>SJYV01022987.1:1270877-1288157 GCA_006410875.1 Neotragus pygmaeus | reverse complement strand
CCCCACGCCCCTGGCCCGCCTTCTCCAGAGTCCAGCCCCCATTCTGCGCCCCTCCCCGCACCTGCAGCAGGTCCTGGCCCGAGTGCTCTTTTCCACGACCAGATCACCCTTCCCTGGGTCTTCGTGAGCTGGCGTCTCTGGGGTATCTGCGCCCCACTTGCCTGCCCACCGCAGTGGGGGACTGATCGCTGGCAGCCCTGGCGCCACAGCCAGGGATTACCCTCCTCTGACCCTCCCCAGCTGGAGCCCGCTTCCAAAGGACATACTAGGTTCTTCTCCTCCTCCGGTGGTCCCGGGGAGTGGGGCGGTCTGCAGAGCCTGCGTCCCCAGATGAGACCAGGTAACCACGGGGCCCAGCATGGAAGCTCATTTCCCCAAATTCACCAACCAGACAAGCCCCTCTCGCTTCTCCCGGGACAAAAGGCTCCACAGGCAGAGAGAGGCTAGAATGATCCGGGAACATGGATTCCCAGGCTCCGCCCCAGCTGGCTTCATCCAAGAGTCCCCTTGCAGGGGCGCCTGGCCCTTGCTGTGTGCTGTGCTCTCCTTGATGTGAATATTCTTAATCATTGTGAACAGAGAGTCCTGTGGTTTTATCACGCACTGGACCTCAGATTGTATAGCAGAGCCTGACCTCAGCTGGGCATGAGAATCACAAAGGTTTTAAAACCTATCCAGTTTGTTTGGCTTTAACCAGAGGGGACTCCCTGGGGAACCCTGGGGTGTAGCCCAGGTGTAGTCCCACTGTTCAGCAGAAAACTGTTTGTGGAAGGAAACCAGAGGATGGGGAATGTGTATTGGCCCCAAGACACACCNTGTGAATATTCTTAATCATTGTGAACAGAGAGTCCTGTGGTTTTATCACGCACTGGACCTCAGATTGTATAGCAGAGCCTGACCTCAGCTGGGCATGAGACTCACAAAGGTTTTAAAACCTATCCAGTTTGTTTGGCTTTAACCAGAGGGGACTCCCTGGGGAACCCTGGGGTGTAGCCCAGGTGTAGTCCCACTGTTCAGCAGAAAACTGTTTGTGGAAGGAAACCAGAGGATGGGGAATGTGTATTGGCCCCAAGACACACCAAAGGCCCATCCATAGGTCCATATTTCTATCAGACTCAACTCTGGCCCTTCGAAACGCTGGAAATACTTCACCATGATGAAAATACAAATGATGGTAATGATGTTTATGGGGTGCTCACCATCAGCCCAGCACTCTTCCGAGGACTTGTATGTTCCAGTGTGTGTGACTTTCACAAACTCTCCATACAGCGGGTCCCGTTACTTTCTCCACGTACAGACAGGAAGCTGGGACTCTGAACTCTTTTGTTTGCCCAGCTCTCTAGTGCCGTTGACTTGAGTTTCCTCTTCCCGGTTGATAGTCTTAAATTTCTTGGGGGGGTTTGCGATATCCTCCAAGGCTTGAGAAGTGCCCTGTTCATCTCTGAGTCCCACCCCCCTCCATCATGCGCAGTGCACAGTAAGCATTCAGCAAACACCATGCCATTAGTTCTTTCCAGGGGAGACTTGCCACATCATTGCTTTTTCTCTGAGTAGGAAACTTGATGCTGCATCCTGGCTGTCGAGCAGCAGTGCCTAGGGAAAAACCTCCAGTGTCTGTGTTTTCCATGTTGTCTTATTTGGACCCTCTTCACTACCCATAGCACTGAGCTCAACTACAGAGGCAGGACCTCATGACATGAGCTTTGACTTGATCGAGACCGCATGCCCCCACAGATATCATCCCGGAGAAGTGACTGGTTGGGAACAGGAAGCGGTGGGTGAAAGCAGAACGCTCTGTCAGGAACAGAGGGCAGGGCCAGGCAGCGGGCAGGACAGCATCCGCCGTGCACGGCCGGGACCGGCGACAGGGAGACCTGGGTGAAGCTCTCTGGCACAGGGCTTCTGCTTTTCCCAACAAGAAAAGCTGTCAGCCAGAGGAGCCTGAGTGCAGCAGGGCAGCCAAACTGCAAGCTCAGGAAAAAAGAGGAGGGCCAACTGGACCGTCTCAGTAGCCTTGAACTTCAGGGGAAACAGTACATGGGGCTGGAAAGAAAATGGACCCACATTTCCTGTTAATCTTCATGCTTGACAGGCAGGACCATTCCTCAGTCCTGGGGTTTCTGCTTCCCTTGACCCCAGGGCACGAGAGGCAACAGATCAAGGTCTTCATGCAGTCAAAAGATTTAAAGAGCAGAGGATGGACATTAAAATATATATATATATATCATGAGTCTTGAAATACAGAGTAAATATGCTGTGCCTGGGAAGCTCTGAAATCTGTTGATGGAGGTGACTTTGCTGTTCAGTCACTCAGTCATGTCAGATTCTTTGTGGCCCCATGGACTGAAGCACTCCAGGCTTCCCTGTCCTTCACTATCTCCTGGAGGTTGCTCAAACTCATGTCCATTGAGTCGGTGCTGCCATCCAAACATCTCATCTTCTGTCACTCTCTTCTCCTGCCCTCAGTCTTCAAAAAGCATCAGGAACTTTTTCAACGAGTCAGCTCTTCGCATCAGGTGGTCCAAGTGTTGTAGCTTCAGCACCAATCTTTCCAATGAATATTCAGGTTTGATTTCCTTTAGGATGGACTGGTTTGATCTCCTGGCTGTCCAAGGAGACTCTCAAGAGTCTTCTCCAGCCCCAAAGTTCTAAAGCATCAATTCTTTGGCACTCAGCCTTCTTTAGGGTCCAACTTTCAGATCTGTACGTTTATTCATAGACTGTTCCCTTAAACCGGCAAGACTTTTCAGCTTTTCCTACCTCCTCAGATGTTTATCTTCCTGATCACATTCGTGCGCTTAACTCTATTTGTTACGTGCTGACTTGATATGTAGTGAAAGTGAAAGTCACTCAGTCGTGTTTGACTTTGTGACCCCATGGACCATACAGTCCATGGAATTCTCCAGGTCAGAATACTGGAGTAGGTAGCCTATCCCTTTTCCAGGGGATCTTCCTGACCCAAAGATCAAACCCAGGTCTCCTGCCTTGTAGGCAGATTCTTTACCAGCTGAGCCACAAGGGAAGCCCCACTTGATATGTAATAACTTGTTTAATCCCATAGTAATGTGAAGAGGAAGGTTTTTCTAGGGTCCCATTTTACAGATGGGGCTAAGAAAAATCAAGTTAGATGAGGCTGGAATCAGCTCTAGACCTTTTTTCCTGTTTCACAGCCATCAGTCAGTGAGCTCAGAGAGCTTACAAGGCCAGTGGAGGGGCTGGATAAGTGGAGAGGTAGACGGGTGGGTTCCCCAGCCACCACTGTTGGAAGGGGAGTCTGGCGTGCAGAGTGAGACAGGTGATCACCAGGCTGTAGGGGAGGTGCAGAACCAAGCAGCCAGCAGCAGAGCGGACCTCACTGGGTTTTTGTCCTAAGGACCCTGGGCAAGGGACAGGCTTCAGTTTCCTGTCCATGAGGCAGGGATGCTAGTAGCCCCTGCCTCAGTGGTTTGTTGAGAGATTTTAAAGCAAGAAAAGGGGCTTTTGGGCACAACAGGCAGTGCCTGACACAGACTGAGCACCTCGTAAAGGGTCTCCACCACCACCCGGCTTGAAACCCCACTTTCTGAAACCTCCCCAGGACAAGCTATGCCTTGGAGCTGTTTGTGCTCACCTGATCCCCGGCTGTGAATGACGTCAGAGGCTTTGGGGGCAGTACAGCACAGAGTGTGGGCTGACGCTCCGCAAGGTCCCAGCACCTTCAAATATCTGCCTGTTGATCGTCTTCCTTATTCCTAGAAACACCTCTTCCACCCCCACACCCCCCAAAACAGAGGGGTATTCAGAGAGAACTGCATTTGCTGCGGGGGCTTCCAGCATTACTGCTGCTGGCTTTATCCTTTTAACTTGTGTAGTGTGGGCTGTGGACTCTTTTCAAGGGGAGGACCAACAGTCTGCAGAACCGCGGACACTAAGAGCAAAGTGAGAAACGGACCTTGTTCCTTCCTGGTTCCGTTTCAGGCATGCAGGCTGTATACTTCAGCTGAAGTTTTTTTAAATTGAAGTAGAGTTTATTCACAATACTGTATTCATTTCTGCTATTCAGCAAAGTGATTCATATATATATATAGGGGCAAAGGCCACTTCTTGCTCCCATTGTATCCCAGACAACCAGCCTAGTGCCTAGCATCTAACAGGTGCCCCATAAACACTTTAGAATGGATAAGGAATGCACACAGAGCCTTGAACATCACCTGCCAGGCCCACTGAGGTCACATAGTCTCTGGTGGCTATAGCTAGTCCTTTGTGGGATGTGACTTCTGCCAGGTTACTCCCTGCATGGATCAAGAGCCAGTCAGAAAAACAGAACTCACCCCCAGTAGCTTCAGAGGAGGAAACTGAATATGAGCATCTAGTCCCCAAAGGCTAGGAAGCTACAAAGGAACAAAAGGAGAGGTAAGGCTGCCCAGAGATCAGCCAGGGCAGGAAGCCGCTAGCATGTAGGAAGTGTGTTGTTCTGGGACCAGAACCCAGAGGCAGGAGCCTCGCGGAGAGAGAGGCCGGACCGCAGAGGGCAGACCGTTCCGCGGGGACCAGACCCGGAGAGTGAGGGGACACCTGGAGGGGTGGGCATCCTTGGCTTCTCCCTGCCGCTCACTCCCTCTGATTCCCTGCCAGCGCCTGCCTTTGTCCGGATCCGTCAGGAAGCGGTTTGGCAGTTGAGGGGCTGAGAAATGTCGTCCCCTGCCATGCAGAGCAAAGGCGGGCAGGGCAGGGAAGGGACGCCGAGCAAACAGGCGCATGCCTGCCCCGTCCCCCAGCCTGCAGGCCTCCTGCCAGTGCAGCTGGTCGCGCGGATGACGCAGAAAAAGCAGTCTCTCCCGAGCCTCACTGGGACTCGAACGTGTATGACAGGGAATTCATATTTCTTCCCAATGGTCCTCGACCGTCACTGTGCAGAGGATCTCAGGGGAGACGTGGGATACTCAGATTCCCAGGCCCCACCCGCAGAGTGTGGTCCAGACCACTTTCAGGACAGGTGCTGGGAATCTGTATTTAAAATAGAGGCGGCCCTCTCGTGGAGGACAAGCCCAGGTGATTCTAATGCCACGCCATGATTAAAGGCCAAAAACTTGAGAAACACCACCTTAGCTCCAGGACTTGGACAGTATTCTAGATTCCAAAGGAAGGAAGCAGGTCCCTTTGGAAGCCGCTGTGTGGAACAGAAAGATCACACCGTGCCTGAGAGTGGACTTAGTTTGTGCGTGAGGCCAACAAGACCATCTCCATAAAGCCAACCCTCCAGCCCGAGTCTTGCACCCAAAACGCCTTTGTTCTATTCTAGACTAAAACCAGGCACACACATGGCACAGACATTAAGCACACAGGCTCTCCAGTCTGCTGAACCTGGTTTGAAACTCAGTTCTCTGCAGCTAAACTCTCTGTAGAGACCACCCTGCCTCTCAGATTGGTGTTACCTTCTTTAACCCAAAGCATATTCAGAAAGAAAAGTTTCCTTCATCTAGGGCCCTGATTCAGTGACCCATATAAGCAGTCTTGGAGAAAGATAATGTCCAATCGAGCCCTAATGCTCTAAGGGAAATTAACCTGTAGAGGTAGCTGCTTATCTCTTACCAGGTAGGAGGCGGGCCTCGTCTGGCTATTCTGCCCACTGTTGTAAGCTGCCTGGGAGACCACGCTTTTATCTGATGGGAAGCAGCTTCCCTTCCCAAGCCTGAGACCAGGCTTGGGATTTTAAGAGGGCTTAGAAACAAGTGTCCGGCGGTTTATTGATTAAGAAAAGGGCAGGCTGTCTAAGAGAGCACACTCTGGACTCTGAGGGCTTGAAATCCAGCTGTGGTTGTCTTTCTAGAGGTTGCAGTTCCCTTGAAAGAATGGCTTGGTTTCTCCAAGCCTCAGTCTCCACATCTCTGAAAGGGGTACCAGATGCCTCCCTTTAGGTGACTTGGTGAAACTGTTAGGAAAGCCGTGGGCTTACAGCGCAGGGCCTCGCGCGAGGGCCGCCTGGCGGCCGCAGCTGTCACACACAGCACAGCGGGAGGGGCAGCTTCGTCGGCGGCGGCTGGGGCCAGGCCGTGATGACCCCAAGGGCTGGGGGCCGAGGCAGCCCGCTCTTCCCCCCGACGCGGCCCCTCCAGGTGGCCAGCTCGGGCTTCCCCGCAGCAGGGCGGCCTCAGGTCCGCATGCGGGTCTCAGGTCTGTAAGAGAAAGGAGGCGAAGACACCTCTTGAACGTCCAGACCCTGGATAGTACCAGCCCGACCACTGACTCCTGGTCAGAGCCGATCCGCCCAGACCCAGGGGAGGGGACCCAAGCCCACGTGTTGAAGGCAGGTGCGTCAAAACCGCAAAGCCATCTCTGTTTGCCTGTGGTGGGCCTCAGTTGCAGCATGTGGGATCTCGCATTATGGCGCACAACTGTCTAATCGTGGCTTGTGGGCTTGGTGGCTGCACGACACGGGGGATCTTAGTTCCTGACCAGGGGTTGAGCCCACATGCCCTGCACTGCAAAGCGGATTCTTTACCACTGGGTCCCCAGGGAGATCCCTGTGGCCACCTCTGATCGGCCACAGCCCATACCTCCCTGAAGAAGCTGTCCGTGGTCCCCCCTCCCCTTTTCCGTGCCCCTACGCCTCCCTCTATCTGCTTTCCCTAGGAACTGAATAATTACCCCTGGTGTGAAGTCTTCCCATTAAGCTGGGAGTGATTTCCTTGAATAAAGGACCGGAGTTCCTTGATAAATTATTTGGCACATAATGGCTTCTCAATACCTCGGCACTATAATGAGGAGGGTTAGAGTTACTGAGATTTGTGTCTTGTCTTCTGGTTTGCTCACCGTCTTAGCACAGAGAGACTCACTCACAGGAGCTTCCCGGAATGCGGCTGCGGAATGAATGGAGGGGTAGATGAGCGAATGAATGAACGAGTGAGGCAAGGCTTCCGCACACAGTCCCGTCCTGAGGTTCAGGGAGCCAGGCTAACTAATGAGCTCCCTGAGATTCTCGCTTGTGTAGATGCCCCAGCTTTAATTACACACAGGTCCTGGAAGGTCGGGGGAAAACAGCTGGCCTCTACCCACAACCCTCACAATAGACTAAGGTCTTCACCGCCAGCTGCCGGTCCTTGAGCCTCCAGTGTGGACTCATCAGCTGTGTCCGTCCTCCTTGACCCCCCTCTCCCCCGTCCCTGGCTCCCGCCTCACCAGGAAGGGGCCAGTTTGCAGAGTGAGACCTTCCCAAGGCTGAGGGCCCGAGTGCTTCCTGCCTGCCCGAGCGCAGAGCAGCAGCTGGGCTGGGAGGCTGGCAGGTGTCTAACAGCCTGCTGCAATCCTGCATAACAGGAAGTGAAAGAGAACACCGTATCCAATTGAAGCTGCAGTGGAATATGGGCTGCAATGCTTAATTAACCACCCTCAGTCATCTCGCGGATCTCTGTGGTTGCCACAGGGGGGAAAAGTGAAGACAGAATGCACAGAGGGTACAAAGCTGTTTCTGTGTCCCCTGCCTCTCAACCGTTCCATGTAAATTACTTTTTCAATATTGAAAATGAAAATCTCAAAATATACACAGAATCAAAAGTAGTCGATTCCCAAATAGTCACCACTCTACTTCAGTGATCGACACTTAGAGCACTTTTTGTTTTTTTAATTGAAGTCTAGTTGATTTGGGGCTTCCCTGGTAGGCTCAGATGGTAAAGAATCTGCCTGCAATGCAGGACACCCAGGTTCAATCCCTGGGTCAGGAGGATCCCCTGGAGAAGGGCATGGCTACCGACTCCAGTATTCTTGCCTGGAGAATTCCACGGACGGAGGCATCTGGCAGGCTATAGTCCATAGCATTGAAAAAGTCAGACACGACCGAGCAACTGACATATAGTTGATTTACAAAGCTGTGTTACTTTCACAGGTCTAGCAAGGTGATTTAGTTATATATATAAATATATGCATATATGTTTTTTCAGGTTCTTTTCCATTGCAGTTTATTACAAGATATTGCATATAGTTCCCTGTGCTATACAGAAGGTCCTTGCTGTTTGCCTATTTTACATATAGTAGCGTCTCTCTGTTAATCTCAAATTCCTAATCTGTCGCCATGCCTTCCCCTTTGTTAACTGTAAGTCTGTTTTCTATGTCTTTGAGCCTGTTTCTATTTTGTAAATAAGTTCATGTGTATCACTGTTTCTTAGCTTCCACATTAAGTGATACTGTGTTTGTCTTCCACGTACTTCCCTTGGTATGATAATCTCCAGGTCCATCCACATTGCTGCAAATGGCATTATTTTGTTCTTCCTACAGCTGATGGTATTCTGTCGTATCCATATACCACATCTTCTTTATCCGTTGCTCTACTGACAGACGTTTAGGTCGGTTCCATGTTCTGGCTATTGTAAAACAGTGGTGCAGTGAATACAGGGGTGCGCGGATCCTTTCAACTTAAGAGTTTTCTCTGGATATGCCCAGGAGTGGGATGGCTGGTTCATATGCAGTTCTATTTTTTCATTTTTTGAGGAACCTCAATACTGTCCTCCATGGTGGTTGCACCAATTTACATTCCCACCAACGGTGTAGGAGGGTTTTTCTGCAGACCCTCTCTGGCATTTAGTTGTAGACTTTTGCTGATGACCGTTCTGACCGGTGTGAGAGGGCCCCGGGCCCGCGCTGGCACTCTGGCATCTGGCATCAGGGTCTGGAAGACTCTATCGGCGCTGTTGCTTCCCCACTGGCAGGTGCAGTTGGTCCCTGGAGTCTGGCAGGAGGGCCCAGGGGTCCCAGAGCCGGTTCCTGCAGGATCACAGTACAGTTTTCTTGAGCCTGGTGTCAGCCCCCTGGTGGGTGAGGCTGGTCTGGAGGCGTGTGCAGCCTCCATGGAGGGAAGGGCTGGTGCCTGCCCACTGGGTCTTGGCCCTCAGAAGGTGGTCGTTGTTCAGTTGTGTCCAGCTCTTTGCGACCCCATGGGCTGAAGCATGCCATGTGTCCCTGCCCTTCACTATCTCCTGCAGTTTGTTCAAACTCATGTGCATTGAGTTGGTGATGCCATCAAACTACCTCATCCTCTGTCGGCCCCTTCTCCTCCTGTTTTAAATCTTTCCCAGCATCAGGGTGTTTTCTAATGAGTTAGTTTTTTGCATCAGGTGGCCGAAATATTGGAGCTTCAGCTTCAGCATCAGTCCTTCCAATGAACACCCAGGACTGATCTCCTTTAGGATGGACTGGTTGGATCTTCTTGCAGTCCTAGAGACTCTCAAGAGTCTTCTGAAGCACCAGAGTTTGAAAGCATCAATTTTTCGGTGCTCAGCTTTCTTTATGATCCAACTCTAACATCTGTAAGTGACTACTGGAAAAACCATACCTTTTACGATACAGGCCTTTGTTGGCAAAGTAATGTCTCTGCTTTTTAACATGCTATCTAGGTTTGTCATAGCTTTTCTTTCAAGCATCTTTTAATTTCATGGCTGCAGTCATCATCTGCAATGATTTTGGAGCCCAAGAAAATAAAGTATGCTACTGTTTCCATTTTTTCCCCATCTGGTTGCCGTGGAATGGCCCTCAGGTAGGCAGGGTCATGTCTAGGGGGAGTGTCTGAGGCAGTGGTGGGCTCCGTAGTCTTTAGGCAGCAGCCTGTCTGCTCACGGGTGGGGCTGTGTTCCCACTCAGGTAACTCTTTGCCCTGAGCTCTCCCAGCATTGGACTCTGCAGGCTGTTGGGTGGGGCCAGGTCTTGGTGCGAATGAGATAGAGGGTAGATTTCAAGATGGCAGCCTCCAGCCTCCAGCATCCATGCGGCTGAGTGCTCCCACATGTCCCCGGGGTGAGCTGTCCAACGCCTCTCGGGGAGACTCTCCGAGAGTCACAAGCGGGTCTGGCCCGGGCTTCTATCCAATTACTGCCTTTACCCGGGCTCCTGGTGCTCATGAGGACGTGTGTGGTCCTTCAAGAGTGAAGCCTCGATTTCCCCCAGTCCTGTAGGGCTCCAGAGGTCAGGCCACACATTAAGCCTTCAAAGCCAGCGGCTGTGGGGCTCGTCCTCCCCGTTCCAGAGCTCCCGGCTGTCCACTCCACCATCATGGCTGCTGTCCTCAACAGAGCCAGCTCTGGACTGTTCTTCTCTGCTCGCGGCCCTGGTTCTCTGCAATAACGCAGAAGGGGTATTCACTTCTGACTTTATTTTTTAATGGGTTTCCAAAGTTTTGTTTCATTTCGTTTATTTGCTATAGAGTCAGATCTGTGCCATTCTCTTAGGAATGGTCCCTATGTGTGTGTTGGGGGGTGGGGAGGGGGAGTGCTGAGTGAATTCATGCAGTTGTATCCATACACAGATATTTGTACAAATGCATAGAAGGTCTTGAGGTAGCTTATGCAGGTGTAGGTATAATAACCATGTGATCAGAATGTCTGTGCGGGATGGTTACATAGGGCTGGGTTGTTTCACGTGTTAAAGATGTGTGGGGATGGGTCTGTGGGCAGCCATGAGTGAGGGTCACTGGTGTGTCTGCCTGGAGAGAGATTTCAGTTGATAGGGAGGTGTCCTTTCAAAGTTAAGCAAGCTTGGCTTCCTTCTTTAGTGGCAGATGATTAAAAGAACTCTCAGAGAAGATCATATAGCTCCCTTCTACTTCCAGAACAGACTTGTTCACTTGGATGGACTTTCCAGGGAATCCTTGGGACATTAAAAAAAATCAATGGGGGGCATGAATGCATTAAAAAACAACAAAAAGGGCTTAATAAGCGGCTGGTATGGCCCCAGGCACTTTTCATTATTCCCTGGAGCCTCTGGACAATCTTGCAGGGTAGGAACCATTATTATTTCCTCCATAGAGTTGACAAATGTGAGTAGCTGGGAGGTGGAAGAGGCAAGATCTCAAAGCACACAGTTGGGTGTGAGAGCCCCCTGGTCTCCCAAGTCAGCATCCTAAAGTATGGAGACAGAAGGTGCGCCCCTCTGCTCAGCCAGGTTCGCAGTGGATNTAAAAAAAATCAATGGGGGGCATGAATGCATTAAAAAACAACAAAAAGGGCTTAATAAGCGGCTGGTATGGCCCCAGGCACTTTTCATTATTCCCTGGAGCCTCTGGACAATCTTGCAGGGTAGGAACCATTATTATTTCCTCCATAGAGTTGACAAATGTGAGTAGCTGGGAGGTGGAAGAGGCAAGATCTCAAAGCACACAGTTGGGTGTGAGAGCCCCCTGGTCTCCCAAGTCAGCATCCTAAAGTATGGAGACAGAAGGTGCGCCCCTCTGCTCAGCCAGGTTCGCAGTGGATGTAATTTGCTCCATGGCCTCTAGGGACAGGGAGTCTGTGAGCATCAGAACCAGTCCTGGAAAAAGCCCCAGGGCAGAGATGGGCGGATGTGGGTGGCTTTGGGAAGCTCAACTCTGCTCCCACGCCGCCTCCCTGCAGGAGGCAACCTCACTGCCCATGAGTCCCACCCTGACTGCCCTCTGCCTTTGCTTGGACTTGAGTCCTCCAGCTCCCCCTAAGGCCCCTTTTTGCAGGTTTTGGGGTGGTTTCTCACTACTGAGTCCCCACCCCTCAGAGGCCAGCAAGATCACCCTAGGGAGCTTCTTGAGGAAGTGNGGAGATCCAACCAATCCATTCTGAAGGAGATCAGTCCTGGGTGTTCCTTGGAAGGGTTGATGCTAAAGCTGAAACTCCAGGACTTTGGCCACCTCATGCAAAGAGTTGACTCATTGGAAAAGACTCTGATGCTGGGATGGATTGGGGGCAGGAGGAGAAGGGGACGACAGAGGATGAGATGGCTGGATGGCATCACGGACTCGATGGACATGAGTTTGAGTGAACTCCGGGAGTTGGTGATAGACAGGGAGGCCTGGTATGCTGCAATTCATGGGGTCACAAAGAGTCGAACACGGCTGAGCGACTGAACTGAACTGAATGCTTTGTGAAAATATCTGTGGTTTCTGTTGATGTAGAAGTCACAGGTGCTGTGCAAACTCCAGGATTTTGTGACTACCTGTGGAATTGAATGAGTGCTAAATTTCAGCCAGATGTTACTGCAAATAAAGATGTGATTTTTTTTTTTTCTTTTCTCTTTCACATTCACAGAGACCAAATTAAGAACCTCTGCACTAGCAGTCGATTTACTCTGGGAATATGTCTGTGCCCCCCTTTGCCTTCCTCATAATATTTGTACTGAGGGCAAAGGCGATGAGGAAGTGAACACAGCACAGCCAAGGGAAAGGGCTTCCCTGGTGGAACAGTAAAGAATCTGCCCGCAATGTGGGAGACCTGGGTTTGATCCCTGGGTTGGGAAGATCCCCTGGAGGAGGGCATGGCAACCTTCCCCAGCATTCTTGCCTGGAGAATCCCATGGACAGAGGAGCCTGGCAGTTCATGGGATTGCAAAGAGTTGGACGTGACTAAGTGACTAAGCATAGCACAGCTCTCATGCCCAAGTAATCGATGCCCCATCTGTGGNCTTCCCCAGCATTCTTGCCTGGAGAATCCCATGGACAGAGGAGCCTGGCAGTTCATGGGATTGCAAAGAGTTGGACGTGACTAAGTGACTAAGCATAGCACAGCTCTCATGCCCAAGTAATCGATGCCCCATCTGTGGTCATCCCAGTTCTGCTGTCTAAGATCTCAAAAGAGAAGGAATCCCCCAAGCGCCTGCCAGTTTGGTAACCTCTCCTCCCCCTGCTTCCCAGTTGGCAATTTTTCCGCCTTCTCAAATGCCATGTCTAGAGTTCAGGAGCAGGATCTGTCATCCTTTATTACTGGAGTATCTTTATTCCCAGTATTCCAAGAGGTGGCCATCTCGCCATCATTTTTTTTTTTAACTCTTTACCGGGAGGCCCCAAACACTGGGACCTCTGTTGGTTTATTCCACATGCCAGTGTCCTGGCGTGACACTGCAGGTTAGGATCCTCCGTGTGGTCCTCGCTGTCCACAGACAGAAATGCAGGGCTCTGCGGCGGATACAGCAGGGGAGAGCGCGAGCCTCGGGTGAGGACGGCAGTGGATTTCCCGACAGCATTTCATCTGTGAATGCAGCTCTGTGTGCTTAAAATGGGATTTGAATACAAACAACAGCTTTACAGAGCTCTTTCCGAGAACACACAGACTGCAGAAAGCCAAGGTTACCTTGAATATTCAGGACTCAGGGCCCTGGGGCTCTCTCTTTTATTTGTTATAACCTCTGACCTCTTTTTAAAATTGTTTAAAATGTTTCTTTAGGTGCACTCAGTCAACCTTGGCCAGGGATGGAACTCGGGCCCCCTGCACTGGGAGCAGAGTCCTAGACAGCAGACCACCAGGGAAGTCCCTCTGACCTCCTGTGTTAAACCATAGACTATCTTCTAACTCCTCAGGGATCCCTTATTCTCCCTTTTCTCATCATTCCTCTTACTTTGGAATCAGCAGCAACATTTACCTAACAGCCTTCACTCCCTACCCACATACCCTTCTTTCCTTTTCTTCCATGCATTTGACTCTTTCTGAGATGCCCAATTCCCTAGGAGGAAGGTGTGAGAAAGTGGTTCCTGGGAGGAGAGGGAGAGACTGGGTAGAGCTGGGGAGGAGGTAGGCAGAGACGCGCATTCAGCTGAGGCCTGGGTCTGAGCGGTCCCCCAGGGCAGTCAGCCCAGGCCTGCTGGCTGCCCCCAAGGACAGGGCGTCACTTTCAGGCTTTTTCAGACACTGAGGCTTCTGATGGCCGATGGTGGGTCTCGGGGGGCGGGGACGAGGCTGAGGGCTGGGAACAGTGAGGGTTCCCTGGGACCTGAGCACATCGTCACAATATCGCTGCTCCCACTCTTTCTAAATCCTCCGGCTTCTGATCTTCCCCTGCTTGACTCAGGAGAGTTCAGAACCCCTCTTGCTTTTTGATTTCAGTCTGTTGTGTTCAGTTTCACTCCCTGCTTCTTTCTTAGCCAGACTCTTCCCCGCTGCACCTCATGAATTAAAGACATTCCGCAGGCTGCTTCCGGAACCTTCCTGCTATTTCTATCAACTCCATTCAGAGCTCATTTGTAAGAGAGGGACTTCCTGTTCATTATTTCTGTTTCTGTGCGGCGGGAAGATTTATGTGAAAATGCGTATTCCTGTGCTCCGTTATCACCCATCAGTCATCTCGGCCTTTCCTGATGGCGCTAACCCTTCTCTTCTGGCTGCCTCTGCTCCCCAGGCCATCACGATCCTCATGCCTTGTACAGGGGGCCGCGTCTCTGGCCGCATCCCTTCCTCTGTGGTAGGGACTCCCAGAGCCACTGAGACAGGCCCACCCAGAGACCCCCTCTGGACTGTTCTCTGGGTAGCCAGGAACCTGGGGTTCTTCCTGCTGCCTCTGGGTCCTGTACAGCCTCTTCCCCAGGTCACTGCTCCCGGGAACTGACCGAACCTGGGCCATCCTGGGTGATCCTGTCCGTCAGCAGAGAACAGTATAGATAGAGCTGACTCTGCAGACTGGAGTCTAGACAGGCACACTAGATTGATCAGCGTTCCCCCAAATTCAGTCACCTAGAACCCCAGAATGTGACTCCTTATTTGGANAAACAAAAGCAAAGGAAAGCAGGCAAACAAAACCAAATAATAATAGTTTAGTCACAAAGCAAAGTCAAGGACCCTTCAGTTCAGTTCAGTCACTCAGTTGTGTCCGACTCTTTGCGACCCCATGAATTGCAGCACGCCAGGCCTCCCTGTCCATCACCATCTCTCGGAGTTCACTCAGACTCACGTCCATCGAGTCAGTGATGCCATCCAGCCATCTCATCCTCGGTTGTCCCCTTCTCCTCCTGCCCCCAACCCCTTCCAGCATCAGAGTCTTTTCCAATGAATCAGCTCTTCGCATGAGGTGGCCAAAGTACTGGAGTTTCAGCTTTAGCATCATTCCTTCCAAAGAAATTCCAGGGCTGATCTCCTTCAGAATGGACTGGTTGGCTCAAGGACCTTTAGTTCCTCCTTAAGGGTGATAGATAATATTCTAACCCACATCCTTTGAGCTATTTTGTAGATACCAAAACCTTCACCAGGTGGCAGAAGTTAACTGCATGATGACCCAACTGTCATGTAGCCATGACATAAGCTGCTCCATCTTGCACATTTCAAGAACTGACCTCCAAGAATGGAGAAATGGGAACGAGCTGGCCCTGGAACTAGAGACTAACTGTACTTATTATGCTGATCAGAACACTACATGGACAATTTCAAGATGACTGTCAGAGCGGACTATACCGTCCTATACATAGTTCCTTTCCTTTGCCTATACAGCCCTGAAAAACTCCAGCTCTTGTCCCCTGCATAGCAGGGGGAGTTGACTTTTGGACATGAGTCTGCCTTCCCCTCCAGTTGCCAGCCTCTGAAATGAAAGCAAACTTCACTTGCCTCTCGGTATTTGCTTTTGCTCCCTGAGCATCCAGACCTGAGTTAGGTAGCATTCTTCTTTGTCATCCTCATTTAACCTCACCTAACTTGGGTTTCCTATTACATCCAGCAGGAAATGTGGTAATTGATAAATTATCTATATGCAGATAACTCTGAAGTTTTTATCTCAGCTCCATCTCTAACTGGATATGTAATAGTAATTCAAAAATTTGCCCAAAATAGAGCTCCTGATTACCCCTCTTCCCTCCCAACTCTGTTCTCCTTGGGCTTTCCCACCTCTGTGAATGTTACCTTGTGCTCAGGCCCAATCAAAAGGGTTACCTTTTCCCCTAGACCCCATATCTAACCTATCTACCAGCTCTGTCCACCTTACCTACNTAACAGAAATGAAACTCAGCCTTCAAAGTGGGTTCCAGGCCGAGGCAGGAGGCCCGGTGCGCCAGGCCTCGTGCTTTCAGGCGGGAGACAGTCCCTGCCCTCCAGGGCTCACGGTCCATCGAGTCCCAGCTGGCCCCCCGTGGGGCCCATCCTCTGTCCTGCACCTGCGGGACACCTGCATGCAGGCCATATCTGACCTCACCTTTTCTCCCTCGGTCCCTTGTCCCAAAGCCCGCAGCTGCTCAGGGAACAGATCCAGGGAGGATGCGGTCGTGGGAGGAGCATGGGACTGGGTGGCCTGGGCACCACCCACCTTCCTGTGTTCCTTCACAGAGCTGCGTCTGTGTTCAGCCGCTCAGTCGTGTCCGATCCTTNCCTTGTCCCAAAGCCCGCAGCTGCTCAGGGAACAGATCCAGGGAGGATGCGGTCATGGGAGGAGCATGGGACTGGGTGGCCTGGGCACCACCCACCTTCCTGTGTTCCTTCACAGAGCTGCGTCTGTGTTCAGCCGCTCAGTCGTGTCCGATCCTTTGCCCACCAGGCTTCTGTGCCCATGAGAGTTTCCAGGCAAGAATACAGGAATAGGCAGCCCTCTCCTCCAGACGATCTTCCTGACCCAGGGATCCAACCCGCATCTCTTGCATTGGCAGGTGGGTTCTTTACCACCACCTAGGAAGCCCCTTCACAGAGGGGAACCCCTTTAAATGTCAGCCCAACTTCCTCCTCGCCCCAGGTTGGGGTTGCTGTGGTTCCCGCTTCCCATAAGAGGGCAGTGAAGCGCAGGGAGGCCACGGTGACACAGCCAGAAACAAATGGAGGGGTGACTGGCATCCACAGGCATCCTTGGGGTCCCCCCACCCCCACCCCAGTCAGGATTCTACCCATTTCTATGAGCACAGGTGGGGAGGAGTCATCTGACCTGGAGCACAGATGGGGAGGAGTCATCTGACCTGGCTAAGCCACTTTGTCCATGTCTATAACATGTTAGTAACAGGGCGACCTGTCTGGGAGTAGGAGGCGACAACTGAATGATGAAATACGTTCAGAACACTCAACCCATCCCTGGGAAAATGGGAAGCATACATCTGTTTGGGAGGCGGCCCAGGACCCAAAATTCTGGGTTCTTCCTGCCCTGCTCACGCAAACAGGTCTTTTGCAGTCCCTTCCCCGACATCCCTTCCCCGGGCGCAGGGCACCTCATCCATTACGTTTTAGTAGATGCTTCCAGCAGGCTGGGCCTTTGCCCAGAGATCCGGGGCAGGGCAGGGGCCCACTCCAGGTCAGCAGAGGGCTCCACAGGCTCCCTGAGTTCACAGACCACACATGCCAAGAGCGAGGCTGCCCTGCTGAAACCACGAGTCCCTCTCACCCAGGAAACCCTGAAACTGCCGTTCAACAAGCCCATAAATAACTCCTGTGCTTTCAGACACAGGAAAGGGGTGCTTCAAGCAGGCATCTCCCTCCTTAGGGCTTCATTTTAAAGTCAAGGGTCCTCTTCATTCTGAACACAAGAAAGAAACACAGAGCTTGGGTGAGAGGATGGCTTGCATTGTTAAGCAAGCTGGAGGATTTGTGGGAGGGACAAAAAAAAAAAAAAAACTGGAAA
>SJYV01022987.1:1240022-1270765 GCA_006410875.1 Neotragus pygmaeus | reverse complement strand
AACACCTGGAGTAACAGGCAAATTTGGCCTTGGAATACGGGATGAAGCAGGGCAAAGACTAATAGAGTTTTGCCAAGAAAATGCACTGGTCATAGCAAACACCCTCTTCCAACAACACAAGAGAAGACTACACATGGACATCACCAGTTGGTCAACACCAAAATCAGATTGATTATATTCTTTGCAGCCGAAGATGGAGAAGCTCTATACTGTCAACAAAAACAAGACCAGGAGCTGACTGTGGCTCAGATCATGAACTCCTTATTACCAAATTCAGACTTAAACTGAAGAAAGTAGGGAAAACCGCTAGACCATTCAGGTATGACCTAAATCAAATCCCTTATGATTATACAGTGCAGTTTTTAAGCATGGCATTTATTTTCATTCAAGTAATGGAAGAGGCACAAACGTGCAACAGCAGACAATTGACCCAGAACTAAAGATTCCCTTTCCCTTTGAAAGGTCCCCACTAACCCCTGTCTGCCTCTGGCAGTGGGAGCTGTCACCTGGTCCTCAGTTTCCACTGCTGTCTCTGAACCAGGAGTAGACGGGAGTCTGGACATCCCAGCCCAGTCCTGATTCGACTGCTATGTTCTGTTGAAAGGAAAGAAAAAAACGATTATTCACTTAGTGCAGCGGTTTTCTAACGCTTGCAAATGGAGGAATCTCAGGGTGGGGAGGGCAGTTAAAATGCAAATTTCCAGGCACCAGATAGACTCGAATTCAGTAGTTTTGGGTGGGGTCTGCGTGCATGCCAAGTCGCTTCAGTTGTGTCCGACTCTGTGACCCCATGGACTGTAGCCCACCAGGTGCCTCTGTCCATGGGGATTCTCCAGGCAGGAATACTAGAGTGGGTTGCCATGCCCACCTCCAGGGGATAGTCTTGATCCAGGGATCGAACCTGGGTCTCCTACATCTTCTGCATCGTAGACAGATTCTTTACTGCTGAACCATCGGGGAGGCCCTGCATTCTTAAATGCCCCCACCCCATACCCCTTACCTTGCCTCCACTTGATTCTCAAGTGTGGTGTTCTGAGCGTCTACTAGAGACCAGATATTCCACAAGAATGTCCTCTTCTAGCTTCCCAATTATTGATTTTAGGACTTGTATTTCTCCCATAAGGTCTTCCCCCCCACCTTTTTTTTTTCCTTAGTATTTATTTATCTAGCTGTGTTGGGCCTTGGTTGTGGCATGTGGCATCTAGTTCCCCAACCAGGGATCAGACCCGGCCCCCCTGCTTTGGGAGTGTGGCCTTAGCCACTGACCACCAGGGAAGGACCGCCATCAGCTCTTGTTACAGAATACTTGTCTCTGCTTTTACAGATGGAGAAACTGAGGCTCAGGGGGATTAGGTCACTCCGTCCTAGTCACACAGTGAGCAAGTTGTAGGCTGAGCGTTATCTCTTCAATTCCTGAAGCCACCCACTATTTCATCTTCCTGACAAATAGTTTCCTGTTACTTATTAGTATTGATACAACAGTAAGTGCTCAATAAGAGTAGTACTAATAGTGTAGATGCTAATGGCAGAGGGGTAAATAAGATAATATTGGATTTAACCGTATGAAACTGGTTGACATTCAATCACTAATACCTTACAAAAGCAGCAATTTCAAAGTGTCAGTTGCCAGTCTTGTCTGACTCTTTCAACCCCATGGACTGTAGCCCGCTAGGTTCTTCTGTCCTTGGGATTTTTCAGGCAAAAATACTGAAGTGAGTTGCCATTTCCTACTCCAGGGGATCTTCCTGACCCGGGGATTGAACCCGCACCTCCTGTGTCTCCTGCATTGCAGGTGGATTCTTTACCCACTGAGCCGTGCCTGTCTAATAATTGTGAAGTGCTGGGTAGAGGGCCTAGTATAAAGGAATAAACAGCTAGAATTAGAAGCCGTTGGCGATAGAACCATGTTCCACAAATGATAGGTCAACATCCTACTCTTTGGTGCAGTGGATATAACCCTGTTTAGAACAAATTGTCTTTGAAGATGTGGTTCGTTAAGTTAGAATGAGCTCACACTGGATTAGGGTGGACCCTCAGGGTGATGACCTTATAAGGAGAGAGATCTAGACATTCAGACACACAGAGGGGAGATGACTGTGTGAACACAGGAGCAGAAATCGCAGTGATGCACCTACAAGCCAAGGAAAGCCAAGAATTTCCAGAAACCATCAGAAGCTAGAAGAGATAGGACGGGTGACCCCCTAGAGCTTCTGAGGGGCACACGACCCTGCCAACACCCCGCTTCCTGACTAGTGGCCTCCAGAACTGTGGGAGCATCAATTCTTGTGTTTTGAGCCACCGAGTCTATGGTCCTTTGTTACGGCGGCCCTAGGAAACTAACATGGAAGCTTCACCCTTCTCCTCACCCTCATCACCACCATCCCACTCACCCTCATCTTCTAGAGCAGCAGTCCCCCACCGTTTTGGCACCAGGGACCAATTTCATGGAAAACAACTTTTCCACAGACTGTGGGGAGGGGGAGATGGTTTCGGGATGATCCAAGCACACTACATTTATTGTGCACTTTATGTCTACTATTATTACATCAGCGCCACCTCAGATCATCAGGCATTAGATCCCAGAAGTTGGGGACCCCCGTCTAGAGGACAGGATGGGGGGCAGACACAGATCCCAGGAGGGTGAGCTCTGATGGGTGCCCATGGGAGTTCCTCCACATCAGTGGCATCTCACCCCACCCAGATGGGTTTGATTTCTACCCAGATTTTTTAAAGCTCTGTTTTATGACACACACACATATATTTGTGCTTTCTGATGCTTTCCCAAGCTCCCTCCAGCTTGTGCAATGAGGACTTGTCCCAGGGGAAATCTTCAAGAGACAGAAGGACGGAAAAATGGTAGCCGCAGAACACTGGGTAAACATGGGCCCCCTGCATAGCCTTCCTTTCCTTGGATGACGAGTCTGTGGCGGGGCCCCCGAATCCCAAGGAGGCCCACTTCAAACATGTATTTGGATCAGTCTAAAGGGTCAAGGACCCGCTATATAAAAAGTCCCTTAACATACACTGTTCAGACAGAAGTCGCCGGTGCACAGATTCCAAGATGGAGTCTGTGGTCCATTTCATATTTATTTTTCAATCAAGGCAAGCTTTCCAGTGACCTTTGTTTCAGTTTTTGGACAGAAGAGCCACTTGGTCATGGTTCCCTTCTTTGTCTCACCAAAAATGGAAATGCAGAATCGTGATGCTCTGAATCCTGTCCATTTCATGATCAGATTTTCCCAGAAGAAAAGGAGAAACAGAGGGCATGATGGACAGTGGGGCAGAGTATTTAAAATCTGAACTGTCCAGGGAGGACTGTCGGGACTCGGGCTCTACGTTTGGGTCCCATCTCATTGAATCTGAGTTTGGGGGAGTCACTTCACCTGCCTGTATCTCAGTATGCTCATCTTTATGAAGCCGGCGCTATTTTATCACTTAAATTTTAGAGTCATGAGAATTCAGTGAATGATGAACAAAATTTTTGTAGGGGGACAAGTCAAGCAAATTCTCAATTAACTGTTACTGTTATGTCTTTATCTCTAGAAAAGAAGGCCTTTTCTTTGCCCCTTCTCTGTGTCAGAAATTTGTGAACTTGCTACCTGCTGTTGTGGGCATCTTGTTGCATCTCAGGGAGTTTAAGCCACATACCCAGAGTCACGGAGCTGCTCACCTCCTCAGCTGAAATTTAAACACAGCTGAACTTAACTTCAATTTCAGTTAAACTTGAATATAAACCTGGATGCACCCCTAAGTCCTTATTCCTTCCTTTGTACTATGTTAGATTGTTCAGAATNATCAGCGGGGATTTGAGCCTGATAAAATTTGTTGACATGGGTGTTATTTTTTCCCCCCTCATCAGTGCATGTTCCTGAACACATCTCTAAAAGACAATGACTTTTAAAAGAACCACAATAACGTCATCATCTGTAGAAACAGTTAACAATAATTCCCTAATGTCATAAAACTCCCTGTTGGTTTCCAGATTTTCGATTTTGATGCAGGGTGGAAGTTCAGGCTGATCAGGGTTTAGAATGCTTGTGTTACTACTCACTGGCCTTGTGACTTTTGGAAATCTGTATTACCTTTCTGAGTCTCAGTCTTGTCATCTGTGAAATGGGATGATTCTAATATCATCAGGGTTATTGTGAAGATTGGATGATACAAGTAAAGTCCTAGAAAAATGTAAGACATGGTGTATGCATGTGTGCATACGTACTTGCTTCAGTCGCGTCTGACTCTTTGCGACCCCATGGAGTCCTCTGTCCATGGGATTCTCCAGGCAGAAATGCTGGAGTGGGTTGCCACGCCCTGCTCCAGGGGATCTTTCTGACCCAGGGGTCGAACCCTCATCCCCTGCATCTCCTGCATTGCAGGCACTTAAATCACTGCTGACGCTGATGATGATGGTGTTGCCATTATACTCACGCACATTATTAGAGGCAGAGTTGGGCTCACCAGTCGTCAGTTTGCTTCAGACTGTGCTGGTGTGGACAGTGAACCTCTTATGTCCTGGGACTCCCACTCCATCCCAGGCAGACCGGATGGCTGGTCACTTTCGTAAAGCCAGGCCACGCTAACAAGCTGTAAGAGACGGGCTGGCACCCCCAGCTCATGTGATCGAATCAGATTCACGGATTTCTCAAACGAGTGTATTATTCGGGTGATGCGGTCATCAGGACTGCTGGTACGGACCACAGACCCTGTGAATAGGCATACGTTGTTCCGAAACCTGAGACCTGACGCTCGTCATCACAGAGTTATGCACTTTAGCGTCCCCACCATTCAGAAGTACAGTCTTCTCCACCCACCAGAGTAATGACTGATTCCCAGCTGGGAAAGAAAGGAGGCCCCTGGATATAATGTCAGCAGTCGCAAAATGCTGGGGCAGCATAGAGAAAGAACATAGAGCGTCTTTAGTCTTATCCCCTCATCCTGGCAATGTATTAATTGCCCCAGCCAAAGAGGGCCAAAGAGGTGAGATGACCTGTCCACCGGAGTTCGGCGACTCGGAGACAGCCTGAGCCGAGGCTTCGAGTCTCGCTGCTTTCTGCTGATGGCCTGACGGGTACAGCACTGAATGGTGATGGGCATTGGACCTGCAGCTCTCTTTCCTTGGGATGGCCTCCTCTGCAAGGAGTGCACAGCCCCGAGAAGTCTCTGTGCCGACTGCCCGGTGTTGACGCCTGACCAAAGGGGAGGAGGCCCTGGGGTCCCTGGGGCTGGAGGAGCCCCTCCCCTGGGAGGACACATCTCTGGACACATCTGGCTTCTAAAAGGGCGGCGGGAGAGCAGAGTCCATCACCGTTTGAAAACAGAATGACAGGACGGTGCTGGAGCTGGCTGATTCGGTTCAGGTAGGAAGCCAGATCAGAGAATCGAGGGGGAAAGTGCCCACTCTGGACCATGCATTTTAAAAAGTTAATTGACCAAACATCTACCAAGCACCTGATTTGTGTCAGGTACTGGGCTGGGTTCAGCAAGCACTGTAACCATTATATTACCTGACTCATAGATCATGAAACAGTGGCAAAGACAGAATCAAAGAAAAAATGAAAAAACTCCAAGTTGCATTAGCTGTATGATGGAAGAAGGGAGTAATAAAGAGACCAACTGTACCTCCAGAGATTTTTTTAGCTGAATCCCAAGAAATGCAAAAGAGTGAGTCATCTTAAGAAGGGAATTAAGAGAATTCAGGGTAAATTTTTTAAAAAGTTCTATTTCCTTACCAAACTCAGGGCATTGTATACCTAATGATAAATGACTGATACAGCTGATTTTTTAGGTAAAAGTTTATGGATTGACCACATATTTTAATAGAGACAGTCAACACCCCAGGTTGAATGTTGGTGATTTTTTTTTTTTAATCTTGGACTTGTATTAATTTCAGACAATCTGAACACAATGTAGAATTCAAGTGAATAACACTTGGCAGGATCAAACCGTGTTCCCAGAGCTCAAATCCCCATCTTCAGAAAACAGTGTAAGATACCCTACTGAATGAAATCAGAATATATATATATATTTAAGTGAAAACAAGATGAAAAGGATTGAGAAAGAGCCAAGTGATAGTTAAGTTAATCTTCAGGGGAGGGAAAACATGTCAGAAAATGTAAACCAGATCAGTCCGACCCGTCTTACAATTCTGCAGAGGGAATTAAATTCCTATGGAAAAACAAGTCTCTGATTATGAAAGGATTTGACTGTGTAGAAGAATCTGGAACATCTACCCTATTAAAAATACTTGTAAAACCAGGGGAATCATGTCAGAAATTAGAGAGCTAAAACAAGTGGGAGAATTCGGGCTGTGTGAAATAAAGTTATTATTTCAGATCCTGTATCATATTAGACTGCAAGGAAGAGAAAATTGCTTTATTATAAAAAGCAAAATTTATGACCAGGTAATGTTGTATCATTTTGTCTCTCCCTTAACCCTTTATATGTAACTTTGCTTGTCTTAACCATAGTTAGCTTAAAAAAATAAAAAAGTTAACCTAATGCATTTAACACAAAGTCCAATTGTTTTATGATCCAAATAAAACAATAATTAGTCCAGGCACAGAGCTGAACCTCCTTTGAAGTTTACCAAGGGACAGACTAAACAAATAAAAAGCAATCATTGCATATTAGGAGACATTGAGATTAGCAAAACTCTGTCCCCAAATCGGGTGAGTAAAGCAAGAACCATTGGGAAACCATGTCCTTTAAATGACCAACGTTATAAGCATAACTCGGCAAGAAACAGAATGGAAGGAGCGTTAACTCATTCTTGAATTTTACAGGCGTGGCTGTTGTCTAAGTTAAAATCATTTTAGAGAATACATGTTGGATCTGGGTGTTCTAAAATACCACCCCCCACCTCCCATTTCCAAAAAGTGTATGTTTTTGGTGTAAAACACAAATGGGAGTTAGTTAAGGCATGTCTGGATAGAACTACTATTTTTAAGGCACAGCGCTTTCTGGGAAGGTGTGTGTTCCTGCTGCTGCTAGTGAGGGTCGGCTGGCGGCGGCAAGGACGCCCAGTGGTCTGCACACAGCCCCTGTGACTTCCATGGCACCGCCAAGCGGCGGGCTGTTCTGGCAAAAAGCCTCTTCCCTGCCCCCCGATGCTGGTTCACCAAGTGCCTAGTTTCACAAAGCCCAGCAAAGAAGCAGCAGTTACTGTGTACTTACCAAATCACACTGGGTTCCGCTGGGTGAGCCCAGAGGAAAAGCAAGGTTCCTAGGTCACACAGTGGGATTGGCAGAGAAGAAGTGGAGGTGTCTTCTCTGTGCATATGGGGCTCACTTCTAGAATGAAAAGATCATAGGTCCATCTTCTCTTCCCTATTCATTTTTCTTTTCCCCACCAATATGCCATTTATTTCCAGATGCCTTTTTCTTCCTAAACTGTTCTTGGGACACACTTTCTGAATTTTATTCCTGGTCCAGTCGAAACGTCACCACCTCAGGGAGGCCCTCCCTGATTACCCGTTCTCACGTGGTCCTCTCTCCCACTTCTCCATCGTTCTCTATCCCATCATCGTGGCGTATTTTCTTGGTAACACTTACCAGTAGCTGATGCTGATGATTTCTTCTTTACTGATTGATTGTGAGTGTTTGTTTACTCTGGCCCCTGTGAGCTCCATGGGAACAAGAGACATCTGGGAGGTTAAAACAGTACCTGGTATAGAGTCAGGTTATTGAAAGGTGGAGGGATGGATGGAGGGAGGGATGGATGGATGTTTAGCTGGATGAACGGGTGGGTAGGTGGATGTATAGAGAGATGTGTGGATGGATAGGCAGGTGGATGAACATACAGAATTGCCAGTTTGCATAGCCTTTTGCTGTTGTTCAGTTGCTCAGTCATGTCCAACTCTGTGACCCCATGGACAGTAGTACGCCAGGCTTCCCTGTCCTCCACTGTCTCCAGAGTTTGCTCAAACTCATGTCCATTGGGTAACCTTTACTCTTTGGCATTTTCTTGGGTCAAGTTCAGATGTTAAATCCCTGGATGCAGTTTCATCCCTCACTGACTATTTTCCACATGTCAACATCAACTGATGTCCCACGAAACCCACTGAAACCCACTTAAAAATTAACCATTTCTTGTTGCAAATTAGATTCCTATCCAATCTTCATGTTTCTACTCCTTTTCCCCCTCTTTCCCCTCCTCAACACCAAAATGAAGAGTGTACTGAAATAGATAAATATGTGCCCAAGACAAAACTCCTTGGCTAACCAAACCAAACAAGCAAAGAGGACTCAAACTTCCTTTTTCATGTCCATGTTTTATGGGTACCTGTGTGAGGGGTCAGTGTGTTTTTGGAATCCAGGGCCACGAGGTAAGAGAGAGGGCTGGATGGTGAGTTTGGTGAAACTTGTAGGCTAAGGCACTGTAAGGCAAGGGGAGATTCAGACAGGTAAGTGATTTCTGCTTAAAAAGCAGACAGCCCCTTTATAAAATTGCGATAACCAAAAGTAGTCACTCACACATTAGTATAAAATGTTCAGGTAGGTGTGCCTGGCACACGAGAGGACAGGGATTTCTTGTTCAGGTGGAAGAGAGGGACGATGAGTGGGCTGCAGAGGGCAGGTGGGGTTGTGGTGGGGGTCAGCGTGGATGCGGAGCTCAGTCAGAATGGCACCAGGCAGGGAATTCCCTGGTGGCCCAGCGGTTAGGGCTCTGCACGGCCACTGCAGGGGCCCGGGTTCAAGCCCTGCTGGGGGAGCTAAGATCCTGAATGCCTCCAGGGCAGCCCAAGGCGGGGGAAGGCCGCAGCCAGACAACAGGGCGGAGGGATGTGGAACAATGTGGAACCAGGAAGACTGCCTCCCAGTCTAGTTGTTAAAATACTCCTGGATCTAGGCAGCTTTGGCTTTGAAAGGCAGCCCAGCCATGTCAGTCTCTACATGGTCTTCCTCGACTCATGCCCACCACGTGCGCCCGAAATATCCCATCACCCCAGTGCCCTTGGGCTGGTGTCTCCTTCGATGTCCTCTGCCAAAAAGAGAGGAGGGAGTCCAGGGCCATCCCTGACGATCAGTCTAAGAGAGTAACTTGGGTAAATCCTTTGCTGAGCCTTCCCGGTATTGCTTCAGCCCCAGCGCTCTCCTAGACCTCACCCCTCCATCAGCCTTCCACATGCTGGCGTCATTGTTTAATCACCAGTCTCACCTTCCAATGCTTTAGCACAGGGGCTGAGCATCTTCATTAGCATTTCCTTACTGCCCTCGCCCCTGGCACAACGAGGCCCCTGCTCTTCCATCAGTTCAGACAGTAGATGTGCTTGGAGCAGCCACAATCTGCTGGGGCTGTTCCAGGTTCTGGGGATTTCAGCAGTAAACTTGGGGGTGGCCCTCACGAGTTTACTGGCTATTGGGGAGGACAGACAGCATGCCGATAGCCCAAACACAAATGTGTGATGACCAGTGGTGAGCCGTACTATGGAAGACATGATCAGAGTCCAGACATGATCCTGGACTGAATGATCCAGGGGGGCTTCTTGGTGGAGGTGACGGTTCATTCATGGAATAGCAGGCTGTTTGTTGAGAATCTGGAATTAACCTTCATTCACCCAAACCCATCACTCAGTGGCCTAGAATCTGAATGTTGGAGGTTTGTTCCCTGCAAACAACGGCCCTGAGAACGCCACCAACAGCTTCAGCAGTGAGGTGACCAGCTCGTCCTCGTTCGTCCTGGACCTCACCATTTTTAGCCTGCCTAGTCTCATGTCCCTGGAAACCCCACAGTCTCGAGCAAAGCAGGAAGATCGGTGACACGACTCCTTAAGTGCGACCAGACAGTTTTCGCTGGCTGCACCTGGCCTAGGAGCACGGGGCTCCTGTGCAGAGACTCCAGCTCAGCAGAATTCCAGAGGCCATGCGGGGAGAATCTGGTAGGACAGGGAGTGACAAAGTCAGTAGCTGCAAACCAAAACACCGGACTCAGCCTTCCTCGTTTCAGCAGGTCAGTGCTACAGACCCAGCCTCGGGCAAAGTGACAGACCACAGCAGGGCTGAGAGCAGGGGCGTGGAGCCAGAAGCCAGACCTGCAGGAATCGGGTGTCCGGATCTCGCCGGCCTGTGGCCAGCACGGTCAGGGTGACAAGAAGAGACAGGAAGAGATTTCATCTCCACTGGGTCCCCTTCGAGCCCTCACTTCCCCTGGTGACCACTTGCCACGTGCTCAGAGAAAACAAGGCCGAGGCCACAGAGAGGAACTGGGGGGTGGGGTGTGGGGTCAGGTTCAGATCCTGTAACCCCTGAGAGAGAAGAGATCCCACCTGCCTTGAGTGGCCAGATTAAGCAAACAAAAAGACACCCAGTTAAATCTGAATTTCAGATNAAGGCCGAGGCCACAGAGAGGAACTGGGGGGTGGGGTGTGGGGTCAGGTTCAGATCCTGTAACCCCTGAGAGAGAAGAGATCCCACCTGCCTTGAGTGGCCAGACTAAGCAAACAAAAAGACACCCAGTTAAATCTCAATTTCAGATAAATGATGACTGACTATTTTTAGTGCAAGTATAAGCTATTATTGTGTGGGATTGCTTGTAAAAAAAAAATGACTTGTTGCTTAGTTGACATTCAAATTAAATTGAATGTCCTGCATCTGAATCTCAACCCCGTTTCCCATTTCTGGAGAACCACTGTTCCTGGCACCTGGTACCCCCAAAGGCGTCAGGCCCCAGATACAGTCATGGAAACAGTTTGGCAGCTATAATGCCAAGTGTTACATTTTAGCGGAAGTTCACGGAATGGTCCAAATCCTACTTTTCCTAACACATGGCCATAGACGATCCATACATCTGTCCATGAACGTTTCGGTTGTTGCCACGTCTTGGCTGCTGTGAACAGTGCTGCTCTGAACATAGGGGTGCCTGTGACTTTTTGATTCACAGTTCTGTCTGGATCATGTGCTAACTGTACGGACTAGAAACAGAGTTAGCACATGATCCAGACAGAACTGTGAATCAAAAAGTCATACAGTTTTCCATAGTGATTGAACCAACGTACATTCCCTCCAGCAGCGTAGGAGGGTTCTCTTTTCTCCGCAGCCTCTCCAGCATTTTTAGTGATGGCCATTCTGACCGGTGTGAGGTCCATATGAGGGCTTCCCTAGGGGCTCAGTAGTAAAGAATCTGCCTGCAATGCAGGAGCTACAGGAGACACAGGTTCGATCCCTGGGTCAGGAAGATCCCCTGGAGGAGGGCATGGCAACCCACTCCAGTATTCTTGCCTGGAGAATCCCAAGGACAGGGCAGCCTGGTGGGCTGCAGTCAATGGGGTCGCAAAGAGTCAGACACGACTGAAGCGACTTAGCACACACACATTCTGACCAGTGTGCGGTGGAACCTCACTGTAGTTTAGTATTTGTGTTTCTCTAATAATTAGCAGTGTCGATCACCTTTACATGTACCTATTGGTCGTCTGTATTTCTTCTTTGGGGAAGTGTCTCTTTAGGTCTTCCACCCGGTTTTTTGATTGGGTTGTTTGTTTTGCTGAATTACACGAGCCGTTTGTATATTCTGGTTACTTAGCCGAGGTCAGT
This sequence comes from Neotragus pygmaeus, assembly GCA_006410875.1. Taxonomy (NCBI): domain Eukaryota; kingdom Metazoa; phylum Chordata; class Mammalia; order Artiodactyla; family Bovidae; genus Neotragus; species Neotragus pygmaeus. Next base: position 1,259,239 of record SJYV01022987.1, on the reverse strand, counting down.
CGCAACGTTTGCCAGTATTTTCTCCCATTCTGTGGGCTGTCCTTTCATTTTGTTTATGGTTTCCTTTGCCGTGCAAAAGCTTTTGTACATTTGATGAGGCCCCGTTTGTTTTATTTTTGTTTTTATTTCTATTGCCTTGGGATACCACAGACTCTTATATGAAATAGACTAAGCATTCAACATAAACAAGGACATCAGAGTGACCTCGGGAGTCCCCAGCTCTGCTGGATCCAGTGGAAATCTAAACCCTAAAGAGAGAGGGTACCTCTTTCTACAAACTCGGAAAGACCGCATGAGATTCTATTGTGATCTCTCTTGCAACCAGGGATAACTCGGACTCTAGGAGAATCTGCTGGGACACTGCAGAGCCGTCTTTGGTGGCGGTAGAGGCTGGACTTTGTCCGAGGGGACCAGAGGCAAGGCTTGACCAAGTCTGTGGGTAATCTGTCACAGTCAAGTCCAAGAAGGAACAGCCTCAGAGAGGGTCAGGATCCTTCAGGGGGTGACTGCAGGTCAGACTCCAGAAACCAAGAACCACGCACACAGGCAGGAGCAGAAGTGAACAGCAGGGAGACGTGAAAGGCCAGTGAGAGATCCACGCCAGGTCAGCTGAGAACAGGTCGGGAGGGAAACTGATCAGGTGAAAACAGGTCCTAGAGTTTGGTGACTTGTCCCTTACGGGGTGGGCTTCCCTGGTGGCTCAGACGGTGAAGTGTCTGCCTGCAATGCAGGAGACCCGGGTTCGATCGCTGGGTCAGGAAGATCCCCTGGAGAAGGAAATGGCAACCCACTCTAGTAGTCTTGCCTGGAAAATTCCATGGATGGAGGAGCCTGGTGGCCTACAGTCCCAGACATGAATCGGACACGACTGAGCAACTTCACTGGTCCGTATGGGGTGCTAAGACCACGACGCATGGGAAACATGACTAGACCAGGAGTTCTTTTTTTTTAATTAAAAAGATTTTTAAAAATTACTAGAGTAGAGTTGCTTTGCACTGTTGCATTAGTTTCAGGTGAACAACAAAGTGATTCAGTTACACATCGATTCATTCTTTTCACCTTGAGGAGAGCTCCTGGTGTTGCACAGTAGGTCCTTGCTGAATGTCTGCCTTATACATAACGATGTGTGTATCTTACTCTCAAGCTCCCACTTTATCCCTCCCCCCTACCATGTTTCCCCTTTGTTAACTGTTAAGTTTGTTTTTGATATCTGTAAATCTGTTTCTGTTTTGTAAATAACTTCATTTGTATCATTCACAAAATCAGACTCTATGCATAAGTGATTCTCCATACGATAGATTCTACATATGACATTTGTCTTTCTGTCTGACTCACTTCACTTTTGTATGATAATCTCTAGGTCCATCCGTGAGGCTGCAAATGGCCCCATTTTGGCCTGTTTTACAGGCTGAGTAATACTCTGTTGCATATATGTACCACATGTTTTATCCATTCATCTGTTGAGGGACATTTCTGTCCCCATGTCTTGGTTATGTGTCTTTCTGAACTACAGTTCGGATATATCTCCGGGAGGATGGTTCCCTTTTCTCCACATCCTCTCCAGAACTTACAGTTTGTAGCTTTTTTGATGATGGCTTCTGGCAGGTGTGAGGTGATACCTCATTGTAGTTGATTTGTATTTCTCTGATGATTAATGATGTTGATCATCTTCTCATGTAGGTTTTGGTCATCCGTACGTCTTCTTTGGAGAAGTGTCTATGTAGGTTTTCAGTCCGTTCTTCCATTGGATTGTTTGGTTCTTCTGCTACAGAGCTGTGTGAGCTATTTGTATATTTTGAAGACTAAGCCCTTGTTGGTGACTTCGTTTGCAAATATTATGCGCCCTTCCCCACCCCCTGCCGCCCCATCCTGTGGGTTGCCCCATCCTGCAGGACGGTTGGCAACATCTGGGAACATTTGGGGGTGTCACACAGGTGGGGTGTGAGCTGCGTGGCATCACGTGAGCCGAGGCCAGGCTGCCTCTTACAGCAGCACCGTGCAACACCCTGAATTGCATGGGACAGCTCCACGCGGCAGAGGATTATCCAACCCGAAACTGAGCTTGAGAAACGCCAGGACAGACTGGGTCAATGGAGGAACAACATGCTTCCTCCTGAGCGACCCCTGAGGAGGAACTCACCCACCTGGAGCCGCCAGGCTCTACGCTCTGCACGCCCAGCTGCTGCGTGAACAGGCCACTCTCAAAGCTAGAAGGACCACAGAGAGTGAGAAATACGAGGGCGGAGATTCTCTACCGTCACCCCCGTGGTCATTTTGCCAAAGTGTGTGTTTATTGACCAATTACGGCAGAGATTTACAGAGTGGAATTATGCTTTCACTGAAGTAGGGCCAATACCCTTCCCGCCCAAGCCACCAGTGAGCCCTGTGGCCAGGGACAAAGTCANACCTGTACATCTCTCCGGAGGTATAAATATTCCCCTTAAGGTTTTTGGATGAGTATATGTGTTTAAAATAACGTAAGACATATAACTTTACTTTTCTAACAGTCTGCTTTCTTAAAACTTTACGTTGACAGAGGTCAGGGAGATAAACAAACAAAATCAATACTTCCATTTATCATTTGGTTCAAACTTTTTTAGCAAGCAATAATAAAACAAAAAGTGGAAAGGGACTTGGCCTCCATCCACGGTCTGGGTTCTGCAGGGGCTGGGTGTGAATGCTCAAGGTTAACGGGAGTGCTGGGGTGGAGGTAAGTCACTCCGACCTTGGCAGCGTTATTGCTGCCGCGGAGGAAAGGCTCTTGTGGAAAGCTGACCCGGCCCAAGCCAGCGGGAGGGGGTGCCTCTGCACACGCCAGAGCGGGAGGAGTAGTTCAGACAGAGCTGCCAAGAGACCCCAAGTACTCTCTCACACCTGCCCCTGTGGGATGAGGCCCTCGGACCCCACTCCCTTCCTGTGGAACTCGAAAGCCGTTGCGCTGGTGTAGTGTGTCAGCCCGAGAACCTTCTGGAGGATCAGTCCCTGGGCCCGAGTCAGCCCACAGCTGAGCCAGAATGCTGCCAGAGGCAACCGGCACGTTCTACAATCGTTGGCACGTTCTCTGCTTTTATAACTTTCACTTTTAGAATGTTATTGGTCATACTTTCATTGTAGAAAATGCGGGGAATACGGATAGGCATAAAGAGGAAAAGGCACGTATGTGTCCTCTGCCCAGAGACGACCACTGTTAACACCTCACAGCTCTCTCTCTTGCAATATGTAATTTACATGCACAGAAACACAATGCCTGATAGACTTTTATAACCTACATCTTTCACTTAATATGTTAAAAACATCTTTTCACTTAATTGAATTTTTTCCAGAACATCATGGTGGTCAGAAAGCCCTGACCCCAACTGTTGGACATTTAAATTGACCTCAGTTGTTTATTCCTGTCGTTGTTGTTGTTATTAATCATTGTTTTAAGAAAAACATATCTCTGTATCCTGGAGAGCAAGTCCTTGTTAACAAACACTATCTTTAAATAACAACAACAAAAATACCCAGTGGCCTGTGTTCAAAACATTTGAAATTAAACATATTTAAATCATTTTTAGTAACTGTACTTCTCAGATCCATTAGTATGTTAATGGAGTTTTTGAATTCCCAAACTCCTGATATGTGTATGCACACACACATATACACAGTCACACATACACACCTATCATCTGTGCAGACTAGGAGAACGGCCCTGCTTTAGAGTTCTAAAATTTAGAACTTGAATTTCTAGGGCAAGGGGTCTGGAGTTTGTCTTACTAGTAATGCTTACTGTGATTTTATTTTAAATAGTACTTCTTAATATCATTGCTAATAATACCAGTTGTTCAGTTGAGATCATATCTACCTACCTGTCTATATGTTGCTTTTTCCCCATGCTTCTCTATTTTGAGAGTGTGCTGAAACTGTGAAGGCTTTGTTTAGGGAGATTTATATGGGCTTCTAGAAGGTTCTGGAATCTTGTTCAGGAAATGGGATGGTCTGACTGAAATTCTCCCTAAATCATCCAAGAAGGAATTTAGCCTCTGTCCCTGAAATGAGCTTGAAGGCAGCCACTAGTGAGAGTGAAAAGCTAGGGCTTCATCATCAGCCCTTCACATGTAGGCCCCACCTGGTAAAGCTCCCCCAGGACCGAGGGGCAGCTAAGGGGCCAGCCCTGCGTCAGCTAATCGTGCCAAGAAGTCTGAACACACGCCGTCCCGGCCAAGACAGTTCTCAGACTTGCTCAGTAGGTCCCGAAACAGCCACACAGAGAACACTGTGATGCCTTCAAAGGCTGGCAAAACCAGCTGACCCAGAATCGAGCTGGGTTCTGCCGCAGTCAGCCCTTTTGGGCTTCTCTGGCACACCGCTCCTGCCCTCTCCTGTCCTGGTCGCAGAAGCAAGAACTTTCTATCCCAGGAAACTTGCACGGCTAGCCCCGAGAAGAAGGCCGCCAATCCCCAGGCAGGCAGAGTATCGGGGGAAAATAGACCAACTGCCAGCACGCACACCTGCCCTGCTCCAGGAAACTCCGGGCAGAGGTCAAAACCAGCCCCGGGGGAGCCCGGAAAAGGCTTCCCGACAGGAGGTAACCCGGAGGCTCAAAACGCCCCCGTTGTCTGACCCTACATTCCCTTTGGAATCCATGGGAAGAAATGAATCAAACTGGTCTCCCCAAGTCTTATGCACTTCTGTTTATTAAAGCCTTCTATGTGTTAATGAAAAGACAGCAATGAGGGAAACAGCTCTCCAGTAAGGCTTAGGTAACTATGGCGCACCTGCTTGCTGAATGCGGGATCGTAAGGGTAGCAGAAGATGTATCCAGGATTTATTTACTTTAAAATATATAAAACTGTATGTGGGGTATGATTGCATTATATAAAACTGAAAAGATACAAATAAACTCAACTGCATTTTTTAAAAAGAGAGAAAGGGAATACATACATCACATCAGAACAGTCACGGTGGCTGTCTTCGAGGGGTGAGACCGTGGGAATGTTTGTTTTCCTGATGTTTTCCTCCAAATTTAAATGCTGAACGTACATTTCAACTTTCTAATGAAAACAGCAAACAGTAATACATTTTGTAGGAAAAAAATATTATTCAGCAATGATTTCTAAGAACAACTGTATTTAAATACAATGATATACCTACCCCCACCTTCAACCAATCTCACAAGTCATATTTAAAGAGCGTAGAGAAAGAATAAAACAATATTCAGGTGGATTACTAATGAATACCCATTTGTTCAGCTTAGAAAAAATCTCAACAAGTGTGTACATAGAAAGAAAAACACACAAGAGATGAAGTTGGAGGGGTACGAGAAACCGCGAATGCATCTTGGGGTTGGGACCCGCGGCTCAGGGAGATGAAGTGACCGGGGCAACATCCCACAGGAACTGGTGGCCCTGACCTCAGGTGGCCTCGGCCTGCAACGGCTTGGAGCGGGTCTTGGGTCCCCAGCCTGAGATGGGCCATGTCGCGGTGGTGAAAAGCACCGGATCCCAGCCTAGCACTAGACTGGCAGTCAGGGACAAGGGCCCGCACCTTGCGCTGTGCAGGAAGGAATTCCCACAAAGACAGAAAGTGGTGAAGCAAAGTATCATTAAGAGGAAAAAAAGAGTACAGGACGTGTGGCTAGACACACGGGCAGACTCGGGGGAGAGGCCCTGAGTCGCATCCCTGTGGCAGGTCGCATTACTTTACATGCGGTATTTCTTCCAAGTTTCCTTTGGCCTATCATTCTGATTTGCCTGGTTCACAGTCTGTATTTGGTATATCTCAGGATCCTCCCACGTGTGCACACCCATTTCTTAGCCAAGATGGATTTTACCGAAAAGGCATCTGGGTAGAACATCCCTTGACATGACTCCTGTTTGGCCTCCAAAGAACCTTTTCTGCTCATGTCTGGTCGGGGAGGTCTCCTGACTTTGAGAATGAGAAATATGTGCTCTGGGCAGGGCCCAGCCTTCTCCCTGAATTGTCCTGCTTTTTCTTGTCTTAGAGTTTCAGTCCAGAGGGAATGAATCTCCAATCACTTTACCCTGGAGGGGGCCCATCCGCCTCCTTGAAATATTTGATTTAAATATTTTCCTCACTAGTCAAAAAGGGACAGTGACATTTCATTCAAAACTTGTGAGGTTTAAATGAGCAAAAACAGCATTTCAGGTTATGTGTTTTGCAGAAAGTACTGGTAAGGACCCAGGAAATGATACTTTATCAAAGTGGACTTTCTCACCTAAGGGACCCAACAGCCAATGAAAAATTGTCATGACTCCAAAGCAAAACAGCCAGCCCCTAGTGAACCTCAGATAAAACCAGAAGCTGGAGGAAGGCACAGGGCCTCTTCCACCTGAGTGAGTGGTGAAGGGAGTCTGTCTGCATAGACCTGGCAAGATGCAGCAGGCCCTGGCCTTGGAAGCAGATCAGCCTGGAGGGGAGGCAGTCATTCCCAGCGGTGTGACGCTTAGAAGCAGGCCGCACTTCAGCCAGGAGCCGTTCTGGTTTGGGCCGGCATGCAGATGGGGCCCAGGTCATGCTAGCCTTGGTGATAGAGAAGGTACCAAAGGCAGGATGCTTATTGCTGGAGGAAAGGGATAAAGATGTCCTGGCATGGCTGATGTTTTCCTGCCCAGAAAGAATGCAGACTCACCTAAAATGTCCATTCTAATTACAACTGTGAACTTGGCCTGGTAGGAAAACAGAAGACAAAATGCTTGTACTTTAAATAAGTAGACTGGTTGCTCAGGGGTATTTTATGTAAGTAGTTATAAACTGTGACAATAGGAAGTGAAAATGTTTTTTAAAAAATTAAATACCAACACCCAGGGCTGATGAGGTTGTTAAACACACACACACACACACACACACACACACACACACCCCCAATAACCACCACCCAGAAATTCGTACCTTCTGCTGGCTGTAAGCCTTCCCCATCGCACATGGAAGCAAGCAGCAAAAGGCAAATAGGAGCTGTTAGACCCGAGAGTTTCGGGGGCGCCTGTGAATGCTGGAGAGGACAGTCAACAGAAGGGGAGAGCTGGATGAAGACAGATGCTAGCTGCACCAGTAGCACTAACAGCAAAGACTAGAGACAGCCTGGATGTTCCAGAGCAGGGGATTCCCAGTGACGCCCCCGACCCAGCAGGACGACACAGGAGGCCTCCATTAAAATAAGTGACAGGGAGTGATTTGGGGGTGGGGGTGGGGGCACCAAGGACTATGAAGCGGAGCTGAAAACCTCTGTTAGGATAGTGGTGTCTGACTGAGACTGTCTTTTCCTTTTTAGAAATTGCCTTTATCATTAGCATAGCATCTCGTCAAGTAGAATTCAGAGCAGTTTTTCTCAGTCATCATGTGGATAATATTTTGTGATATTGCTTATTATTCTAAAATGAATTCAAACTAGTTTGGATACGTGGAAAGGCACAACAAGGTAACAGGGTAAATATCGCTATTTTTTTCTTGAATTAATTTTAAAAGTTTTTTTTTTTTTTAATTTTATTGGAATAGAGTTGATTTACAATGTTGTATTCGTTTCAGGTGTAGAACAAAGTGAATCAGTGCCACGTATACACGTATCCGCTCTGTTTCAGGTTCTTTTCCCACGTAGGCTATTACGGAATTAGTGAGTACAGCGCCCTGTGCTCTGCGGGAGGTCTCGTTACTTGTCTGTTTCACACGTAGTAGTGTGGATANAAAGTGAATCAGTGCCACGTATACACGTATCCGCTCTGTTTCAGGTTCTTTTCCCACGTAGGCTATTACGGAATTAGTGAGTACAGCGCCCTGTGCTCTGCGGGAGGTCTCGTTACTTGTCTGTTTCACACGTAGTAGTGTGGATATGTCAGTCCCTATCTCTTCATCTGTCCTCTGCTCCCCCCTCCCTTTGGTAACCGTAAATTTGGTTTCGAGGATCAGGAAAAAACTTCATGTGTATAATACGGCTATTTTAGATGCTTTTTTAAAATGTAAATTTCTTTGGGGATATATATATATATATGTATGTATACATCTACAGCTGACTCACTGTGCCGTACAGCAGAGGCTAACACAACACTGCCGAGCAGCTATGCTTCAACCAAAGTTCACGTAAAAGGTGGGCTTCTCGACGCGGTGCCTGCTGGCGGCCTGGATGTGCAGCCATTTGCAACAGGCTTCGGGGCCCAGCGCTGACCTGAATGAAAGTAGTCAGGCCCCCTTCATGGAGGTTCAAAACAAAACCGCCCCTCACCCCATTCTAAAGAGCAAAACCACAAGCCACAGCTTCAGTCACTGGCGCGGCCGCTTCAGTTTCTTGTTTCCTATTGATCAGTGGCAGCAAGATGTCCCTGCATGAGACGTGCATGTGGATGCCGGCAGCCTTTGGGTATCAAGACTCAGGGAGAGCGAGGGGCTCGCTGGAGAAGGCCGGTGGGGCCTCTGGCTCCCTCTCGCTGGCCTGGGTGGAGGCTGTGGGCCCGGTGCCATGGTGCCAGACCCTGGCCACCGAGTCCCCTGGAGGTCAAACCCGGGGAGGGAAGCTGGGTGCAGACCTGCTCAGAGCCAAGCAGGAGAGGAGGTCTGTGGGGCCGCCACCCGCACAGAATGGGCAGGCTTTGCCCCAGACGCAGGGCACCGGGAGGAGAGCAGGCCCCGGAACAAGCCCCTCATATCCATCTATTCAGGGACGTGTACGGGGTCTGCAGCACCCTTCCTGCAGCGGGGTGCAGACCGTCGTCCTGGCCCCGCAGCCTGACTCTGCCCCTCTGGTCCCCAGCCCAGGGGCTGTGGGCAGGCCACTCTGTCAGTCTCATCATCTGAGCGCAAAGTGAGAAGGTGGGTGTGACTTTAGCAGAGATTTCCAACTCTGTTTATTGCCACTCCAGGTTCCCTACTATTGGGCTTCACACCCTTCTCTGTCTCCCCCTCACAATTACCTTGCCTGCATTCAGTTATTTTAGCGGGGTCCTCATGTAGCCTCTTGCGGGGCGGGAGCACCAGAGTGGCAGCGGTGGTGATTATGGAAGACTAGGTCTACATTACATATATACATACACGCATGTGTACATATACATGTGTGTTACATACATGTGTGTTACACATACATATAACATGTGTATTTCTGTGTGTGTGATGTGTCTATATATACGCACCATGACAGACGGTAAGCGATAATCCTGGGCTTAACTAAGCAAAAAACCAAAAAGGAGTGAGGCTTTATGCTGTACACCTGCTCACCTGTCCAGGAATTTCCCCACAGCATCGGCCAAGGAAGTGAGGCGTGTCTGGCAGTAGCAGTGACCCACAGGGACGGGCACCGTCTGACNGTACTGCTTACAGCAGCCAAGGCATGGGAACAGCCTAAATGTCCACAGACAGGGGAATGGATGAAGGAGCTGTGTTATGCACAGGTGACGGAATATTACCCAGCCATAAAATAGGTGATGCCACTTGCACATGGCTGCAGCTAGAGATCATCGTACTGAGTGAAGTCAGAAAGACAGACAAGTATCAGATGACATCACTTATATGTGGAGTCTACAATATGGCACAAATGATCCTATCTACAAAACGGAAACAGCATCAGGGACACAGAGAGCAAGCTGGTGGCTGCCAACCAGAGAGGGGCTGGGGGAGGGATGGCGGCGGGGGCTGGGCTTAGCAGACGTGGGCTGCTACACAGAGAACGGGTAAACAGCAAGCTTCTCCTGCATAGCACAGGGAACTATGCTCGGTGCCCTTGATTAAACCATAAATGGCCACGAAAATTAACAAAGGAAGAGCACAGCCAGGCAGAGCTGAGTCACTCGGCTCCGCAGCAGAAACTAACACAACGTTGTACGCCAACGATGCTTCTGGATGCTTCTGGAGCACGATGGAAACAAGAGCACACAAGACAGACCCTTGGGTTCCCTCTAAGGCATGCTGCGGGAAAGAGAGGAGGGAAAAAGTGACCCCAGGCCAGCACCTTGGGGAGGAGTCAGCAGCTGAAAGGTCACTTGGGAAAGGGTGCTGAGATCCCTGGGGACCGTCAGCAGCTTCTGGGAGGAGAGGGCAGAGCGACACAGAGAAGGGGAGAAGGGGTCTGGGTGTGGACACAGCCTGCCACCTAGCATGCAGGGGAGGCGTGGCCCAGCAGAGGCAGGGAGGACTGGATCCCGCCTGTGGCTGATGCTCCAAGGGGGCTCCCAGCTCAAAATTCATTCAAAATGATTCTTTTTGTCTGTTTTCAGAAGTGTAAGACAAAGGAGTAGGTTTTGAGTACTTTGCCCTCTGGAGGTATATCATAAAAGATTTGTTTAAAAAAAAAAAAGACTTGTCAAATCCATGTTGCGGTGCAGGGGGGGCGTAAAATATTATTTCCAGCAGTAATAACTATAATAAATAAGTTCATTTAGCTTTCATGAAAACTAAGATCCAGTGCAGTCAAATAAATAAATAAAGGTTGTTGTTGTTTTCTTTTAAAAGACAGCCAGTTTGCCCACTTTATTACAGTAGTCTCAGGAAATAACACTTCACTGTTATGCCATCATCCAGCTCAGGTCCCTATTTATCAATCCCAAATAAGTCCGCAGAGCCCTGCACGTCGAGACCTCTGTGCTCAGCTCCAGACCACCACCACAAAGCAAGCCTCACAACACAGTAAGTCACATGAAGTTTCCAGTTTCCCAGTGCATATAAAAGTAATGTTTACACGCTACTGTATTAAGTGTGCACTAGTGTTACGTCTAAAAGAGCAATGGACACACCTTAGCTAAAAACGACTTCATCGCTGAGACTCACGGTCCAGTTGGTCACAATCTTTCTGTTGGTGGAGGGTTTGAAATAGTGACAGAATTAGCAAAACTTTGACAAGAGAGATGCGGGGAGAGCCAAAGCGGTTGGAGAAATGGCATGAATGGACTGGCTTGACGCAGAGTTGCCACCAACCTTCAGTGTGTAAAAAGGCAGCATCTGCGAGACATAGTGAAACAAGGCCTGCCTGTCCTAGAAGAGCGCTCACAACCAGAGTGGTGGTGCAGAAACACCTGATGTCAGTTTATGACTGCACGGCCTACGTGAAAAGAGAGCAGAGAGCTTTCTGAATGAACCTCATCAAGGCCAGTGGGTGTCAACAGTGCGTGCACGCACACGGGGCATCTTTTCCAGATGTCTGTCTTCCCATGTGTTTCCTACTGGCAGGCCTCAGGCGTCCCAGGACCGGATCTGTCTCCTTTACGTGACTTCGGCGGTGTCCGAGGCAGTCCACCCCATGACCTGTGCACACCCCCATTCATCCTCACCCCTCATTTCTCTCCCGACTCCCTTTCACCTGCCACCTCTTCTGCTCCTGAGACAACAGAGACGGGAATCTATGATGGGTCCCTGGATGGGATCTGCCAGACGCTCATCGGCAGGCGTTTGACGAAAGGGCCTCCCTGCCGCTTGGACCCCGGCCGTGGAAGATAAACGCCCGCGTCTTTGACATAAAGCCTGTGTGGCAAGCTCTCAGTCCCACACTGAGGCCGCCTGGGCGACAGAGGCGGCTTGGCTGATGGCGGAATCGCAGCTCCTTTGACGAACGGGGAACATGGACAAGAAAAGAAAAAGGGGGGGGAATGCCTCCCACTTTGAAAATATTATCATCAACAAAAATTTAACACTGAGACTTTCCTGATGGTCCAGTGGCCAGGAATCTACCTGCCAACTCGGGGGCCACCGTTTGATCCCTGGTCCGGGAAGACCCCACGTGCTGCGGAGCACTAAGCCCGTGGGCCAGTGCTCTAGAGCCTGGAGCTGCAGGTTCTGAGCCCAGGAGCCGCAGCTTCTGAAGCCTGCACGCCCTGGAGCACGGGCTCTACAGCAGAAGACACCACAGTGAGGAGCCCGCTCACCCCACCTAGAGAAAAGTGTGCGCGGCCAGGAAGACCCAGCAGAGCCTCAAACTGATAAGCAAAACAACGCCGTTAACATTTTCCTTCACACTGTAAATAAGCAGTAGGCATGATGGAGCAGAGTGCAGTGCCGGAGTCTTACCACCACTCGATCTCGGCTCTGGGCCGGGGCNGAAGACCCAGCAGAGCCTCAAACTGATAAGCAAAACAACGCCGTTAACATTTTCCTTCACACTGTAAATAAGCAGTAGGCATGATGGAGCAGAGTGCAGTGCCGGAGTCTTACCACCGCTCGATCTTGGCTCTGGGCCGGGGTGGGAGGGATTAGACGAGGCAACGCCCCCTCTGGCTCGGTGGCCCGACAGTGGCCACACTGGTGACTGATTCTAACGCCAAATATTCAGAATTTGCGAAAAAACCAATTGTTTCCCTAGATTCACAGACAGGAGGCACTCCCCGCCCCCCGGCTATGCTCGGTTTAATCATTCAATAAACTCCATCCATGGTTTTCTTATCTCTGTGTCTCTAGAATCAAGAAGGGACCAGAAGGCGGGGGTGTGTCGAATTATTTTCGTGCTCCCCGATTTTTACAAACCAGCATAAATGTTGAGTCGTCAGTGCTGGGCACACATCAAACCTCACGGCTCTCTAAAGTCTGATGTTTCAAGTTAAGCCTCAACAGCCAACAAGGCCTCCAAACACGTAACAGGTTTCGGATCCTTTCCAGACGGACGCGTCTCATCACCTCCCTCTGGAACTGGCTGTGGTCGCCACGGACACAGGGAGGTCAGAGGCAGATGAGCCGGGGGAACAAGCTAGCCCAACTGCCACTCCCCGCTCCTCCTCCAACCCCTATCTTTGCTATTTGTGTTTCTAGACTCCTACTCTTCTGGGAAAAGCTTTTCTGGGAAACGCAGAACATTCTCTGGGTCAGACGTGAGTCACCGAGGTGCCAGGAGGTGGAGGATGTGTGCCACCTCGGGTCCCCGGGGTGGGGGTGGAGGGCAGGTACAGGCTGCCGCTGCTGGGCGGGAAGGGGTGGAGAGCTTGAAGCAGGGGTGCAGAGCACCAGATCAGGGCTGCTTGCCCACCTGCCTACGGCGTGTGTCCTAACCGTAATCCTCCTGCTCTGAAAGTCCCCCAGTCTGCTTTCTGATCATCCCCACCAGCCCAGAAGATCGGTGTCGAACATCCCTTCGCCTAGAAGAAACTGTGGAGAAAACACACATGCACGCGTGCACGTGCACACACATGCATGTGTGCACGCACGCACACACACACAGTCACACACAGCACAAGCTCTAACTGACTCAGATACAGTGACTCATGTACTCCTCACATCAAAAGTAGGCAGTAGGAAGCAGAAGTATCCCCTGTTTATAGGAAAACAAAGGCATAAAGAGGTTAACAGCGTGCCCAAGGTCATGCGCTTATTAATAGAGGTGTCAGAACTTGAATCGAGGTCTTCTGGCTGCAGAATCCCAGCTTTTAATCATCACTGTTATTCTATTTAACAAACACCCCTTTGGAACTTCCCTGGTGGTCCAGCGGCTAAGGCTCTGAGCTCACAGGGTGGTGGGGAGGGGGTGCCCAGGTTCAATCCCTAGTCAGGGAACTAGATCCCAGAGGCTACAGCTAAGACCCAGTGTAGCCAAATTAATAAGCAAATATGTAAACAAGCAAACAAAAAGCAATCGCCTTTCTACTTCCTGTCCCTCCTTCCAGCCTTTTCCAACCCCAGCTGAGGAATCGCCGTGTTATCACAGAGGCTTTATGGCGGAAGCCCACACAGCAAGATGGCACACGGCTAAGCAGAGCGGGTGAAAGAGGAGGGGGAACCGCGCACTGGGACGTGCGAGGGGATCCCGGGATGCCGCGTGAGCACGCGGAGCAGGGGGATGCGGGCAGGCGCGTGCTGTCACAGCGGCTGCCGTGATGCCGTGCTCCAGGCCGAACCCCCACGGCGAGCAGGACCGTCCCGCGGGCGGCCCGGCGCCCCGGCGCCCCACGCACACCACCAGCACCACGCGCGGGTGAGGGTCAAGCAGAGCAGGGCCCGTCTCAGGCCTCCAGCTCGGGGCGTGGGCAGAGACCACTCTAGGGTGGGGATGATGTAGGCGAAGGTTCCCCGAGGGGCTCAGGCCCGAGATGCCCCGGGACTGTGACCAGGTGGCTGGGTTAGACGGAGCTAACGATGTTTGTCAGCTTATATATTAACAGTGACATCCTTTCCCCCTCGGCGGGGGCAGGACGGTTCTGAGGGTTCCTGCTGTGGTCTGTAAGGTGCCAAGGCTGCCTGGGGAGGAGGCGTGCAGTATAAACCTGCAGGGGACGGTTTCAGCCTGCCATTTACAAGGCCTGGCCTTTCATCGTGACCTCTGACCCAGTGACCCCACCTCTAGGACTGCTGCGTGATTCCAGGCGACAGCCCAGACCCACGCAGAAAGATGTTTCTCTCAGCATTATTTATAAAGGCACCCGGCTGGATGCCACTCAAAGATTCACTGACAGGAGGAATGGTGAATAAGCCTCGCTAAGACTCCCTGATGGAGGGTTTCACCACCGTTTTTGTTTTTTTTTAATCGCTTACAAAGTGTTTTGTTAATGTAGGAAGATGCTCTTGTATATATAATGTGAGGTAAAAACACAGGATCCCAAATAATGTCACGCGACCTTTAACCCAGAAGTGCCAATTTTGGAATCTATCCAACAATATTAAAACCAGCCAGATATTAGATAATATCCTTAAGATTATTTATCGCTGTAGTACTTATAATGGCTAAAACAAGAAAGATAACAAAACTCAAAAGAACTGGAGGGTCCATCAGTAAGACAATGCTAAAATAAATCAGGGCTATTCCACAGCACAGTGCTGTATGCAGTCATTAAAAAAAAAAGTATATGTGCTCCAAATATTTGTTAACAGAACAAGGCGAGTTTCTAAATAATGGGTAAAGTGTTACTGGATTAACACACACAGACACACACACACACTCCACCTCTACAAATACATAAACATTCTGAGTATTTGCATGGGCACAGAAGGTCCACAGTAACCGCCTGGCCAAAGGGAAAGGGATGAGTGGGTAGGATCAGCTTTTTAAAAAAATATCTCCATATGGACTTGCTTCAGTGAGTATGTGCCAATTAGTGATGCAAAAAAAAAGTCTAATGTGTTAAAGAAAAATCAAGACGCACAATATCATCTCCACTGTATCAAAATGTACCTGCCTGGGGTGGGGAAAACCACTAGAGAGAAGCGTTTCCATATGCACCAACTGCAACTACGCAAGGCTGGAATTATTAAGATTTTTTTTATTTTGGAATTTCCAAGTTCTCCATCCTGGGTATCCATATGACTTTTCCTAGTCCGAATTCATGAACAGATGATGGATGGGTGAATGTACACAGAAGACAGGGAGAGAGGGGTGGGAGAGGGAAGGAGGAGGAGGCGCATTCACAGAGCCGGACCGACCGACGGGCCCCACTTCCCTCTCCCTCCCAGGGGCTCGAGCGAGCAGTCTGCCCCGCGCCAGCCTGCCGCCCCGCACGCGAGGCCCCAGGCCCGGGCAGACGCGCAGCTGGGCCTGATTACCGAGGCAGCTACATCTGCACGGCACGGTTTCCGTCAGCTCCGGAATTAATATCTGATGAAGAAATAAACCTGTTAACGTGACAGATTTATGGTATTCAAATTACTATTGATCCATTCAGAACACAACTAATAAAAACCTCTCGTGCGTGACCTTCCACCTTGCACACGCTTAAGCAAATTATCTCTAATAAACAAGTATTACGAGGACCCAAGGAAAATGTCAACCTATAAATTACTGAGCTTCTCTCTCTCTCTGAGTGGAGATGCATGTTGAGCCACGAGCATGTATTTTCTGGACCTTGTGTTCAAGCCTAGACATCCCCCCAAAGCCTTGAAACTTCTCAGAGACGGCTCCCTGTTGAACTGAGCACAGCCGTGTGAGCGCGCCCTGCTTTTCAATAAGCAGCAGAGTGAAAGCCCCCGGACAGCACGCGCTGTGCTGCGCTGGGGCTCGGTCGTGTCCGACTGTGGCGACCCCACGGGCCGTGGCCCACCAGGCTCGCCGTCCACGGGGGCTCTCTAGGCAGGAATCCTGGCGTGGGCTGCCGGCCCTGGCCTCGCGTCTCAGGTCTGAGCTTCCAGTCTGCGTGACCTAGGGCAGGCCGCTTTTCCTCTGCTGAAACTCCAACCCACATCGACACGCGATAACACAGGGTACTTAACCTCCCCTGCTTAAGGTCTGCGCTGCCTGCCGAAATGTCTGCAGACAGCTCACACACATCTCTGTTCCAGGCCTCGGGAAGGCAATAAACTCGAGGTTGGGACTGCCCGGCTTCTCGCCACTCAAACATGCATGGGATTCATGGGGACTGGCCATACCCAGCCCCCAAGAGCGAGAGAAGGATTAACAGACGAAACATGGTTCAAACTCAAGGAAAGGGGAGGTCTGTTCCTCACAGTCATTCAGGGAAACAAACAGGAAGAGGCTCCCTCACCTCCGAGTCTGAGATCACCCAGGGTGTCACCTTCACTCTGTAGTTAGGGGGAGAAAGCAGCCGGTGTGGAGGACTGCACGTCTGGAGGTCTTCCACTGGTCCAGATTGGAGAGGCGGGCTAACAGTTTGCATGAGCTGTATAAATTAGGATGCAGTTAATCAGCCAGGTAGTACTGCCAGGGAGGATGGGAAAGAGTGCCAAGGTGGGCCCAGGAAGGAGGAGGGACTGGCTGACACTCCCTTTCACACTTGGCACTAGTGAAAATATAAATATGGAGAAACGTCATGGGTTCATGTATTTAATCACTAGCCCAGTCCAAGCCTTAAACATTGCTTCCCTAGTCTATGGACAAGTTTTTAATTTTCTATTAATATTTCTGAGCTTAACTTTGCACCTTTGGAATCAAACACACACACACACACACACACACACACACACACATACAACTCTTACTGTGGGATTATGGCTTTTCTGGTGCTTTCGCACATGGGCCACCAGGACTTCAGAATACTGGTGAGACAGTGGCAGATTTGGGGCACTGACTCTTTCACAACTACATTTACCTCTCGGGGATAACACAGAAGCTCATTTCCCAAGAAGGTCTTGTACAACAAATGGGAAACATAATATTCAAGTTTCTAAACAGCTCTGTGTGACACTGTGACATTATTTTTTAAGTGAAGCACTTAAGGATATATTAAACACAAATGTGAAGTTCCTGTTACTCAAGAGAACGAAAAACAAAAGAGAGGAAAATCTAGAAACTAAAGTCAGTGGATCACATTTTCTTGGTAATAATGTTATAGCACCCAAGCAGAGCATTAGATATGAAAGTACCCTATCTTTGGAAAGCTCCAGTTACTCTGAAGCAGACCAGGAATTCTTAGAAGATGTAGCCAGAAGGATTGAACAGATGGAGCTTTCTATATCTGAATGTAGGCGTAGGCAAACTACAGTCCATGAGCCAAAATCTGGCCCACAGCCTGTTTTTGCAAATAAAGTTTTATTGGAAAACAGCCATGCACGTGTGTACATACTGTTTATGCGTGTGTGTGCGCACACGAACACACACGCATGCGCAGGCACAAGTTAAAGCAGAGTCGTATATTTATAAGCAGACTGTTTGGCCTGTAAAACCTAAAATATTTACTATCTCTCGACAGAAAAGTTTGCCAACTCCTGTTCTAAAAAAAAAGAAAAAGAAAAAAAAAAAAACACCACAAAATGCACTGAGATTGCTCAGTCTGATTCAAACTGAAGTGCCAAGGATGAGCCGCAACCCACACTTGAGCCTGAGAAACCTGGGTCCAAAGGCAGGAGGTCGGCAGCTGGTGGCCTCTGTCTGCCACTCCACCGCCCACTTTCAAATAAAAGAGCCCGTGAGTTGACGAGCAGCTCCAGAATGCCTGGGAGCTGGGAGGAGAGGGATTTAAGGGCGCTTTAATGACACCATAAAAGCTTTGTTGGGCTGCTATTATGAGCCTGAAGCAGCTTAGAGGAGCCTGACCCTAAGAGGTGAGCGGAAGTGTGTAAAAGGCTTGCCTTTGGGATAAATGCATATCAAAACCGGTTCAACAAGGGAGAGCTGAAAAAAAAAAGGAGAAATAAATGACAAGTGCGGTACTTTAACAGGGAAAATTTCCTCCGAAAGGAAGCGGGCAATGAGGCCAGGCGAGGAATAAATGGCGTAGAATGACAGTCGCTCTTCGGTGGGGCTGGGGCCGCACTCCAGGCTGCTAAGATCCAGCGCGTGTCAACTGCCGCCTCTCTCTTTTCACACTTCAATGTGAACTTTACAGCGAAAGGGGGACAGGAGGCAGCGAAGGGGAAAACAGTGGCTCAGAAGGACTTGTGCACCGAGTGTGAAGCCATTTCAATTTAATATTCGAAAGGACTTTGTAGGTGATCCCAGGAATGCAATTAGACCCACCTAATAAAAGCAACATATGCTAAGACAATTAAAAGATTTTATTATACATCTATTCACTGTATTCCATTTTAGGCAGGAGGAGTGGAAACGAATGAGAGGAAAAGGATGCATTCATTTCACAGGAAGGGGAGCCTGCGTCGGCCAGGGTCATGCCACTGGGGAAATGAACACTGATGCTCTTTTTAACACAAAGATGGATTATTAGATTACTCTTTACCGTGGACCTTTCACATTGCAAAACACCAAGGCTCTGGTTTCATGACTCCATACTTATGAGAAAATATAGCTCAAGACATCACCCTGCCTTTTTCAGCCCTTGGTGTTCTGGTGTTAAACCATTAAAGGAAGACCACCCCAGCCCCCAGATAACGCCAGAAAGAAGTATGTCACTAGACACAACGTTTAATGACACATGGCAAATGGAAATCAAGTTAATGTTCTCCCATCTCTTCATTCTACAGAGACTGACTGGGGACCAGAGCTGATACCTGAGACTGGAGATTCTAAGCAGGAGACGATAGTCTATACCCTTAAGTAGCTCACAGCCAACTGACTTGACAGATTGCCAGCTTCCCATCCCAAATCCATTTGCATTTCGTTCGTGCAAAGAACTAGATGACCTTTGCCAGCCTGCCTTGTAGTTAGATGGCCACATTGTTAGCTCTTACCTGTGCGATGTGTCTGGGGCCGGTAAGAGGTATTGGCCAGCTGGCCACTCATGACCTCCGGGAGAATGGAAACATGAGGTGGCTGGAACCTGGGTCCCTAAATCACCCTGCGTACCCCTTGCCAGGAACACCCACTTTGTTCAAGAAACTCAAGCTGTTTCTTGAGGAAGAAATACACCCTTTGGGGATGTGAGTTATTATGCCTTTGGCGGGGGGGGGGGGGGGGGTGTTTTTTTTTTTTTTTTTTTTTT
>SJYV01022987.1:1192479-1239027 GCA_006410875.1 Neotragus pygmaeus | reverse complement strand
ATCTTGGGGGAGGAGGAGTGATAATGAGCGGGCACACTCAGACCACACGGCAGAGGGGCTCACACAGGGACGCGGGAAGCATATGAGGAGGTCGACGAAAGGACCTTTTTGCTAATGTTGGGGCCAGCACAGAGCAGGTGTGCACAGTGCCTGTAAACGCCACCATCCTGCAGAGAATCACCGCAAGTCCTTCAGGCCACAGAAGGCCATGAGCCCGTGAACTAGTTTCCACAAGGAGACGCCTTGTGTGTGCGTGCATGCTCAGTAGCTCAGTCGCGTCCAACTCTGTGTGACCCCGTGGACTGTAGCCTGCCAGGCTCCCCTGTGCATGGGATTATCCTTGAAAGAATCCTGGAGTGGGTTTCCATTTTCTACTCCAGAGGATCTTCCGGACTCAGTGTTTGAACTCATGTCTCCTGCACTGACAGGTGGGTTCTTTATCACTGAGTCACCTGGGAAGCCCTGAGACACCTCAGTCCAGGTATAAAGAGTCAATCAAGGCGCAGTGAACGATCTACCCTGGCACACCCATCTGGCTAGTAACAGACACGGGTCGTCCCATGGTTTGTGCTGGAGGGGCCCAGAATGACCTGGTAGCCACGCGGAAACCTAGACAAAATCCATCCAAAATGGATTTGAACCTGCACAGGGAACCCTGAGGCGCTGCAGTGAGAGAGACGGCTTCCTGGCTCTGGGGGGAAGAGGCCTTCTGAGACTGACAGCTGAACTGCAAATTTCTCTGGAAACTCTAATCACTGTGAGGCTCCAACTGTCTTCCTTGTATTCTAACGATCAGAAGCGGGCATGTTAAACGTGACAGCTGTGAAGCCAGAGGTGACTGATCTTTGGTTTGGTTTGCGGTTTTCACTGAAGGCCACAACAGGTCACTCTGAACCCCAAATATGAAAGATGTGGGGTACACAGCAGACAGGTAGGTTTTGGCTGAGACGGGGAAGAGGCTGAAGCAGGTAGACATTACTAAGGACTGATCTGTTCATGGACAAGCATGCATGTTAGTGTGAGAGGGATCCAGGCAAGAACACCAATCCTCGAGCTTTACTGCTAATATCAAATGGGATAAAATGGGCAAAGTAAGAAACATTTACGCAAAACAGCATCTACGGGACCTCCCTGGTGGTTCAGTGGCTCAGACTCCATGCTCTCAAGGCAGTGGGGCCAGGTTTGATCCCAGGTCAGGGAACTAGACCCCAAATGCTGCAGTTAAGACCCCAACAGAGTCAAATAAATAAATACACGTTTTTTTAAAATGGCACTTAGAAAAGGGTCAGTGAAAGCTGCTTTACTTAGCCTCGTCTTTCGTTCTTTTTCAAGATTCCATGGGAATTTTTCTGCTAATATATCAAATGTGTTACTTACCAGTTTCTGAATTTAATCATGAGGCATTTTTGTTAATTTTCTAAAAGAACACGCCTGTGTTTCACCCGGCCTCAGTCCTCTGGCTCAAAGTCGAAATGCACTGGATATCAGTATACTCTTTAATCTCTAAGGACTTGTCATGACCATCCAGCCCAGGCATTAATTATTCTATTTGGGGGAAAAGACAATTTTTCAATAAGTGCCTGACAGTGAAGGCAGCAGAGAAAAGCACGTAACACTGACAACCCAGAGGCATCTCCTCCTGATGCCAGGTGTTCAGCAGAGCCATGCGGGCCTTCTCCAGAACCGCAAGGCCCGCGCCGGCGCTGCAACCCACCTGCCCCTCAGAGCCCTTCACTCCACGAAGCCAAAGGCCTGAGACGTCACAAGACCAAGTTCATCTACGCAGTCTGGCTAGACGTGAGGGCTGTCCATAAAGGCTTCTCTTGAAAACACTACAACCAGCCTGTTTACAAGCTGCCGTGAGATACTGTTGGCAGCACGTTTTGAAGTTAAGACTTATTCAAATTATAAAGGCATGCGAACACACTCAACATTTGGAAAAAGGAAACCAGTGCCTAGGCATAGAATAGGCCCCCCACTCTCCTCTCTCCTTGTTCATCTTTCTTTAACACAGTTCTC
Source organism: Neotragus pygmaeus (assembly GCA_006410875.1). Lineage (NCBI taxonomy): Eukaryota > Metazoa > Chordata > Mammalia > Artiodactyla > Bovidae > Neotragus > Neotragus pygmaeus. The sequence continues at coordinate 1,237,008 of SJYV01022987.1, read as the reverse complement.
CCCAGAGACCATATTCCATTGTGAACTCCACCTTCGTCACTGAAACTAGCATCGTGGGTCCCCAACTGTCGTTTTATTTCAGTGGCTGGCTAACATTCTACTAAACAGAACTGCCGTGATTTATGGAATCATTCCCCTGCTCTTGAACCTTCAAGTTGATTCTAAGGTTTTACTGGGTGGGTGAGTGGGTGATTTTTGTGTGTGTGTGGCTTATTATATAATTATATAATATGGTGGTTATATAACTGGTTATATATAGATATAAATATAGATATATAGATATTATATATAGTATATATATATATATATATAATATGGTGGTTATTCCTTATGGCTGGAGAGCTTCATCTTGCCTTGACTATCGGTGTCTGCAAGCTGTGGAGTCTTTCTGTGTGTCTGAACACTGGCTAAGGAAGGCCAAGCCATGTAGCCTTTGGGGGCTACTTGGAACCACAGTGAGCTGAGTCCAGTCCTTGGCTGTTAACTCATCTGGGTCCTGCGTGAGGGTGGCTGAAAGACACCCACACAGACCATCCTAGTGATCACATCTCTGAGCAGACGAGCTACTCACCTGTGTCCCAAGCATCCCGGGCATCTGTGTGCTCCTCAGACGGTTCCTGGAGGGCTCCCTCCGTCTGGAATGCGCCCCTCCCACGCCTCTTGGAAGCCCAGGAGGGGAGCAGATGATACAAACCGATACGGCACACTGTGTGGTGATGTACATGCGTAAGGATGTGGGCAGGGAGACGTGCGCACACATACGTGTTTCAAGCGTGACGATGAACATGTTTTTATGCTGGAAAAGACTTTTCTGGGAGAGAATCCTGGATGGCTTTCCACTACAATGAGATGAACTCATCAAGACACTCAAGTGTCCTAAAGTTACACTTCCAAGGTCTTTTCACTCTTTCTCTCTCATGCACACACACATGCCAACCGTCTCTCACAGTCTATCCTTGCCATTGGTGGTGAGATTGCCCAGTTCCTGGGGAAGGCAATCACAGACGTAAAGGACTTCCAGAAGTTCTATCCTAGAGTCGAAACCCTGCGCACGTTTCTTACATCCACTCGGTGAAGAGCGGACGTGTGTTGCGGGCCTGGGCCGGGTGCCGAGGGCGCTGCAGGGACACAGATGGGCAGTGGCCGCCCACCCAGAGTTTGCAGCCTGAGCGGAAACGCAAGGCCTTGTGGGGTCTCAGATACAGGTTGAGGGGGCGGGGTGCTCGCGCTCCAGGACACACAGATCTCTGCTTGGTTCTGGAACCCGTACTTTCCGCACCAGAGCAGCTACTTTCATCACACACCTCCCATGTGCTTAATGCCATGCAAGGCACTGGGATCCACACGGTTCCTGCTCTCTAGAGGTTCAGTGCCAAGCGGGGAAACGGCAAAATAAGGACATCATTAGGGCAAGGAGAAAACTCCGCGAGGCGTGGCACAGGCACCTCCAGCCACGAGGAGCCCATGCGGGCACAGCCCCTGGCCTCTGCGGGCTCCCTGCTGGCAGAGCACAGCCAGGCTCTCGCAGGGGACAGTCCCCACCCTGCCCTCCTGCCACAGGCTCTGCAGAAGCTCCTGCTCCTAAGAGTGGGGTGACCTGCCTGACTCCTGGCAACCTGCCAACTGCATTTGTAACCCAAGCCTGTGTGGATACAAAAATGCAGGAAGTCATCTTAAAAGGATGCACTAATGAGCTTCCTGGGATTTCAGATTTTAAAAGCTTTTGTGATCGAATCTGTTTCGGTCGTTTTTTGAAAGGATTCTGAAGATTGGTTCTGCTGTCAAGACATCAGAAAACAAACAGAAAAAAGAAATGCGATAACAAACTTCCTGGTTTCTACCGTGGAGTGCTTTCAATGTGAAAAGGCGGGGGGCGGGAGGGGGAACCTTCGCCCTGATGGGTTGATAAAAAGCAGGATGGCATTAAAAGGCCACGATGTACAGTGAAGGACCAATCTCTCTTGGGAGGCTGGATCTGACATTGAGTTGCCCTTGAAAAGCATTGGGAAGCTCCCTGCAAAATCAGCACCCACTCTCAGAAGACCGGAGGGGTACTGTTTTCATTTATAGAAAAGATTAGGAAAAATGGACGCAAACAGACAAACAAAAGATTCTCAAATTCTGAGTAGATAAAGGATGTGAAGGGTCACCGAAGAATTTTTCTTATCCATCACCCACCACTGTTTTCACTCTATGGAGAGCTAATCACAGAGGGAATGTGTGTAATAATTGTATTTGTCCAATGTAGGGGAATAAAGAATAATTAGAACAGGACACCATTACAAAGTATAGGACTGCATTAGTCGACGGGCCCTACAATTGAAAGCCCTTATGGAAACGCCTCCTTGGAGAGTTAACCCCTTCCCCTGAGCAGCCCCTGAACCCTGTCTGCATCTTCCCCGGGGAGCATGCACCTCAGATGGTAACAATCTGTCAGCAAACCTCTGCAGCCTCCATCTCACCTGGCTAGCACGTAGCTCAGCGGTAAGGAATCTGCCTGCCAAGGCAGGCCTGCTGCTGCTAAGTCACTTCAGCTGTGTCCTACCCTGTGCGACCCCATAGACGGCAGCCCACCAGGCTCCGCCGTCCCTGGGATTCTCCAGGCAAGAACACTGGAGTGGGTTGCCATTTCCTTCTCCAATGCAAGAAAGTGGAAAGTGAAAGGGAAGTCGCTCAGTCATGTCCGACTCTTCGTGACCCCATGGACTGAAGCCTACCAGGCTCCCCTGTCCATGGGATTTTCCAGGCAAGAGTACTGGAGTGGGGTGCCATCGCCTTCTCCGCCAAGGCAGGACACTCGGGTTCAAATCCCTGACCACAGAGTGGCAAAGNTGGACCACCGGCAAATGATTCCTGTGGAGCTGCACGTAACCCTGTTTCTCCTCCAGGTTCACTTCTCCAGGCTGGCTCATCCTTTGGTCTATTCTTGGAAACATTTCCCAACACCTCACATTCTTCTTAAATTGGGGAGTGTGGGGAATGCTGAGATAAGTCAACGTGCTTACAGTTTGTAGGCAAGGCGCTAATAATCATCAACCCACAGGAATCTGCAGACACTTGGCCAAAGTCAGGAAAGAATCATGAGTTATCACCCCTAGACCTGGAAAGGCCTCATCTCCTGCTTACATTTCTTTTTTTTTTTTAAAAAAGAATGACCTTGCAAATTACAGACTTATAAATTTACCTTCTAAATTTGGAAAGATACTAAAGAGGAAAAAAAAATCATGAAATGATCTTGCAAAATCTTAAAGAGGGCATTTACTATAAAAGAAGAAGTAGCTCTTGACTTTGGAAAGTGAGTTCTGGTTTTTACTTTCCGCTTTTTTTAGGTAAAATTTTTTATCTTCTACAATGAGATCAAGAAATCATTTGCTCCTAAGGAAGTAATTCATTGTCAGATTTAATTTTCTTAATCAGCTATTATTTAGAGCATGAATAAAACTCATTAAGTTATGAGACTGGTACCATCTTTATCCAAAGATAAAATTAAATGCTCATATCAGTTTGGCTGTAAGATGTTCCTTATAAGAAAATATATTAGGAGGCAGAGGAAGTGGAGGGCTTTTGGAGTCAGACCTGGGTCAGATTTCAACCTTACTACTTGCTGGCTAATCTTGGGCAAATCACTTAAACTCTCGGATCCCCTATTTCCTCAACTATTAATTAATGTAAGTCGGAGATGATGACAATACCGTCATCATGGTGGTAAGAATGGTGGTAAGGGTTCAATGAGATGACATTTGTCAAAAGAAACATGGGGTATTCAACAGGGAACTGTCTCTCCTGGGAGAACATGGGTAGACCAGATGGTAAGAGGACATTAGAGAAACTTGCCCTGAGATGGGGGAAAATACAAGCGACCCCAACTTGTCTGAGCTGTTTGTGCTCAGACAGAATCTCCTTTTGGAGGGAGTAGTGAGGCTGTCCTTAAAATTGTGATGCGCTCGATTCGAGGAAAACTCTAATTAGAAAAGATACACGCACCCAGTGTGCACAGTGCATCATTTACAACAGCCGAGACCTGAAAGCAATCTGCGTGTGCATGGATAGACGAATGGAACAAGATGCGGAGCACACGCACAAGGGACGGCTGCTCAGCCGCGAGAAAGAGCGAACGGCGCCACTTGCCTCAGAGGGACTGTACAGGCTTTCGCACCAAGTGAAGCAAGCCAGGCAGAGACAAGTATCGTATGATGGTCACTTTTATGTGGCCTGTGAAATACGACACAAAGGCCTTATTCACAGTACAGACTCACAGACTTAGAAAACAAACTTACGGTTACCCAAAAGCAAAGGTCGTGGTGGGGGGGCGGGGTGGATAAATTCAGAGCTTGCGATTAATAACACAAACTACTAAATACAAAGCAGATCAACAACAAGATGCTACTGGACAGCAGAGGGAACTGTGCTATCCTGTAGCCATAATGGAAAAGAACATGAAAACACACACACACACACTCTGAACCGAATCACTTAGCTGTGTGCTGGAAACCAACACAACATTCTAAATAAACTGTACTTCAACAAGAATAAAAGAAGAGTAAAATGATGCTAACACGCACACAGAGCAGATTGTGGCGTCCTGGCAAGGGCACGGGGGGCTGGTCCCAGAGTCAGTTGTCCTGAGTTACCTGGGACGGCCACCGACGCTAGCAGTTTTTTTCCATCTTTATTTCTGAGTCCAAGTTCTCTACACGAGACCTGCTCTAAGAACCCTCCCAGCAGACCGTCATTTCATCTGGCCCCCGCTCATTGCTGACTCTCAGGGAAACGGTCCAGGGCCACAGAGAGAGTCCATGCCAAGGCTGGGCTAAGAAGACCTGGCAGCCCAGTTTTTAAGAATTCCAGAGACTTCCCTGGTGGCCCAATGGTTAAGACTCGGAGCTTCCAATGCAAGGGGTGCAGGTTCAATCCCTGGTTGGGGAACTAAGATCCCACATGCCATGGGTGTGCAAAAATAAAAACTGATGCCAAAAAAAAAAAAAATCCATGATGAACAACAACAAAAACGAATTCCAGTAACAGCTCGGGGAGACCTTCTCCTCTGCAACCACGGCAAAGCCACACACATCTACTCGCAAATGGACAAGTGGGGTGTGGCTGCACACTGCCTCCACAGCCAGCGCCTTCCTGGCCTGGCTGGCCCGGGTCTCGTGACCAGAGCCTTTTCATGCTCTCTGACCCAGGACAGGCCTCAGACGCAATGTGACAGGACAAAAATAAGTGGCAGTCCACAGTCAGGAAAATTGAGAGACAGAAGCTCCAGCCTCCAAAACGGGGGACTCTGGACACGTGTGATGTCTCATCTCTGCCATGGGCAAAATGTATACTGACCTCTGAATCACGAGATGAAGGGCTAGGCAGGCTGATGGTTGTGAAAGAGCTAGCACGTGCCTTGGCCACTGACTTCATCTACACCAGGCATTCCAGAAGTTTCTTTCTGAAAGTGTTTAAAAGGTTTCTCAAGAAGTTCTGGGATCTGAAAAACCGCAGCCCAGTTTTCAGAGTGGACGAGATTTGATGAGAAACCTTTCACTTTTCAAAGGCTTTCTTTACATAGAAGGTTTTATTTTCATTTTCTGAGTTTTCCCAAATGTGAAGGAACTGGAGGCCATAGCAGCTGGTGGAGGTGGGGAGAAGCCTAATTCTGGGCTCTGCTTGGATGCTACCGAGCTCTGTGACGCTGGGCAAGGTGGCCAACCAGGGGGTGACGGTGCCCGGCACTGTGGTCGGCGTAGACGAGGCTTACTAAGGACTCCTGGCCTGCCTTTGTTCTGCAAGCCACCTGCCCTCCACCCGCGGGGAGCAGGGAGCTTGAACGAGGCGAGGAAGGCAGAAGCAGCCTAAAATGACGGACGGGATGCCTCCCGGCAGTTTCCGCTGCACAAGCGGGAGCTGAGTCCCCAGGGGATGCTGACAGCTGAAAAGATTCCTTAACTCTTTCTGCAGAAAGACAAGACACCCAGAGGTATGAAGAATGGGGCTTTTCCAAAAAGTGGGGCAGCCTCCCAGGAAACAGCTTAGCGAGGGTTCCTCATAAAGTTGAACAGAGATTTACCATAGCACCCAGCAAGGCCACCCCCTAAGTCTATCCCTAGAGAAATAAACACCTGTGTCCTTCAGAAACTTGTGCTCACCGCAGCATCTGTCATTAACAGCCAAGAGGCGGAAACACCCCTGCTATGTATCAGCGGATGAATGTGCAAACAAAATGCGGTATATCCATACGATGGAATATTATTTGGCCGTTAACAAAATAAACTGCGAAGTGAAGTAAGTCAGAAAGAGAAATATCATATGATGTCACTTATACATGGAATCTTAAAAAATGAAACAAGTGAATTTATTTACAGAACAGAAACTCACAGACTTCAAACACAAACTTACGGTTACCAGAGAGAAAGGAGGTGGGTGGGGAGGGATAAATTAAGAGTTTGGGATTAACAAATACACACTACTATATATAAAACAGATAATCAACAAGGACTTACTGAATAGCACAGGGAACTCTACTTAATGTTCTGTAATAACCTACATAGGTAAAGAATCTGAAAAAGAAGAGATCGTGTATATGTATAACTGAATCACTCTGCTACAGACCTGAAACGAACCCTACACTGTAAATCCACTATATTCTAATATAAAATAAAAACACTTTAAAAAGCCTGAGGAACGCCCTAGGAGTCCTGTGACAATCGCACTTACTCCCCATTCACTGGTGGAACTGCTAGCATTTCTGTCATATCTGCTTCAGTGCTCTCCCCTCTTTCAAGAAAAAAAGTGGGGGGGCGGATAAAACATCTCATGAAGCTCAAATTGATACTGTCCTCCTCAGCTCAGCATCTCTTTTGAGCAAATGAGCAAGTCCATTAAAGGGTTAATATGTGGGGAAACCCCTGATTCCTTCAACTGGACTTTATGAAGGGCCTACTACGAGCGAGACGCAACCTGTAGGATGCAGAGGCAGCGCTGCAGGGCTGGGCTTTCACTAATAATTGGAGCGTGTGCGGGAGGTGGCCGTTCAGAGATACGAAGAAACGGTGACCACTGTGTGCCCTGGTTAGCTCGCCGTGTTTGGTAAAATCAGAGGTTTGTGTTCTGTACTTGGATTGCCGTTAATCAGCACATCTCAGACACCCAGTCTGTCTCCCCTCTTCAAGGCACTCGCTACCCAGCAATTGTGCTGTTAGGAAATTTTCAAAATAGCGGCTGTTGCCCAAATGGTGTGATTTTTGAGCTCTTGTAGATCTGCTATGTTATGGGACTCAAATTAGCTTAACCTGGGTAAAAAACACATACACACTTGAAAACTGGAATACTAGACAATCATCCCCAGTGACTCTCAAACAAAGAAGGGTGTTAAGTGAGACGGGATGAAGAAATGAAGAAGCGGGGTGAACTCAGCAAACTCACAAGGATTTAAAATACCACCTCTGAAGGGAAGCATGCAATTCCATCCTCCAGGGTCTCGGGAATTGAAGCCGGGCTGAAATGCCCAGCCTCTTGGGTTGGCCTGGGGGTGAAATGTAGGGAGGAGACTTTGAGAAGTGACTTGAGTAAACACCTTTGTCTTTTCATGATTTGTTTGCACCATTAAAAAAAAAAACAAAAAAACAAAAAAACAAGTCAAGAATGAACGGTGGCAATACCCCACCTTGTGTGAACGTTATGTTGGGAAGGGAAGCAAGCCTTTTGCTGCTGGGGAGGCAGTCTTTTCAAAGGAGATCACTGTACCTGAAATGTAGGTAGTTATAAAAATGGCATTAATTTGCTTAGACCCAGAGATTTTCACAGGAGAGCAACTAGCAGAAAACATTATGAAAATGTCCGAGAGGACTGGTAATTGAGTTGATTAGTATGACCTTGGTTATGAAGGTAATAGAGGAGGGACCGGTGCTTAGGCTGAGTTATAACCCTGCTCCCGGTTCGGCGACGGGGAGTGAGGGATGTAATTTGTTCAGGCTGACTCGGAGTGGCCAAGCCTGCCTCTGACAAAGTAATGCACTGACCAGCCGAGCTTGGCCTGTGCCTCTACCCTGACAGGGTAAACAGGACAGGGTCAAATCAGAAATGATGAACCGGGCTCGCGGGCTGGCTCTCTGCACAGACACGCGGTGAGCAGCATCTTCTGGACACTCAGCCCTGCGAAGCCCTAACTCACTGCCTCTGAACTACCGGAGAGGGAAGAGAACACGACTGCTCCCCAGCTGAAACAAAACAAAGCAAACCACCAACATAAACAAAGAATAAACATCCCGAGAAGGTCTATGCTGAATTCACGCTGGCTCTGTTTTCTGTATTTTTTTTATAGGCATTTATGAAGCAATATGCCACTGGCTGCAGTGGGAAATTTAGCTGCATTAATCATAAGTAAGGATGCTCCAAAGCCCATGTTCTTTACACTACAGCTGCTTGAAAAAGGCCAGTTTCTCCCAATAACACACCCGCACGGACAGGAAGTTGAATCTGCAATCCTTCGTTCCACCGCTGTTGACTGGGTGGGGTCAACGGATCCCAAGGTGCTTGTGCTGATGGAAGGAGTCACGTGCGTTGTAACCGCTGGTACACACAAGTTCACGTCCTGGCAGCTCCGTCCACTTTCAGAGCTCGGATCGCCCTCTTTCTCAAGTTCACTGGAGGAAGGGCTCTTACTGGGAGCCTGGGACGACGGGTACTCCAGAAACGGATACGGTGCCCACAGAGCCCCTCAGATACAGGTCACCGGTCTGTACAGGCAGGTCGTGAGCATCTCGGGCGTCCTACTCCTCGTGAACACGTGTCAGACCCGAACGAGAGAGCTTTCCTGGGTGAAGCACAGCAGGGTATCATCACGCACGTGCTCCCCCCATCCCGGGCGTGTGTGTTTGTGTGCACGCATGTGTGTTTGTATGTTTCCCAGGTCTCCGATCTCAGGGCTGGGGCGACAGAGATGACACAGGGCCCAGAAGCCCCCTGTCTCCTTGCCTCTGTCACCAGGCTTGCTGACCCTCCAGTGAAAAGGACCTGACCACCACATGCGAGTGGAATAAATTATCGCTGACACTCCAATATTTAATTATGCAGCTGTCAGAGCGGCCCTTTTGAAATTCATTTTAATAAAGCGGGAACTTTCCCTTTCAAGGTTAGAGTGAGGGGAGTCACCTTCGGTGTCAGCTGGAGGTCTCCACCACGAGCTCCGCGTTCTGGCTCCGGACGGCTGTCACTTGGCCTGATAGAAGGGCCTGATAACGGCTCTGATGCCTGTGGCTGCCCCTCCAGCCCCCTCCCCCCGTCCCTGCCTGAATGAACATCCTTCATTTAAACCCACAATAATGAGGACCTCAAAGTCAGAGAGGCGGGCACAAGGGCAGCGTGGTGGGGGGTAGAAATGGCTGCTTCTTGTAAAACTCGCTCAATGGGGAAGCGGCCGTCTAAAAGCAGCCGTGGCCATCTCCCTGCTTTAACTGGTTAACCAGAAATATTTAACATGGTGGGAGAGGGGAGAGAACAAAAACAAAAACCCAAACAGCCCTGCGGTACGGGAGGCGCACGAGACACCGGCACGCCTCCGCTGCTCTGGCTCCCGGGCTCGGGGGAGAGGCAGGCTCGGGGGAGAGGCATGCAAGTACGGGTTTATATTTTGCTAGAAAATAGAGAACGGTATCGTAGTTTTTGCAGTTTGATTTCTGGGCCATAAAGTTGCCCCGAGGAAATGCTTTTATCTGGGCAAACCATGCGAATGGGACGAAGCCTGCCTCCTGTGTACGTGCCTCAAGTCTGTGTTTAGCCTGTGCTTCTCAATGTTTGCGTGTAAACCGTGCCTACAAGGACCTAGACAGGAAAACGGGGTGAGCGAGAGAAAGGAGAACCAACTCGCTGCAGACGGCCAGGCTGGGGCCTTTCTTCTCTTTTCTTCCATCTCGCCTCTTTCTCCCTTTATCTCCCATACTACCCTCTCTTCCTTGCCTTCACTTTCCTTCTCTGTTTTTCTCCCCTTGGTCCCCCTTTCCTTTCTTCCCCTTTAACGCCATGATTAATATCTACCGATCACTGGCTGTATGCTGAGCCTTGTCCCCAGTCCTCTGTATGCTCACCTCTTGCAGGGCGCCAAGCAACCCTGTAAGTTAGGTGCCTTAATGACCGTTCCCCCTTTATAGAGGGGGACACTGAAGCCCAGGGAGACGGATGGTCCTCTCCAGCATCACTCAGACCACAGCCAGCACATGGAATCCATGCAGACGCCAACGCATCGAAGACACTTCACGGTCAGCTGCTGTTGATTCCTTCTCTTTCTCTGGTCTCTCCCTTGCTAACTCTTCTTTTTCTCTCTCCTCCCCTCTCCCCCGGCCCCTCCTTCCAGGGTTTGTATACACGTGCCTCTCACGAAATATGTAACAGCTCCAAGCGAATGCACACAGAGGCCCGGCTCACACACACAAGCTGTGACACTCGTCAACAAACGTTAGTTTTGGAAACAGGCCTCGTCCNACGCAACCTGTAGGATGCAGAGGCAGCGCTGCAGGGCTGGGCTTTCACTAATAATTGGAGCGTGTGCGGGAGGTGGCCGTTCAGAGATACGAAGAAACGGTGACCACTGTGTGCCCTGGTTAGCTCGCCGTGTTTGGTAAAATCAGAGGTTTGTGTTCTGTACTTGGATTGCCGTTAATCAGCACATCTCAGACACCCAGTCTGTCTCCCCTCTTCAAGGCACTCGCTACCCAGCAATTGTGCTGTTAGGAAATTTTCAAAATAGCGGCTGTTGCCCAAATGGTGTGATTTTTGAGCTCTTGTAGATCTGCTATGTTATGGGACTCAAATTAGCTTAACCTGGGTAAAAAACACATACACACTTGAAAACTGGAATACTAGACAATCATCCCCAGTGACTCTCAAACAAAGAAGGGTGTTAAGTGAGACGGGATGAAGAAATGAAGAAGCGGGGTGAACTCAGCAAACTCACAAGGATTTAAAATACCACCTCTGAAGGGAAGCATGCAATTCCATCCTCCAGGGTCTCGGGAATTGAAGCCGGGCTGAAATGCCCAGCCTCTTGGGTTGGCCTGGGGGTGAAATGTAGGGAGGAGACTTTGAGAAGTGACTTGAGTAAACACCTTTGTCTTTTCATGATTTGTTTGCACCATTAAAAAAAAAAACAAAAAAACAAAAAAACAAGTCAAGAATGAACGGTGGCAATACCCCACCTTGTGTGAACGTTATGTTGGGAAGGGAAGCAAGCCTTTTGCTGCTGGGGAGGCAGTCTTTTCAAAGGAGATCACTGTACCTGAAATGTAGGTAGTTATAAAAATGGCATTAATTTGCTTAGACCCAGAGATTTTCACAGGAGAGCAACTAGCAGAAAACATTATGAAAATGTCCGAGAGGACTGGTAATTGAGTTGATTAGTATGACCTTGGTTATGAAGGTAATAGAGGAGGGACCGGTGCTTAGGCTGAGTTATAACCCTGCTCCCGGTTCGGCGACGGGGAGTGAGGGATGTAATTTGTTCAGGCTGACTCGGAGTGGCCAAGCCTGCCTCTGACAAAGTAATGCACTGACCAGCCGAGCTTGGCCTGTGCCTCTACCCTGACAGGGTAAACAGGACAGGGTCAAATCAGAAATGATGAACCGGGCTCGCGGGCTGGCTCTCTGCACAGACACGCGGTGAGCAGCATCTTCTGGACACTCAGCCCTGCGAAGCCCTAACTCACTGCCTCTGAACTACCGGAGAGGGAAGAGAACACGACTGCTCCCCAGCTGAAACAAAACAAAGCAAACCACCAACATAAACAAAGAATAAACATCCCGAGAAGGTCTATGCTGAATTCACGCTGGCTCTGTTTTCTGTATTTTTTTTATAGGCATTTATGAAGCAATATGCCACTGGCTGCAGTGGGAAATTTAGCTGCATTAATCATAAGTAAGGATGCTCCAAAGCCCATGTTCTTTACACTACAGCTGCTTGAAAAAGGCCAGTTTCTCCCAATAACACACCCGCACGGACAGGAAGTTGAATCTGCAATCCTTCGTTCCACCGCTGTTGACTGGGTGGGGTCAACGGATCCCAAGGTGCTTGTGCTGATGGAAGGAGTCACGTGCGTTGTAACCGCTGGTACACACAAGTTCACGTCCTGGCAGCTCCGTCCACTTTCAGAGCTCGGATCGCCCTCTTTCTCAAGTTCACTGGAGGAAGGGCTCTTACTGGGAGCCTGGGACGACGGGTACTCCAGAAACGGATACGGTGCCCACAGAGCCCCTCAGATACAGGTCACCGGTCTGTACAGGCAGGTCGTGAGCATCTCGGGCGTCCTACTCCTCGTGAACACGTGTCAGACCCGAACGAGAGAGCTTTCCTGGGTGAAGCACAGCAGGGTATCATCACGCACGTGCTCCCCCCATCCCGGGCGTGTGTGTTTGTGTGCACGCATGTGTGTTTGTATGTTTCCCAGGTCTCCGATCTCAGGGCTGGGGCGACAGAGATGACACAGGGCCCAGAAGCCCCCTGTCTCCTTGCCTCTGTCACCAGGCTTGCTGACCCTCCAGTGAAAAGGACCTGACCACCACATGCGAGTGGAATAAATTATCGCTGACACTCCAATATTTAATTATGCAGCTGTCAGAGCGGCCCTTTTGAAATTCATTTTAATAAAGCGGGAACTTTCCCTTTCAAGGTTAGAGTGAGGGGAGTCACCTTCGGTGTCAGCTGGAGGTCTCCACCACGAGCTCCGCGTTCTGGCTCCGGACGGCTGTCACTTGGCCTGATAGAAGGGCCTGATAACGGCTCTGATGCCTGTGGCTGCCCCTCCAGCCCCCTCCCCCCGTCCCTGCCTGAATGAACATCCTTCATTTAAACCCACAATAATGAGGACCTCAAAGTCAGAGAGGCGGGCACAAGGGCAGCGTGGTGGGGGGTAGAAATGGCTGCTTCTTGTAAAACTCGCTCAATGGGGAAGCGGCCGTCTAAAAGCAGCCGTGGCCATCTCCCTGCTTTAACTGGTTAACCAGAAATATTTAACATGGTGGGAGAGGGGAGAGAACAAAAACAAAAACCCAAACAGCCCTGCGGTACGGGAGGCGCACGAGACACCGGCACGCCTCCGCTGCTCTGGCTCCCGGGCTCGGGGGAGAGGCAGGCTCGGGGGAGAGGCATGCAAGTACGGGTTTATATTTTGCTAGAAAATAGAGAACGGTATCGTAGTTTTTGCAGTTTGATTTCTGGGCCATAAAGTTGCCCCGAGGAAATGCTTTTATCTGGGCAAACCATGCGAATGGGACGAAGCCTGCCTCCTGTGTACGTGCCTCAAGTCTGTGTTTAGCCTGTGCTTCTCAATGTTTGCGTGTAAACCGTGCCTACAAGGACCTAGACAGGAAAACGGGGTGAGCGAGAGAAAGGAGAACCAACTCGCTGCAGACGGCCAGGCTGGGGCCTTTCTTCTCTTTTCTTCCATCTCGCCTCTTTCTCCCTTTATCTCCCATACTACCCTCTCTTCCTTGCCTTCACTTTCCTTCTCTGTTTTTCTCCCCTTGGTCCCCCTTTCCTTTCTTCCCCTTTAACGCCATGATTAATATCTACCGATCACTGGCTGTATGCTGAGCCTTGTCCCCAGTCCTCTGTATGCTCACCTCTTGCAGGGCGCCAAGCAACCCTGTAAGTTAGGTGCCTTAATGACCGTTCCCCCTTTATAGAGGGGGACACTGAAGCCCAGGGAGACGGATGGTCCTCTCCAGCATCACTCAGACCACAGCCAGCACATGGAATCCATGCAGACGCCAACGCATCGAAGACACTTCACGGTCAGCTGCTGTTGATTCCTTCTCTTTCTCTGGTCTCTCCCTTGCTAACTCTTCTTTTTCTCTCTCCTCCCCTCTCCCCCGGCCCCTCCTTCCAGGGTTTGTATACACGTGCCTCTCACGAAATATGTAACAGCTCCAAGCGAATGCACACAGAGGCCCGGCTCACACACACAAGCTGTGACACTCGTCAACAAACGTTAGTTTTGGAAACAGGCCTCGTCCTGCGTGGTGTGTGTGTGTGTGTGTGTGTGTGTGTGTGTGAGACTGCTGAAAGGTGCTGTCTTTAAACCATAAGTCACAACCAGATCTGTCCACAAGCACTCTTTCTGGGAGAAAACACCCTTTGCCTGGAGGCTGGGAACGTGACTGCTGAGATGAATCACAGAGAAGCAGGAGGCAGAAAGCAATACCTGTGTCTCCACTCGACCGCTCTCTGGGGAGACCTGCTTTGCAGAGGCTTGGGGGAGTGCCCCAGACCCAGCCAGCGCCCACAGCCAGCTCCCCCAGAACCAAGGGCGGCTGGTGTGTGGGGTGACGTTTTCCGGGACTCTCGCACTCCTTAACGGGGAATCCGGATAGCAAAGGACACGGGGCCCCAGCATGGCCTGCAGAGATCACAAGGGCGAACCTGACGCCTCCCCAGGCCTACTCGTGATTGTATGCTGTGCGCTCTAGGTCTCAGCCCCTTTGTTCCACAAAGGCCAGCGAGTGGTAACGGATGCACGTGTGCCCCGTATGTCTGCCATCAACCCTGCCCATAGAGGGAGCAGCAGGGCCCCTGGGGTGGGCGGCGTGAGAGTTAGTGTCCTATCTGCAGGAGGGGCTGGGGATGAAGAACCGGCCAGCCAATGCAGGAGACACAAGTGACCCGGGCTCAGTCCCTGGGTCAGGAAGAGCCCCTGCAGAAGGGAATGGCAACCCACTCCAGGATTCTGGCCCGGAGAACTCCATGGACTGTACAGTCCATATATAGTCCATGGAGGCGCAAAGAGTCGGACACAACTGAGCGACTTTCACTCACACTCACTCCAGTGTTCTTGCCTGGAGAATCCCATGGACAGAGAAGCCCGGCGGGTGACATTTGTTGAAGGTCATTCAGCTCCTGCAGGATGCAGACAGCGACGGGAAAGAGCGCTGCCTCAGCCCAGCGACAGGGCTCTTTAAACCCCATGTGGTATTCCCATCTCCTTCCCTTGCATCCTGGAAGTGAGTCCAGAATCACCTGTCTTCGCTTGGCAAATCTGTTGACTGAGGTCTGCGTTAAATAACGCACGGACATCTGTGGGTGGGGGGAACGTGGTCCCCTTCACCTGCAATGTTCACACATTACGGCAACCGAAACAGCAGGAGCAGGGCAGGACCAGGAGCCGACACCTCCAGCAAACTAGATCAGGTGACAGGCCACCTGTGCACACGTGCCTGTGCTTGGGCCACGTGCATTTCATGTATGTGTACATGCCTGAACAACAAAACATGCATATTATGCATGTAGCTACACACACACGCATGCACATACACATTTTTTTCTTTAATTTGCACTATCATTGTCCCCATTTCATCTCTAAGGAAACCAAGGCTCAGAGAAGCTAAGTACCTGGCTCAGGATCATATGGGAATAACTGATGAGCCAATAACAATCTATGTGACCCAAAGCTATTGCTCTGGAAAGAAAAAAGTACGTAAGATTAAGCCAAACAAAATACTTCCACGGTGCCTCTACACCACTTGAGAATTTACATAACTGTTTCAAGTATATGGTTTCATTTAATTTTGATGACAGTCTAGGGAGTGGCTATTACTGATACCGGTGTCCAGTGTTTATCCGATCCCTCTTTTACAAATGACGGGATCGTGGGGCTGGAGGTGATGTGCCTGGTCCAGGGGGCAGCAGCCAACAGCCGGGGGTAGTGGCTGTTTAGTTTCTAAGTCATGTCTGACTCTGTGACCCCATGGACTGCAGCCTGCCAGGCTCCTCTGTCCGTGCAGTTTCCCAGGCAAGAATCCTGGAGTGGGCTGCCACTGCCTCCTCCAGGGGATCTTCCCGCCGCGGACTGAACCTACGCCTCCTAAGTCTCCTGCTTTGGCAGGCGGGTCTTTACCACTGCGTCACCCTGGACGCCGACAGGGAGCCCTGGGACCAGAAACGTGGGGTCCCGTCTTGTTGCCCCTGCGCTGCCTGGTGGCTGGGCGAGCCCGCGACACTCGGCGCTGACAGCCTTCCCACTGAGGCTCCCAGAACTGCCAGCTCCCTTCCTGAAGGGACAGCAGAGTGTGCAGGCGGACGCGGACGTTCTCAGCCTCGCGGGCTCGGCCCCCCGTCCAGCAACTCCTCTGCCAAGTGAACTCAGACAGCGTTCTCCCTGACGCTTCTCTCAGGGCAAGTGGGGAGAGCTTTGCAAAGCTGTTGGCAGCAGCCGCTCATCAGGGCTTCTCTGGCCAGAACGAATGAGGGGTCGGAGCCGGCCCTGAATCCCAGGACCCCCCAGGTACTCGTCCTGGCGCCAGGGGTCCGAATGCCCCTCCTTCCCACCTCTCTCGACAGGCAGAACCTGGAGGGCCGAGAGGGAGAAATAAATCCTGACTCAACGAGAAGGATTAGAAAGTCCCCTCGCATGAGCAGAATTCTCACTCCACAAATTTTTCTCAACTGAGTAAATTTAAAGAAATAAAACTAGATTGAGCATGCGTTTAATACTGGCTGCTATCTTTTGCTCTGCTCTGCTCAGTGGCTTGTTAAATATGAAAAGATTTGCCCTGCGAGGAGACATGGAGAGAGGGGAGCTCTGAGGGACACCCCCCAACCCCGCCACCCTGCCCCTCCTCTTCGCAACCTGGGTGAGATGGGGACCCTGTTGCCCGAGTGCCCCGGTCTTGTGTGCACAAGTCTCAAATACGATCACCGTATCACCGCTGTCTCGTAGTAGAAGGTGTGATATAAAAAGCTCATTCGAGATGCCAAGAGTTTCCCTTTTCTGACCCTGGCTGCCTGAGAGGCAAATTGCATTAGAAAATGACATGCCATTCATCTCGTGAGTACTTGCAGGAACATTTAGCTAATTAAATGATTAATAAATTTAACACTGCTTTATAATTTCATTTAGCTGTGTTGGAGATCGCACAGTGAGCTGCGTATGCCCCGAATGAGATTAGGTGGGAGTGAGGGTTTCGGAGGCTGCCCTGGTAATTGAGATTAGTCTATTACTACGGTGACCTTTTTAACTTTTATATTCTCTTGTTAAAGCGAAATAAAATTTTATTCACTTTTAAGGAATATTTACTTAGAGAAATTTACATGAAATTAAAGAAACACCAAGCCCGGAAGCCTACTGGGGCCAGAATCCATGCACTATTTCCTTTTTAATTTTCAGAGCCCCTTTAGGAAATTGTTCCTGAGCTGAATGGAGGCAGAGTGAAGAACGGTGTGTTTTGGGGGCAGGTTTTATTCATTCATTCATTCAGTGAATGCCGAGTGCCTGCTGTACCCTGGGCACACACTTCTAGGCCCTGGTACCAGAGCAGCAAGCATGACTGAGGTCTCTGCTTTCCCAGAACTTCTAGTAGCAAAATACAGATGAAAGGCAGTTGAATAAACAACAAAATAACAGAGGCCAATAACAAGCACAAGGCAGAGAATTAGACGAGAAGGCTTCTGTAGGCTGGGGAGCTAGAGAATCTCTCTTCAGAGGCGACAGTTACGTTGGGATCTGAATTATTAGCAGCAGTCAGCCATGAAAAGCTTGGAAGGAAAAGCCCACCCATACGGTGTGTGGAGGTCCCCAGGGCAAAGGCCCCCGGGGGGTGACGCGTGAGTCTGGGGCATCTGAGGGACAGAGAAGACCACAAGGCTGGGAGCTGAGAAGCTGGAGGTGAGGCGGCAGACGCAGGGGGGGCCGGACTAGGAGCGGAAGGCCAGGCCAGACCACAGTTAGGAGGCGGGGCACCTTCAAGCAGGCGAGGCAGGAAGTCATCAGAGGGCTCCGGGCACCGACGCTGTCTGCCAAGTGATTGCATCCAAACCAAGTGCTTGGCCGCCTTAAGAGGGAGGCTGGGGCTTCCTCCTAAGCTTTTTAAGAACAAAAGGGCTGCTTTCATTTCCCTCAACTTCAGTCTCTCTCTCTCTCTTTTTTTTTTTTGGTCTTTCTGACTTGTGGGCTCTTAGTTCCCCGACCAGGGATCGAACCCATGCCCTTGGCAGTGAAAGCGCTGAGTCTTGCTGCTCGTCAAATGAAAACGCTAGCTGGGGTTTTACTATGTCCTGGATGCTACAGAGATGGGATTAATCCTGACTGACTCTAATGTGATCCTCCCTCCTACAGGCCTGCAGAGAGAGGAGAGTCTGGGGCCACTTTAGACAGGAAGACAGAGACACAGCTGATGAGACTCGACCAAGGGTGCATGGCTCTTAAGTGTCAGAGCTGGCAATAAAATCCAGAATTGTGCTGGTGTGGTTCGTAAATCGAGAGAAGGAAAGATCAGTTTCCTTCCTGATGAAATGAGCTAAAAACTGCATCTTAACAGACGCCTGAGTAATTCTGTTCTGTCCCTCCAAACGGGTTTGGAATTTGCTGTTGCAATCTGTTGCTCAACCACATTCTCTGGGATCTACTTTGCCCAGTTTCTCATCCAGGGATATTTACCCCGAATTCCCCCTAATATCTTAAGTTAATACACATACACAGAGAATGTCTCAAGAAACGTCTGGGGCCGTTTCACCCGGGGTCGCATGCTGTTCTTCTGGAATGAGGGCCAATTCCTCGGAGTGCTCCAACAATCAAAGAGCTTCACTCTGCCGACAGTTGCTCACAGTACAAATCCACACGTTTAACAATCCAAAGATTTTGCTGTTAGTGGCTGTTGATTTTCACANGGGTCGCATGCTGTTCTTCTGGAATGAGGGCCAATTCCTCGGAGTGCTCCAACAATCAAAGAGCTTCACTCTGCCGACAGTTGCTCACAGTACAAATCCACACGTTTAACAATCCAAAGATTTTGCTGTTAGTGGCTGTTGATTTTCCCCCCCCCCCCCCGCCACCTTCCTACCAGCCCATGGAGGAGATGAAATAAAAGGTCTTTCTTTCAGCAAGTGTTTAAACTACAGAAGTTTCCATTTCAGGTAACTGCGCATACATCCCTTGGATATTCTTAAGACTCTGAACACATACATACCCTTAAAATTTGAAATCCTCTGATACCTGCTGTAAACTCTCAAATTTGTGAGCAATTACCTTTGTAAGCAGTGTTTCTGGAAAATAACATCTGTGTGTGATTCACATTTTTTTTTAACTTGTTAATTGTCTGGTTGTTAACTCTGACTACTGACTAATCTTATGATCTTACGGCTTCAGAATCTGCAATTCCTCTTGCAATGTCTCCTACTTGGTGTGCAAAATTTGGACACACCTGTGTAATTAAAATATTTTCTGCTTAAAAGAAAAAAGAAACTCAGTCTGTGAGGCTTACAGACAATTACATGAGCACCTGCTAGCAGTAACAGAGAAGTAATGAGGAGCAAGAACACACACATGCTAGTTTTGAAGAAGGGGTGACCTGCCTGATTTTCTAGAAACTGCAAGCTCAATATATGACTCCTTTATTCTTGATAATGTGTAACATGACTATGTGAGTTACAAGTGCTTAGGTGCTTTAAACATTTCTTTCATCTTCAGGAGATGTTCAGAAGTCACCAGAGAGATGTGAGCCACATTCTCTTTAAGCTGAACTTTTCCCTCCCTTCCTCCCTTTCTTTCTCATTCGTATCAGTCCACTGTGAACCTGATGCCACACCGGGTACTGATGATAAGAGGAAAGAGAATTCTGGCTTCCTAGGGTTTACAGTATAGCCCTCTCTCTGCAGAATGTGACCCATGGGGCATCCTCGTTGGCAGCTCCCGGGAGCTGGTTAGGGACACGGAGTTCACGCTCCACCTCAGACGTCCTGACTCCGAGTCTGCGCTTCCAGGAGGATCCCTAATTGACCCATGTGCACACAGAGTCAAACAGGCTCGGCTGGAGACGCCCCAGGTCAGAGGTCCGCTGTCTGGGGCGGGCAGGCCAGTCAGGCAGCCGTCGGATCTGCTGTTGCTGCTGTTCGTTACCTTTTCACTGTCTGTGATCTGGGAGTGATTTTTTACATTTTTAAATGGTTATATTTTCATTGGCTCTAAGACTCCTTACCTCTATCTTAAGAGCCTCCATTGTGTCTCTTGGACTGCAAACTCTATAAACGCTTTACTCCCTGGCTTTTTAAGCAAAAGTCTGCCGACCCGTTTTGGAATCTAGATGAATCTAGAACCCGAGGTCTGGATGAAGGCATGGAGGAAAGCTATCTTTTGAATAAGTGTGGCACCATGACACCGAAAATATCTGTCAAACTACCGTATGTCAGATTCAGGGGAACTATATAGTTTGTTTTTTATTGTCTGCTTTTACAAAAACCATCCCGTATCTTCAACAGGAAAGCTGGCACTGAGAGCCCGTCTTGGGGAATAAACGAACTTGCAAAAGCTACAAGTGTAACATGAATTTCACTGCTCACACTCAGAGATCCATCAGCTCCCAAAAAGCAGTTCTCAGAATCAGAACCACCCTAAAATATGAAAATCAGTGTAACTGGTTTCACCAAGGTTCCTATAAAAGTAACGAATAGCAAACTAAAGATTGTTGTTTTATCACACACACCCATCTGCAAAAGGGCAAGGGTTGTGTTTTCAGTTGCTGCAAACATTTTTAGTTTTTCCAAACTCAGAAAACAAAACTCTGCCATTTGCTTTCCCCATCATTAAAAAAAAAACCAAAAAACTGGTTACATCCATTTGATTGAATTAGTGTTTTTGGCAGAGAGTTTCCTTTGTTAATAGGTATATATCCTTGTCTATCCCTGAGCGGTGGATTAAACTAAGTGAGCACAGTATGGGGCCAGCGTTGAGGACGGATAAGGACAAAAAAGAAGAGGAGTGAGAACTGAAATCAGAGCGGAGAGGCGGGAAAAGCAAGATCAGATAATCTTCCGAGAGAGACTCAAATAGGGAATAAGGTTTTTTCCACAGGCTCAGAGTCCTGACCACTGTCCAACTGACAATAAATAAATGCTTGCTGCGCTGGATGAAACTGAAAGGAGTGAGCGGGTGTGGATTTGCAGGGGCAAGACCCAAGGTCCCCACTTCTCATACCCTGTGGGGGCTCTGACGCTGAGCAAACGGGAGCCCGGCACTGGAAGGTCATCTGGGGCGCTTCCGCTCCGCCGCTTGNCTGCTAAGTCGCTTCGGTCGTGTCTGATTCTGCGCGAACTCTTAGATGGCCTCCTACCAGGCTCCTCTGTCCCTGGGATTCTCCAGGCAAGAACACTGGAGTGGGTTGCCATTTCCTTCTCCAATGCATGAAAGTGAAGTCGCTCAGTTGTGTCCGACTCTTAGCGACCTCATGGATTGCAGCCTACCAGGCTCCTCCATCCATGGGATTTACCAGGCTAGAGTACTGGAGTGGGGTGTCATCACCTTCTCTGAACTTTTCCTCTAAAACTCATAAAACTATGTATGATATAATTTAGTCTCATACTGTTCTATATGTGCAAGTTGCTTGAGAAATCTTGTCTAGGGCTCAATTTTTGTCTTTTCTAGGCTGTGACACACAGGAAGGCTCATTAGTTTGTTGTCATATTGATTTTGTGAAGGAATTCTGTTTTTTGGTTTTTCTTTTACTAATACTGTGCATTCAACAAATTATTAAAAATTATATTGAGTGCTGTTGGGAAAAACAGTATAAAGAACTTGGAAGTAAGAATAAAAGTTAGACGGTGACTTAAAAGTGAAAAAAATTGCATAAAACTTAAAGGTCTTGTTTTACTTTCACTTTCCTTAAATAAAAAGCAAATTCAAAACAGGTTGGAAAATCTCGATTTCATCATGCACTTCTTACTTACTTTTATCTGCAGTTCTTGATAAGGGCAGTCTGAGTTCCACAAATTAGAAGGCATACACTTACTTGGAAAATTTGGTAGAAAGCAACTTTTCAGAAAATCTCCTATGAGAAATTTAAAAATTGCTGGTTCATGCGAAGCTTGGACAGGGTAATCAGAGAAATGTAATGTGAATGAATAAACTAAACTATGTCCAAGGACAATTAAAAACCATGGTGCCAGGGAAGAAAGAAATCCCTAGTTCCTCTTCTGGAAAAGTCACATTCATCCCTAAGTTAAAGCAAAAAACATCATCATAGCATACTGAGAACTCACTGCATATAAGAACCAGACATACATGTTAGCATTTTAAACATATTCATTTTTAAATTCACCATCCAACTCTCCCCAAATGCTGGAAATTAGCTTCATAAACAAAGCTACTGACACTGATACATCGTTTTATCAGTGAAAAGGAATAGATTAACCCAAGACTAGAGACACTGGTCTTTCCAGTAGTCATGTATGGATGTGACAGTTGGACTGTAAAGAAAGCCGAGCACTGAAAAATTGATACTTTTGAACTGTGGTGTTGGAGAAGACTCTTGAAGAGTCCCTAGGACTGCAAAGAGATCCAACCAGTCAATCCTAAGGGAAAACTGTCCTGAATATTCATTG
This sequence comes from Neotragus pygmaeus, assembly GCA_006410875.1. Classification (NCBI taxonomy): domain Eukaryota; kingdom Metazoa; phylum Chordata; class Mammalia; order Artiodactyla; family Bovidae; genus Neotragus; species Neotragus pygmaeus. The sequence goes on along the minus strand of SJYV01022987.1, from coordinate 1,214,666 downwards.
GAAGGACTGATGCTGAAGCTAAAACTCCAATACTTTGGCCACCAGATGTGAAGAACTGACTCACTGGAAAAGACCCTGATACTGGAAAGATTGAGGGCAGGAGAGAAGGGGACAACAGAAGATGAGATGGTTGGATGGCATCACCGACTTGATGGACATGAGTTTGAGCAAGCTCCAGGGGTTGGTGATAGACAGGGAAGCCTGGTGTGCTACAGTCCATGCGGTCGCAAAGAGTTGGACACGACTGAGCGACTGAACTGAACTGAACTGAGAGACACTGATCAAAAGTTCCATTCTTATAAACATTCACCATAGAAGTAACATACTAGAAAGACATTGAAGGAAATCTAGCCTACTAGCTAACTCAAGGTTTCCTTCATGTCCTCAAGATTAACTGCAATGAAGAAAGTAGCTGGGCCAGAAAGATTTGATGTACACATCTGATTGCTTGTATGTAACACCTGTGGTATGCTTAATTCCAGCTTTTTAAAAACAGTTTCTGAGCATTATTTTTTATGATAAAATTCATAGAAATGTGACACTGTCACTTTCTACCAGTGTTGTAACCATTATCTCTTTTGAATAACTTGAAAACAAATCTTAATTAGAAGAATTACCCTCAGAAATAAAAAAAAAGAAAGTTTAAAATAAATACTTTCTTAACTCACTGGATTACATGAATAGGAGGAAAGAAAAATATATTACCATTTAAACAGTTTTAGAAAGAGTGATGCACAGTTTCATACTTACAAACTGTTTATTTCTGGAATTTTCCACTTAATATTTTTGAACAATTGTTGCCACATGTAACTGAAACTGCAAAACCTCAATTAATGGGGACCACTGCATTATAACCCACAAGATTTTTCCTTTTCATTCTGGTCCACACTCTGTCAGGAGTTATTAGCATTGCTTGTACCATGAACCTTTTTCAAAATATGGTGAAAAGTATGCACCCCCTACCCAAACTAATGAGGCTGAATATGTAAAATATTATGTACATTTTAAAGTATAAAATATTATGTAAATTAAAATTAATTGATTATATCAAAATTGAAGAAAATTGCTTGTGTTTTGTGTGGTTGTGCTTGTGTTATGTGTTATAAGGTGTTAAGACAGAGGAAGTAGTTAAACTTTTTCTATTGCCTATCTAGTAGTAACTTAAACACTTTATTTAAAATTTGCTTCTTTTTTAAATCATGGAAATTATATTTATCAATTTGTAGATGGTGAAGAGGGTACAGGCTATATAAGCCATATATATCAAAGCAGAAATGTACTAATAATTATCAACTTATCCATCAAACCCTTGAGAGTCCCTGGGAGTGCAAGGAGATCCAAGAGTCCCTTCTAAAGGAGATCAGCCCTGGAATTTCTTTGGAAGGAATGATGCTAAAGATGAAACTCCAGTACTTTGGCCACNGGGGACGACCGAGGATGAGATGGCTGGATGGCATCACTGACATGATGGACGTGAGTCTGAGTGAACTCCGGGAGTTGGTGATGGACAAGGAGGCCTGGCGTGCTGTGATTCATGGAGTCGCAAAGAGTCGGACACGAGTGAGCGACTGAATGAACTTAACTGAATAGGCACCAAATAGATGTCTCTTGTACTAAGATCAGCTGAGGGCGCTTCGTGCTCTTCTGTTAGTTCCCAGCCTGGTGTCTTACACACAGTAGGTGCTCAGTGATGTTTGCCGTGAGGATGTGGATGCAACTGCATCTGTGTTTACATAGGTAGCAGTAATGTCTAACTTATCCCTGTGCCTAGACATTTGCAAGAGAGACATTTGATAGCTTACATAACTGCACTTTCAGTTTCACTTGGAATATCAGAAAAGGAAAATTGGGGCAGTAAATATGATCACATACAGGGCTGGCATTTTATTGCCTAAAATGCCCAAAGCTGTTGGTTCCAAATTAATTTATGCCATATTTGCATGGTATTTTGTGTCTACTTTGCAGGTGGCTCATTTTAGCTCAATGGAGAGATGCCCTTCCAGCTCCTGCTTGTCACCCCCACCCTCTCAGCTGCTCCAGGCAGGCTGGCTGGTGCAGGCTGCAGAGACCATGGTTGGGTCCTGAAAGTACCCACCCAAAGCCAAGAAGGCCACCAGGGCATCTTTACCCATCGAAGAGGACCGGAGTTATTGTCCCTCAGCAAGGGCGTCTGGAGGTTTAATTAAGGAGGATTTGTGGAGCAGTTGGAAGCCTCAGGTGTGGAGCCAAATGCGATTAAGTGACTGGCAGGGCCCCCGCAAGGTGGGCTTTCTCCACCTGGGCATGGCACCCAAGGGATGGGCTTGCTCGAGCCCCTGTGCCATCCCTCCTCCAGGAGTCCAGTCAAGACCTCACCAAGGATGTATGTTGAAGGGTCAAACAAAAAAGGTGAGCCCTGCCCTCAAGGAACTGCTAATAGTGTTGACCCAGCCTCAAAGCAATGACTTAAACACCAAAATGGTACAGGCCCCCACACCAGTGACAGTTGGTGGAAAAGAGAGGCTGTTAACTGGACACAGTGTCCTGGAGGAGGTCGACCCGGTGGGTGTGCCTCTCGGGGGTAGCTCCTTCTTGACTCAGAGGCTCAAGGAGGAAACGCTGGAGAAAAGCAAGTGTGGGTCTGGCGTGAAGTTCACAGAGAGTCCAACCAAGACTGCAGAGCCACTGGGACCTTTCTGCAGGCCCCCTGGGACAGTGTCCTCAGACCCCTGGGAAAGCGTGACCACTCTCTGTGATCAGGGTCGCTTCGAAGGAGCAGTTGGCTTGCCTCCCTCAAGAGCGTGGAGTGGTGGGTGGAGAGGCAGCGTGGGTCTTGGGAGGATGGCTCCCTGGGGGCTCGGCTGATGCCGGGGAGAGGGTGTGGTGTGTCTGATTTGGCCAGTGTTCGAAGGACTCGGCTTGGAGTTTGGTAGCCTAGGGACTGAGTGGAGAGAAAAGGTCACAGCACTTGGTGGTCACCGGGGTGGTGCTGCCAATGTGACAGGAAGGAGACCAGGGAGGGGCCTAGGAGGGCGGGGAAGAGCCTGCAGGAGGCCGGTCCTAGACGGGCGAGAACTGGGAGCGCGGAAGACGGAGAGAGGGTTCCCCAGAGAAAGGGCTCCTTGCCAAGTGGCTGATTCCGTCAAGGGCTCCCGGAGGCTGAGAGCTAAGAAAATGCTGCCAGGTTGAAAAGAATGGTGAGACTGGAAAGCAGCTCCCAGGGCACTTTTCTAAGCCTCTATTTAGGAGGAAGAGCAGACCAAAACAGCGTTTTTGTTGTTGGTTTTAAAGTTGGAGAGAGCTTTAGTGAAGGACTGAGTTTCCTAGAGGTGGGAAGGGATGAGGTTGGTGTTTAAAGAGAGAAAACCTCTCTGCTTAAGATGGAGCTAAGGAAGAGAAGACGGGCCACTGGGCGAGGTGGAGACGGAGGCCCAGCACTGGGGGGCACAGGAGGTCGCGCCTGCCCAGCCCATCAGCCCCGTCAGAGGACAGGGAGCGGACAGGGAGAAGCAGGTCCAGGAAAGGGCGCTCAGAGTGTGCCAGGGCGACAGTGAGAGAGGGCTGAGAGGGCGGCAGGGAGCGGGCCGGGCAGGCTGTCTGCTACGCCACTGGTCTGCTGGCTTCTCTTCTTCCTCAGGGCTTTGGGAGGAAAGGAACGAGGTGGGGTAGGGAAAATCGCTAATCTTTTCATTAAGATGGGGTGGCATTGACACCAGTAATCTTTGCCTTACTTCCTGGGGCCTGGGCTCCTAGACTTCTCCAGACTTTCCCAGCCTGGCCTACTCCTGCGAACAGCCCAGCCAGGTGGTCCATCCATCTGGCCTTGCCATCTGAGGAGTCTTCCACCTCTCCAAGGCTGAGGGCATTTCTTCTTGTCCTGACTTATCAGTGGATCTAGTTCTAAAAAAGCCCCACTTGCCCTCACTGCTCTCTGGCCCCTGCTTTCATTTTTCTCTCCTCCTTGGTCTTGCAACAACAGCTAAATAGCCTGCGAGAGGGTCAGGCGGGGAAGATGAATGCCGGCCTGCGGGGGCTGCATCCTGCCTCTCCATTAGGGAGTCGATGGAAGGTGGGAAGCAAAGAGTGGATAATCCAAGGAAACACCAACAGACACAACATGTATCTTGTAGCATTTCCACTTATGCTCCGAGAGTACGGTGATGACTTGAGTGCACTGATTTGCTGGGCTAATTAGCTCTGATTTGGAGAGCACTGGTTGCCTTGCCTAGAGGAGAGACAGCAAGAAGCAAAGCATTGCTGGGGAGAAGCCATCCAATGAATAATCCCCAAGCGCACGCAGAAGCAGGATGGAGGGTCCGTGAAGGCCACCTCCCGGCCGGCCATCAGAACACTCCAGATCCTTCAGGGCACCCTGGGACACAGTACTTCACACGTGTTGTGTGTTGACCCCCAAAGGCCAGGTTAACCAGGGAGAACGCCTGCACTTTCCTCTCTCCTTCGAGATAAGGAACAAAGGAAAAGGGGAAAAAAACCACCAGATTTTTTCCGAGCTTAACTCTAACCCCCCCTCATTGGACTTTCCTCCCTGTCCCCCACCCCAGGCCTTGGAGGTGTCATGTTTGGTCACCATCCTCCAAGCTCTAGTGCTTCTGGAGGCCCAGGACCCAGCGCTGTGCCGCCAGAGGACGCAGGCCTGTTCCCCCGCCCATCTCTCTGTCACAGCTCCTAGGGACACGCATTTGCTGTGTGCCGATTGCCGGAGTCCAGGCACACTCCAGATGAAATTGGCCAATTTTAGCTACAAATGAAAAGACAAATGAGATGGAAATTGCACAGAACAAGCCTAGTCCTCATCAGTAGGTATCAGTCCTGACACACAGAGCCGTGCAGCCTGTCCTGGCCCTTCCCTCCCGCTGAGGTCCGCAGGGCTCTCCCATGCTGAGACCGGCTCCTTGGCTCCCAGCCCGGCGGAAGGGTGGTCTGCAAGGCTTCGAGAGGAAGCCAGGCAGGGTGTGAGATGGTGGTGGGGCGGGGGTACAGGTAGGGGACACAAAGCAGATGCTGAATAGCACCATGCAGAAAGAAGAGCTTATTATTCCAAAAAGGAAGGAAAAAGAATTTTTTTGAACATCTGTGTACCCAGCCCCGTGCTAAGTGTTCACACTGTAAAGGTAGAGAGCCCTGTGGGGCTCCCAGCCGAGGGGACATGAAGAGAGAAAGCGAGGTGATGGGGTCAGAGACAGCAAGTGCCAGAGGACATGTCTAGCAGAGGGAGGAGACACTGGGAGGAAGAAGCGGGATGGGCAGGAGCGCGGGGTCAGCTCATACAGCGGGGACGGGGCAGTCCGAGCTCCATAGCTGCCCGGGATGTCCTGGAGAAGCAGGCCGAGGCCTGGGAGGGGCGGCCCGCCAGTCCCCTGGCCCGGAAGGGGCAGCCAGGAGAGCTCCCCAGTGCATTACAGACAGCAGCTAATGGGTTCCAGGCGAGGTGTCAAGGAGTGGGGGTGACAGGGAGTCCGCGCACCAGTCTAGTGAACGAGGAGAGCCAACAAGCAAAATGTTTGAAGGATCATTTACTTGCTGTTGGTGAAGAGGAGTCAAAGACCCGGGAGTTCTCAGTCCCTGGGTAGAGGGGCCTTACACATTTTCAGAGCTGAGGGAGTCGCAGAGAGGCGGGTAATACAAATTTGTTTTCTTATGGATGTAAGCTAAATACAGCTTTTGTAATAATAATAACGGTAGCAGACACTTGTAAAGCACTTACCAGGAGCCAGGCTGTTGGAAGCACTTAACCCGATTAGTTCATTCACATAGTAAATATTGCTGGGGTCTGCGGTTCAAAGCCAAACACGTGTAACTTAAAAGCCATCCATTTCCTTTCCTCTTCCTCACTCTGGAAGTTGATTAAGAACTGGTGGCCACAGAAAGAACTCTGAGCCAACTCTCCCTTGCTTGGGTTAGCATGAAGCAGAAGTGCTGGGGGGCTGGATTTGGGAGCGGTTCCAGGAGGCCTTGGATGATCCGATCTTGGTGGGTTAGACACACTCCCCCTCTGCCTCTGCATTCTCTGAGCTGAAGTGCTTCAAGCCAGGCCTCTTGCTAGGGTGGGGCAAGGTGCTCGTGGAGAGAGGAGATCTAGGAGACACCCTGAAGGGTGAAACCGGCCGTGAGGGTGAATATGGCCAGTTCTCCAGGGACTGCCCGTTAGCAGAGCCAGAATCCACGTGCATCCCACCACTGTGAGTGTCTTTAAGCCTGATTGTCACCAAGGAACAAGTTTCTATAGTGACAGAGATACACTAGACCCTTGACATTCTCAAGGGAGACATTATAGCCCGTCATGAACCAATGGATTAAACACTACTCTATAATCTTCCCTGTAAAACATAGTAACGTATGGCTGAGAAATGTAACGAGGAGAGCTAGTGAGGGCAAAGTTAGCTAACTCAGCTTGCCAGGAGGTTTCCCTGAATCAGACTCAACAGCCTGCAAGTCAGCGCCATGCACTATTTAATGTCAGATGTCAGCTGCTGGTTGCAGTGTAAGCCATTTGATGATAAACTTGAGAATGCCAAGTGTCTACTGCTTGTCAAACAGCAGATAGCACAGAGGGGCTGTGATGGAGCAGGGTAGACTGAACCCATCCATGTTTCTCTCTGCTGCCGCATGTAAACAGGAGTGGAGAGGGGTGCAAGCCCACAGGGCAAGGGACAGGAGACCAGAGTGAGTCAGTGATGTCTGTGCAGCTTTGGAAGCTGAGAAGCTAACTGACTTGGCTTGATGGAGCAAGTAGAACCCAGAGGTCCCCGATGGAGAGGCCAATGAGAAATGGAGAGGTCCCCGATGGAGAGGCCAATGAGAAATGGACAGATTCCTGCCACTGAACCACAGAGAGGCTCAGAAATCAGTGACATCTGACGATAGGGTTAAGGAGTAGGGCCAGAAGCAGAAGAGGGATTCCTCACCCTTTCACCGCCAGGTAGCATCCTGGAGAGCACTATTCTCCAGAGAGCCTGAACCCAAGAAGTGCTGGCTTGAGAACACGGGTACAAGCATGGGTGGAGAGGAAGCAGTTTATTGAAAAATGGGCATCTGCTGAATGTTCACAAGCCGAATGGGGAGACCCCCTTGCCCTGTTCTCCCGGTTGGCTCTAGGGATGCCAGTGACTGGGCAAACAGTGACATCTGGGGGCCTCCACTGACACCTCCCTTGGTGAAATCCACACATGCACGCAGAGCTTCCAGTCAGCTTCCAGATGCCTTGCTCGTAAATACAAGCCATCAGCCAAGCATCACTAGATTTTTAAGGAAGGTACCCAAAGTAAAAAAGTATTAGTCAAAGTAAACATAAATTGAAGACAGTAAACGTGTAGGGAGCAAAAGAAAATGTAAACACCACCACCATCATGATTGAAATCCTCAGAGAAATAAGGGAGGGTTTTTTTGTGCCCAAAGAACAAGCATCCTTTTAAAAAAAAAAAAGAGATACTTCACTTACCATAAAATCAGCCCTTTAAAAATGAACAGTTTCACGGGACTTAGTGGTATCTGCAAGGTCAGATCACCACTATGTAATTATGGAATGTTTCATCCTCCCCAAGAAGCCCCACATCCGAAAGCAATCACTCCTCATTCTTTCTTCCCCCTGCCCTTGGCAACCACTGATCTACTCTCTGTCTGTCCATTTACCTATTCTGGACATTTCATAAGTGGAATCATGCAACGTGCAGCTTTTGTGTCTGGCTTCTTTCACTTAGCGTAATGTTTTCAAGATTCATCCATATTGTGGCATTATGAGCATGTCACTCCTTTTTTTGGCTGGATAATATTGCATGTATGGATATCACATTTTATTTATCCATGTATCAGTTGATGGACATTTGGGTGATTTGCAGACAGTGAAAATGTAAAGAACAAGAATGAACTCTTATAAACTTAAAATATATTTCATATTTCTCAAAGGAAAATGATTACTTTCCAGATCACAAGAATCCATTAGGTGGCCAGCATAAGTAGTGGCAAAAGGTCCTCACAAATACACATTTTAAAATTTCAAAATATCGGTGATAAAGTGAAGATTCTACAGGCTTTAGGATAACAGCAGACTTCTCAATAGAACCCTGTCAGCCAGCAGATAATGGAAAGATTCCTCCAAACACAGGAGGGAAGGTTTTTAAAATCTGAAATTATATTTTCAATCAATCCACCAATTAATTATGGAGATTAAGACATTTTCAAGCATGCCAATTAAGAAACTCACCTCTTGTTCAAAAAAGTAACTTGCCGGTGTGCCCCACCAAAACAAGAAAGATGACGTGAAACCCAGGCAGAGGAGCAAGCAGTGAGAATGTGCTACCATAGGACAAAGCCTGAAAGGACCTGCACCAAAATATTAGGATCGGTTAGTTGGAATTGGGAGGTGGAAAAGGAGATTATTCAGACCTTCTCCATGTGTTTTCCTCACTCTTCAATAACAGTGCTATCCCGCACCTACGTACCTACAGAAGTGCCGTCTCATGCTGAGAGGTGGAGGCAGGAGCAGTCGCAGAGGGCAGAGGGCAGTCCCTCTGGTGGCTCTCCCCTCCATTACTCCCACTGCAGCGCCCCTGTGACACGTTGCGGCCTCTGGGGCTGTATCAGACCAGCATCTGTCTGTCTGTCTGCTCTGCTAGGCCGAGAACTTCCCCAGCGAAGGGCTATCTCTTGTCCATCCTGTATACCCCTAGTGCCCACAGAGAGTTGGCACAGAACCAGAGCTTGGATGAATCTATGGAATGAGAAAGGGAGGAGGAAAACAGAGAACTAGGAAAGAACAGAATTCCTACCAAACGTAGACCGGAAAGCGAATGAGACCTGGGAGTAGGGACGCCGTCAGAGTTTTACAGATCTGCTGGCCTGGAAATGAGAGAAGTGGACTAGAGGTCAAGGAAGGTAGTCAGCCCTGGGCTTCCTCCACCCGGGGCCAGTGGAGTCGACTCCTGGAGTAGTAATTCCCCAAACCCAGAACTGCACCGCTGAGAGGGACCGGGGGCCACGTGGCTTTGGTCTTACAGCTCAGATTCAGAAGCCAGGCTCCGCTGAGGGCCCTGCCCAGTCTCCTCCTTCTCTGGGCCTCGGTTTCTTCCACTGAAAAGCCAGGAGGCAGAAGGCGGTGCCTGAGATGAGCTCTGACCACCCGAGGCTCTCAGCACACGCGTCCCAGGAGGCTGAGCACCAACCCACCTTACTTAGGTGTGGAGGCTGCCCAGGCAGACGCCAGCATCTGACGGTAGGGGTGGGTAAAGGCTCTGCCTCCCAGCCAGCTCCTTCCCTCTGTGGAGGCAACTTCTGAGATAGGTGTGGTGCTGGACCACGTGGACCAGCTCTTTTCCCCCAGGAGGCAGACGCTGGCCTGGGATAGCAGGTGGACCCAGCTGCCTGCATCAGAATCACCTGCTTAGAAGGGAGTTCAGTCTGCAGGTTTCTGGGCTCCACCCCCAGGCTTGCACAATCAGGGACTTGTTCAGTTCAATTCAGTTGCTCAGTCGTGTCTGACTCTGTGACCCCATGAATTGCAGCATGCCAGACCTCCCTGTCCATCACCAACTCCCGGAGTTCACTCAGACTNCAGTAACAAGAGACATCGCCACGTTCCATCTTCAACTGGAGGGAGCCTGAGCAGAACTAGCCTTGGTGCAACTGGATTGTCACTGGGGAATCACACCTGTAGTGTTCTCAGTGGCTTAAATCCTTGGCCAGGGAAGTATGTTCCTTCTGGGTTCCCATGGCAAAGATAAAGGGACCCTTTTTGCCCATACCTGTGACGTTACCGGCCAACGGTACGCGAAGACCCCTTTTCCAGTGGCATGGATGGGTAGATAAATGGATGGATGGGTACAAACCTCTTGTATGAATGCTACACTCAACACTCACTCTGCAAGATGGCAGGCTGAGTGCAGAGGGGGCATCCGTGCCAGGGGAACTGAGTGCTGTGAGGCCAGGGCTGGTCACAGGCCTGCCCTAACCCCCTGGCTGTGGGCCTAAGTGCAGTCTGGGGCTGGATGCCAGCGGAGGGGGAAGGACACACTATAGTACAGGCAGGCAGATGATCTGTGAGACTGAAAACGAAATGCTTGCTGACTCTTCAGGCTGAGCTCCAGAGTAGCTGATGGGGATCCAGTAGAGACCATCCCATAAATAGGGAGCTATGTGACGCGCATCCACTCCTAACAGAAAAAAGGAAACCTAACCAACAAATGTTTACGAAGTATCTTCTTCATGAGAAATGCTGAACTGAAATGGATGTTTGCTGAACAAAAATCAGTGGACTATTAAAAAAACGATGGTAAAATGAATCCAACGATGCATAGAAAGACTTATATGAGATGAATGGAATTTATCCCAGTTATGCAAGGAGGGTACAATATTCAGAAATCAATGAAATCTACCACATAAACAAGCTGAAACAAAAACTTATATCAACCGAGACATAAAAAGCACATAACAAAATCCAACACCCCTTCATGATTTAAAAAAAAAGCTCTTAGCAAATTAGGAATAGAGGATAATCACCTCAACAGAGTTCATTAAAAAAAAACAAAAACAACAACCTATAGGTGACATCACATTTAATGGTGAAATAATAAATGATTTTTCCCCCTAAGACCAAGACAAAGGCAAGGATGTCTTTCCTCTCACTCTTATTCAATATAGCACAGGAAATTTTAGCCATGGCAATATGGCAAGAAAAATAAATAAACGGTATGCATACTGGAAAGGAAGAAATAAAACTCTGTTTGCACTTGAAAAGACTGGTTACATAGAAAATCTTAAGGAATCTCAGAACAAAATAAAACAATACTTCTAGAACTAATAAATGAGTTCAGCAAGATCACAAGATGCAGGTTTGAGGGTTCAATCCTGGGATCAGGAAAAGTCCCTGGAGGAGGAAATGGCAACCTACTCCAGTATTCTTGCCGGAGAAATCCCATGGACAGGGGAGCCAGGCAGGCTACAGTCCATGGGGTCACAAGAGAGTCAGACATAAGAGCTAGATCAACACATAAAATCACATTTCTATATACTAACGATGAACACACGGAAACTGAAATTAAAGACAGAGTTTTACTGACAATCACCCCAAGGAAAATGCAATACTTAAGTATACACTCATTAGCCCTATGTTTACTAAATGGAGTGACATGCCAAATCCATAGCATAATAGAGACGTCCATTCTCCCCAAACTATAGGTTTCATGAGATTTCTATCAAAACTGAAGCAAGACTTTTGGTAGACCCACACAAGTATATTCTAAAATTTATATGAGAATACAGACATTAGAGTAGCTCAAAGAATCTTTATAAAAATGAATGCAATGGGAAAAATCCCTTTATTTAACATCACGGTTAACTTAGCTACAGTGATCAAGACAGTGGATAACTGGAAGAATGACAGACATATAGATAAATGAGACAGAACAGGGAACCCCAAATTGACCAACACAAATATGTGCAACCGATTTTAGATAAAACTGCAAAAGCAATTCTATAGCAGAAGAATAGGAAAGTTTTTCAACAAATAGTGTTAAAATAATCAGCTATCTGTAGGCAAAAGAAAAAAAAAGAAGAACCTAAAACAGCTTCACACCTTACACCAAAATTAACAAAAGATTTATCATGGACATACATGTAAAATGTACAATAGTGAAACTTCCCGGGAAGAGGAAGGAGAAATTCTTTGGGATCTAGGACTAGAAGGAGATTTGACAATAGAAACTGGATCTATAAAAGGAAAAAATTAGAAAACCGAACCTCATCAAAATAAAAAACTTTTCTTTTGCAAAAACCCATGTGAAAAGGATGAAGAGACCAGGTACAGAATGGAAGAACATATTTGTGAACCCCATATCCAACAAAAACCTAGTGCCTGAAATATAGAAAGAACGCTAAACAACTCAACAGTAATAAAATAAACAATTCAATTAGAAAATGGGAAAAGTCATGAATAGACACTCCACCGAGGAAGAGACACAGATGGCAGATACACACATGGAAACATGTTCAACATCATTAACCATCAGGAAAATGCAAATTAAAAACCACAATGAGAGATCACTGCACACTTACCAGGATGGCTAAAATAAAAAATAGCAACAACACCAACTGCTGGTGAGGATACAGAGAAGCTGAATTACTCATACTTTACTGGTCAGAATGTAAAATTATACGGAAAAACTCGACAGTTTCTTATAAAACTAAACGTGTAGTTACTACACAACCCGTTGACTGCAGTTATGGGCATTTATCCTAGAGTAATGAAAACTTGTGTTCTCACAAAAACCTGTTCAAGAATGCTGGTAACAGCTTTACGCTTAACAGCCGAGTCTAGACCCAACCCAGACTTCCTTCAATGGGGGAATGATTAAATGAACTATGGTTCACGTAGAATACACCACAGAATACTTCTCAGCAATAACAATGAACAGACTACTGACATGTGCAATAATTTGGATAAATCTCTGGGAAATGATGCCAAGTGAAAATAGTCAATCCTAAAGAGGTCACAGTGCTTGCTGCTTCTGCCAGGGGCTCCGATCTAAGCACTAAGGGCTTTGTTGAATTCTCTTCACTCCCATAAATATAAGTTCTATGAGGGCAGGGCCCACACCCATGTTTTTGCCCTTCTGATTCTCGAGACTTCCCATCATTTGAACCAAGTTGCCTAACACGCAGTCACTGAATGAATGCGCCTTCATTTAAGTGTGCTAGCTACTCTATCTCATTTTAATCTTGATGCCAACTCTGAAATGCCCATTATCTCCATTTAATCCCAAGGAGGGTAGGGGATAGTTTCCAAGGGGTTAAATGGCCTGCTTAAACCATGAGCTAACTATGAGTCTTTCAAGACTTGTTATGACTCTGAATCTCAAGACCTGTCCACAGTGCCACACAGATCAGCGACGTACCTGTGCTCAGATACAGCAGCACACTGCAGTAAGAGCCAGTTCTTATACAGAAATAAAGGATAGAACATTCCCATCACAGAATGAACAGTGTCGATATCAGAAGACTCTGAGAAGGGAAAATGTGGTAGGTTTAAAGACCTGCCTCATGGGAGGTCTCTCTGGTTAAGAGAGCATCTTCAGGATCAGGCCAACACCCCAAGCAAAAATGACTCAGTGATAAGAAATATGAGTCAGTGGCTTCCTTCTTTTTTTTTTTCTTGTGTATTATGTTTAAGGTAACATGATCCAAGAATGTATTCAACTAAATTCTAAGTCAACTTCCTTTCTACTTCCTTAGAAATGCAGGTTACCTGAATATATGAGATAAAATGGAGCACGTTACTTCAGTTAAAAAATTCCCAAGTTCTATCCATGTTTATTTGGTAAAAGATGTGTACATTGGAAAATGCATTTACTTCAAAGTTTAGCTTGTGCTCACTGACTCAAGGTAGCAGACATTTTATAGTGAAATTATACGGTAACATGGGCTTTCCTTGTAGCTCTGTTGGTAAAGAATTGGCCTGCAATGCAGGATACCCAGGTTTGTTTCCTGGATTGGGAAGATCCCCTGGAGAAGGAAATAGCAACCCACTGCAGTATTCTTGCCTGGGAAATCCCAGGTACAGAGGAGTCTGGTGGGCTCCAGTCCACGGGGCCGCAGAGCTGGGAACAACTGAGCAACTGAACCACCGCCATATGGCGACATTGCAGATGGCGGGTGATTTTACCAAATGTCCTTCAGCAAACTATGTAATTCTTCACACAGATACTCGATTACTCTAACTGAATGCATTCTTAAATACTTTATAGTTTGGTTAATATTTTGAAAGAAGTCTATTTCCATCTTTAATTACTACTAGTAGAGGGAACGGAGAAGGCGATGGCACCCCACTCCAGCATTCTTGCCTGGAAAATCCCAGGGATGGAGGAGCCTGGTGGGCTGCAGTCCATGGGGTTGCTAAGAGTTGACATGACTGAGTGACTTCCCTTTCACTTTTCACTTTATGCATTGGAGAAGGAAATGGCAACCCACTCCAGTGTTCTTGCCTGGAGAATCCCAGGGACGGGGGAGCCTGGTGGGCTGCCGTCTCTGGGGTCGCACAGAGTTGGACATGACCGAAGCGACTTAGCAGCAGTAGAGGGAAAATCAGTTGGTTTGCCAACCTTTCAAATTTTCTTACTGCTAGTTAATTTTACTATAGCATTTTAACTTCTCTAGGATTTTAATTATGTACCTTTAAAATAAAGAACACTTTTCCCATCTTTTTTTGGTCTCATTATACTTACTGAAACTTCCAAACAACATGAGTACTGATTTAAATGGAAGGCATGATTTTGTGCTTTCATGGTTTAAAATATCTGGAGTAGATTTTTAACAATATCCTTGACTCTATTACAAGAGATTCCCTCTCTCTCTAGTTTACTTAGTGGTATTTATTGTTGTTTTGGTTGAGTAGTCGGTTGGTTGGTTTTACAGTGGCTGTTGAATTTAAACAAATGCCTTTTTGGCATCATTGATAGAACCATAAAATTGTTCTTCAATTTGCTGCTATAATAAATTACACTGATAGAAAATAAAACCATACGTAAATAAAGAAATGACATGAAAATTTAATCAGTTTTAGTAAATAATTCATTAATACCCTGTCAACAAGCTTCAACTCACAGAGAGTGGCAACTTTCAGCAAAATCTAAAAAAGCACTCATTTACAGGCAAATGCCTCTAAAGAATGTTTTAAAAGATTTTATTTAGTATAGAAATCAAGAATACTTCCCCCCCCCCCAGGGAAAATATTATGAATGGACTTGATAACATAAAAGTCAAAGGTATTTATTTTCCCTAAAAAACATCCTCTTTGCATCAAGACCAGAAAAAAAATCATGTGAAAACTCAGTAGCTGGTGCTGAAATCCTGCCACAAACAAGAAGCTGAAATGAAGTGCAGTTGAAGATGAGAGCATCTGCATCCGGAGTGGCAAGCATGAGGTCAGGCGCTCTTAGGAGCACGGTCTCCTCTGACGCTCAGAGTTCTCAACACGGAGAAGAGCAGCAGCTCAGACTGGAAAAGTGATGGTCTGTGCGTACCCCCTGGGGCCCCCAAAGAGCCTTGCAGGCAGGTGCTATGCATTTCGCACAGATAGCAGGTGAGGAAGTTGAACCCTTAGGCTAAAGCGATTCTCCAAAACCAGCCAGCTGATAAATGGCCGAGCTGGGATGCAGACCCTGCGTGAAAAAGGACACCCCCTTTTGATGAACGCCAGCAGAGTCTGGTGGCTCAAAGTACGGGCTTCATGTCAGCAGACGGGGCCCGAGTCCCTGCTCAGGACTGCACGAGCTGTGTGCTCTTGTGCCAGTTACTTATCCCCTCCAGGCCCCGAGTTCTCTCGGGGACGATTAAAGCAACCAGGCACCTGTATCACAGGGCTCCTACGAAGCTCAAAGGAAGTACCACACACACACACCTAGGCACAGGCTGTATGACAGGCCCTCAATACATTTTAGCTTACATTCTGTTTATTATCACGATTAAATTCATTATCTTTGATCATCATTGAAACTGACTTTCTAACAGCTCTGAGTAAATAAATCATCATGGATATCAAGAAGAGAACTCCAACAGAAGCCACTCAAATGACTCTCAGTAGCTAATAAAACCTAATAAAGTCCGAGTACCCACTTAGCCAAGCCACCGAATACACCACTGTTCAGGTAAGTCATAAAGTCTTCCCTGCAGTGGTTACAATGATTGATCCTCAGGCACAATTAAAACTCAAGCGATACACTGACATTTTAATAGAACAAATAATTTAAATACATTTAATGTGTTAGGTGGTAACCGATTTTGTAATACATACGACAGATTTGGGAAGTTCCCAGGAAAAAAAAGTGTAGAGAAAGGCTTCATCCAAGAGGATGAAACAGATAAAGAAAATGGGAATGATGATGTCAAGAGATCCTGAATCCCAAAGCCGCCCAGGATGGAGCCAAATTTGCAGACCAGGCCGTGCGCAAAAAGGTCCCTTGAAAATGTAAAGCAGTCATCAATCAACTAAAAATAAATAAAATAATCATAAACACACACACAATCTACAGGCTTTCTCTCTTTTCTCTCTGTCATCCCTAAAATATTATTAAAAATAACTGACCAAGGTAAGTCTTGCACTTCTATTACCCTTCAAAAATGTTTTAAGAAAAACTGATTCAAAAAGGATGGGAAAAAANGGGTGGCATGGATTTGATCCCTGGTTGGGGAACTAAGATCCTGCATGTCTCTTGGTATGGTCAAAATAAATAAATAATAAATAAATAAAAATTAAAAACACCCAGTTAAAAAGTAAAATAAAGATTTTTTTTTTAAAGAAAGAAATTAGGTAGACTGCCTATAGTAAACAGATTTGTCCAAATTAGGTGCAATACCTATAACCACCCTGTTCAAGTACCCTCTAAACAAGCTTTCTAAGAACTGTTTGTATTACATCAATTTATTTATAAAATGGGGACATTCCCCCAATTTATATACTTAAGTTCTTATTTTATGTTGGTGGTAGCAACCTAATGTTCTAATAACAAAGAATATGATAGAGGCACTATACCTTTTTTCTTACTGTCTTCTACTAATTTTCTTAGCAAGTTTGTGGTCCTTGGGGAAGATCACCTAAAAATTGTATCTGATTTTTACTATCTGATATCTATTTTCTTATTCCATATATTAAAATATATAAGGAATATTGGCTCTTATTTGGAAACAATTTTGTAATCTTGTAACAACTATAGGCTGAAATAATGCAGAATTTTCAAAGCTGATGTCACGATGATTCTAGCACAAAGCCTGTTCTTGGAATGGTGTGGTTCTCACTACAACTTAGATTGTAAATTGAAGAGCAATTTGAAAGTTCTGAGGTTTCAAAGGGGCGGGCATGGCAAATTAGAACCAATTATAGAGGCAGGAAAAAACAGGCAGTTGAAATGTTTGTGAATTGTATTTTTATCTGTCTTGAGGCAAGGGGTCAACTTTCAACACCTACCTGCTCCATCACACTCATTTTCTAAGACCATATTTTAAAAGTCAGTATCTTTCTGTGTGCAGATAAGACAAAACAAGTATATTTTAATTAAACCCTTCTTTAGAAATGTGAGCTACCTTCAGATGTCTAGAAAATGAGTGTTTTATTTTGATGAGCCAAATAAAAGTGTTCTGATAGCAAAGCTGGATGGAGATGAGAATCTGAGCACAAAGATCTGCGGTTCCAGCATTGATACACTCAAAAGCCCAAGTTAATATCCTTAAGGGGATTTTTCTGTTGAACAAGGATCATTAAATCAATCTTTTGATTAATGGCTACTTGACTAAAATTAAAACATCATCAGGAGTACTTAAACTCTTGCTTAGAATCTTTAATTTGTAACACAGACATATACTCTACTAGAGACCATCTGTCAACCTGGTATCTTCAAGCTCTATCAGACACTTCTGATGGGTGTTTCTCACTGGCTGGCCTCTGGCCAACTTCAACCAAAAGAATGAAGTCGCATTAAAATTTTAGCTCCCAAGGAATCTGACAAGAAATGATTGAAATAAACCAAAGATTTATGGGCTGCTACAGAGGTAATACAGGCTTTAAATAAATTTCAAGAAAAATTTGGTGATGAAAACAACGTGTAAGTGGTCCATTCAGAAGGACACTGTTTGGGGTCAGGAGACAGCTGGAGCCCTGGTGCTTGGGCCGCTTCATCACATCCTACCCTTGAGCGAATCACTCCAGCTCTCTTGATTTTGCTTTATAGAAAAAAAANGTCCTTCCTGCTCCTTCCTTTAGCAGTTGGGGCACCAAACTGGGGTCACCCCTTCTGGCTAGGCAGCCTTATGAGCAGAGCCAAGAATCATCAATGAGTTAATCTAACGAATGCTTCCTTCTGATCAAATATGCACCAGAAATCTTGGTATGTGTTTTTTTCAATCCCAAACTTTCTCAGAGTCCTTTTAATTTTTGTTTTTTTTTTAAGGAGAACTTGATCTACTGTAGCTCAAAAGATCCACTATGATGTTATCCATAACTGCTGTTACCACCACAAAAAGTTCATGTTGACAGGTCCTTCGCAACAAAACCACAACAAGTGAGCTACGATGGAAAGTCAGAGATCTGGAAGTCTTGACTCTCCCAGGCACTGACATCCTTCCTTTTTAGGATGAAAGAGCTCAGAAAAGCAAAAGAGCTGCCTAACGCTGACAGACAGAAACCACTGGAGCGACAGCAAGGATCTGTGGCTACAGAGGCGCTTCCTCCTTTCCAGACTCATGGAGGAAAAAGAGCCTCCTCTCCGAGTCAGGAGTCTCAATGCCAGCGTAACGAGACGGCGGATGTTGTCATCTCTGCACGGCTCATCTTGAAAGCTCAGGCTTAACAGACAAGAGATAATGTCCTGTTTCATGCGAGTGAGACGTTCTCTAAGGCCGCCCGGCCCCCAGATCTAGATCTGAAGTACCCAGGGTGCTGCCTCTCTTAATTTCTGTGTAACCAGCTGGCTAGCTGCCGCACCCTGCACACTTCCCTCATGCGGGAAGGGCAGATTCGGGAGCGCCGGTGAAATCTACAAGCGTCTGCACTGTTTTCTGCTGATTGCCCAGAGAGACAGAATCTGCTGAACTCCAGGAGGACGGGGCCGCTCGGGTGCCAGAGCTGCAGGGTATGAAGGAACACAGCTTAAAAAACGCACTCTCATCAAACAGCAAGTGGCGGCAAGAGCCTGGGGAAAGAGTTCCCTCTGATTCCCTCTGTACCCAGGAGGGGAGGGGCAGTGAGCAGCCTCACCAGGCCTGGGGGACCGAGGGACACAGCAGGTCCACCCACCCACCCACTCCTTAGACTGCCTAGAGCGTGCATTTTGGGGAAGGGCCTGAAAGTCCATTTTTGGTTTAGCAGCTGCGTTACCTGTTATTGGACAGGAGTGGCACACTTTGTCAGTTCACCCTGCCTGCAGGTTGAGTTCTCTATCGAACGAACGGCACAAAACAAAAAGCCCAACCAGGCAAGGAGCTTAATGCTTCCAGGGGAGTTGAGACCATGAAAAAAAATCCAAAACCGCTTTATCAGGCCCCTTGGTGCTGACAACACAGCAAAACCCAGCTGGCACATCATCGATGGTGATGCTAAAATGGTCAAAAACCGGAAAGTCCCTATTTGGAGAACCAGGGTCTTGCTTCTTTCAAAGGGTTGATGGACAGGGTCTTAGGTAAATGCCCCACATGTGACAGAATTCACATCAGTTCTGGACGCTGCCTCTGAAGTCATTCAGGGACAATAACAATAAACGCTCAGGGACATTTTTCAAGGGCCCTTCCTACCTCTTTTACTTTGCCTCCTCCTGGGATAAGCGCAAATCATTCCAGTGAAAGTCAGCTTCATAAGTGAACACCGTAAACCTATTTTATGACTTGGGGAATTTAAAAACATGTCAACAAAACCATCACAATGCATTTTTCCCACGATCCTTTAAAAACTGAGAGAGAGAAAACATATTATATCCACAGTTCCCGCAACTAGATTCCAAGAGAGCTAAAGAAACTGCATTTGGACATCAGTAAAAATGATGGACAAATCTTTTTTGCAGAAGTTTCAACCTGGCTTGCCTTGAGAAACGTAAAGAGGCTCTCTGGCACTAGATGTCAAATTAATTGCAGGCAAAGTGTGTTACAGTAATTCACTTGGCAGTTTAAGCAAAACCCAGAGAACAGCATTAAACCGGGTGCCCATATGCCAGCGGCGCCCCATCGCTTCACTCTGGTTGATGAAGTCTGATGCTGACTCTCTCCTGCCGTAACCTGATCGGCCGCAACACAGAGGAGACCTGTCCTTCTCTTGGCATTGTGTAAAATGGTTTATTTGTCCTCTCAGGAGGCGGGCTGATAGATAAATCCCAGGTATGATTATTATTATTTTGAACTATTATTATGAGTTACTATTATGACTTTCCTGAGACGCTGGGAACAGGGCACAGGGAACCCTGGGATTAGACCGAGCTGTGTGTGAACACTTAAGGGACAACATCTATCTTCATTCAGGGCAGTTTTGGTAATATTTCAGGAGAGAAAGGCCATCTATACTAAAGGGAGTTCAGCGCAGAGAAGGGGGAAGACTGCCCGGGTATGTGTTGCCTGCAAGCCTTATCCAGGTTGAGCGTCTATGCCAGGAACTCTGTTTTGATCTCGGCCAGGATTCTTGCCTGGATAACCCCAAGGACAGAGGAGCCTGGTGGGCTACAGTCCACAGTGTTGCAGAGTCGGACACTGAGCATGCACGCGGAGGGTGCCCTGAATACCTTCAGGGCATCTACGACAACCCATTCACTCCACTACATCGGCTGAATGCCTACTGTGCATCGGGGTCTCTGCTATGAATGAAGCACCAAGAGATGTGGGTCCCGCCCTGCAGAGGCTCCTGCCAAATCATCAGCGGGATAGCCACAGCTAAGCAGACACAGGCAGGCAAGCTGCTGCGCGAGAACTCTGAGACGGTCGCCCTCCATCGGGGGACCCTTGTGGGGTTTGGTCATATGCACTTTGTAGAACGGTGTCAGCTGAACCCACTGGCCCTGAGTCCATGAATCGAGGCAGAACCAGGATTCTTCGACACATCTATGTCCAGGACTGAGTTCTCTAATCCAGAGGTCCCCAACTTTCTTTGGCACCAGGGACGGGTCTTATGGAAGACAATTCTTCCACAGACTGGGAGGATGCTTTTGGGGTGATTCACGTGCATCATATTTACTGTGAACTTTGTTTCTATTATTATTAGAATGTAATATAAAACGAAACCATCCTACAAAACTCACCATAATGCAGAATCAGATCCCCAGGCATTAGATTCTCATAAGCAGCTCACAGCCTAGACCCCTCGCACACCCAGTTTGCAGTAAGTTCAGGCTCCTAAGAGAACCTAATGCCACTGCTGATCAGACACAAGGAGGCAAAGCTCAGGTGGTAACGCGAGTGATGGGGAAGGTGTCAGTCACTCAGTCACGTCCGACTCTTTGTGACCCTCTTTACACGGACTGTAGACTGTAGCCCACCAGGCTCCTCTGTCCATGGAATTCTCCAGGCAAGAACACTGGAGTAGGTGGCCAGTCACTTTTCCAGGGGATCTTCCTGACCCAGGGACTGAACCTGTGTCTCCTGCATTGAAGGCAGATTCTTTACTGTTTGAGCCACAGAAATGGTTGCAGATACAGATGAAGCTTCACTGGCTCGCTCATTTCTCGCCTCTTGCTGTGTGCCCTGGTTCCTAACAGGTCAGGGACCTAACAGGTCTTGGTCCCTAGTCTGGGGTGGGGATCTCTGTTCTAACCTGTCTACTGTGGAAGTGAAGGTGAAAGTTACTCAGTCATGTCTGACTCTTTGTGACCCCATGGACTATACAGCCCATGGAATTCTCCAGGCCAGAGTACCGGGGTGGGTAGCCTTTCCCTTCTCCAGGGGGTCTTCCTGACCCAAGGATGGAACCCGGGTCTCCCACATTTTCTTTACCAGCTGAGCCACAAGGGAAGTGCTGTTGGCTGTGGAGTCACGCTTAAAGTAAGGGAGGCAATGCTTCCAATAGGGAAAGAGGTGAGGAGAGCTCAGGAGGGCCTTCAAAGAGGAGGCGACACTTAAACGATGTTGGGGAAGCTCAGACAAGACGGGAATGACATCCAGGGAGAAGGAAAGGCCTTGGAAAAGACATGGAAGGGTCCCTGGCTGAGAACTGAACCAATGTCACCCTCTCCAACGAAAGGCTGGAGGCAAACGACACATTTTCCTATGAGGCCGGCACCTTGTTCTTCCGACATAAAACCTTCCCAACTTGAATGACTCCCTGAAACAACTTCTGGCCTTTGGAAATTGGGGCTTCCAAGACAAACAGTCAAGGGCCATTTGAAGGCGCATGCCGTGTTCTCGGAGAATTATTTCTGGCCGTGGTCTCCGCCACGGATCACAGGCCGTCGGCTTTCGATCACAAGGTTGAAAGGTATTAACGAGAACCCACGCGGTCCTGGGCAACCGTCTGCGGAAAACATTTTCCTTTCTTGGAATGTAATTGGGTCTGTGTTCATCTAGAATTTATTTTTTACCGATTTCGTCCTCAAAACTTCAAAGTATTACTCTCTCCGCCCCCATCCCCCCCTCCCACCACTCAATCTTGTACTATGTCATGTCCCCCATCCTGCAACGCTGGTTCTGTGTTTGTGGAGGCACTGACCCAGCACCCCCAGGGTGGGGGCCAGGGGTGT
>SJYV01022987.1:1176717-1192404 GCA_006410875.1 Neotragus pygmaeus | reverse complement strand
AGGAGGGGGAGGGGAAAATAAGACCATTTCTTGCCCAACACCTTCACATTCTTTTTTCCCTTTCGTCAAGTCTGAGCCAAAGGCAAAAAATGTTTAAAACAAGCAGCAAACAGACAAACAAATACCTTCTGAAAATTCCACCAGGTTGCCTCAGGATAATGTCAGGGGTCAAACGTGTCAAGCTGAGGGACAGAAAATCAACAACCTGAACTGCCACCTCACCTTTCTGATCTTCCAGAGCATCCGAACCTGGAGAAGAAAATGGCAACCCACTCCAGTATTCTTGCCTGGGAAATCCCATGGACAGAGGAGCTTGGCGTGCTGCAGTCCACGGAGTCACAAGAGTCTGACAGGACTTAGTGACTAAACCACAACCATCACCAGAGCACTGGTAAGCTAGTTATATCTGCAAAGGCTCAACTGCTAAAACTATCCCACCTTATCAGCTATGGTAAAACCGGATTCAAATAAACGGTGTACTGATTTAAGGCCAACTTTGCTGGATTTTCTTTTGATACCTCAGGCTGAGACTGTCCAGCCCCTTAGCTCCTGATGAATTTGCTGTCCTCATCTTCTAAAAGGAAGTGTGGTGGTTTTTATTAGGTCTATCTAGGAAATATAGGCCATAGGCATTTGTGCTTTGGGATGCAAGATAAACATGCCTTGTTACTAGAAGGGAAGCTTTAGATCTCGAGTGTGTCTGCTGCAGAGATCCATAACATTCAAGGAGTTTCCTTCCTGAAGCCTGAGGACATTTGTGTTAATGAAGTTGGAATTAGTTGTTAGAGAATTACTATTAACCGTTGGCAGTTTACGGTAACAAAATGTCACAATCATCTCTACTCTTTTCCTTTCCCCCACTTAAAAGCTCTATTTTCCACCTATTTTAAGATAAGGGGAAGGATTTAATTTAATAGATTTACCCAGTAACTCCCACAGTTTGGGAAGTTTACACATCTATCTCATGTATTACAGGTATGATTACACACATTCTGGAGATGCCAACAAGTTCCTGGCACAGGTCTCCTGAGCTCTCTGCTGCAGGGAGTATCATCATTCCTATTGCGAATTGGGAAGCTGGGACTTGGCCACGTTCAGTCACCTGTCCCGGGTCACACACTGGAAAGGGATCAAGAACTTCGTCCAGTCTGTCTCTAGGGTCCCTGGGCTGTCCACTCAGTGGGAACAGAAGGTCACCTTTCCATTGCTGGCCCCATGTTCCTGTTAACTTTTTCTCTCAGCGACACTTTCACCAGTGTGTGTTAAGTTGCTTCACTCATGTCGGACTCTGCGACCCTGTGGACTGTAGCCCAGCAGGCTCCTCTGTCCATGGGATTCTGCAGGCAAGAATTCTGGAGTGGGTTTCCATGTCCTCCTCCAGGGGATCTTCCCAAACCAGAGATGGAACCCATGTCTCCTGCACTGGCAAGTAGATTCTTCACCATTGCCCACCAGGGAAGCCCCTAGCATTCAGATAGTTGGGTGGGCAACTATTAAGACCCAAATGGTATTCTCCCAAGCTCACTCACATAGTCGAGTGATACTTAAATATATAAAATTTTAATCACCGCATTAAAAAAAAAATCACAAAGTTGAAAACAAATAACTAAAGAGGAAAAAAAATAATTACAACACATGGCAATGAACTGGTCATAATTGATATGGCACTCTCATCCATAAATAACACAATCTAAGAGCAGATTGAACCAAAACTGTAGACAGGAAGTTTCGAAAAGAATTGCAAATGGCCAACTGAAACAGCAACATCGACCCACCTCAACTGCATCGGTAGTAAGAAGTTAAACTTTAAAAACTGACAGCGATCAGTGTCAGGCTCCTTACACCCGGGGTCAACCCCTGGAAAACCACGTTACCTGGAGCAGTCAGTGGGGCCAATAATGCAGGCATCCACGTTTGCACTAAGCTCACAGAACGCGGTACTTGTGAAACTCGAGCCAGGCGAATACTCCGGGGGCACCAGCGAGGGCGCTCAAGTCCCGGGTGACCCAGCCTACCAGGTGCCCAAAGCATGTGCTGGCTCCATGAGGCGCTGGGCCACCTTGCTAGCGAGCAGGGCGCGCAGGCGGGCCGCTGCCTCTGCAACCCGGCTGGTCACCACGCGCGGGTCTGCCACACGGCCTGCGCCCTGAGCGCAGGACCCGCCGCAGGAGGCACAGGGCGCACGCGAGGTGCTGCAAGAGGCGCAGGACACACACGACGTGCCGCGGGGGGCGCAGCACCCGCGACATGCTGCGTTTAGGCGGCCATCGACGTGTACACATGCGGCCTGCCTGCGTGCGGGCCCCCGTTGGTGTCACACTGGCGTCACGCCGGTGCCCCGCCGCCTTGCCCCGCCTCCTGGAGGTACTCCTGTGTCTGCGAGCGACTGGCTTGGCTCACCCTCCTGGTTAAAAAAAGGGGCGAGGCCGGGGCATCACCCCTCTGAGAGCTCGACATTTCCACTCTTTCTCCCATGTCCGCAGAATGAATTGGGACGGGACAGCTGATTAGGAAATGAAGTCTCAGGAGTCGTACCAGAAGCACGTTTCTCCCAACTTTCATGTTTTATCCAAAACACAATGCTCATCGGGCATGTTATCCTGTTATTAATTTGTAAATCAGGTTTAAAGTAGAAAAAGATACAAATAGTGATGGTGAGATTTTTGTTTGTTTGTTTTTGTAACTGGTTGTTACACATTTTTCAAAATGATAACCTTCCAAATCGGTATGTGTGTGAAATACAAGATACTTATATCGGTGGGCATGTGAAGTATTTGGGGAGGTCAATTTTTGAAATAGCAAAACTTTAAGGCACATCTCATCCAGCAACTGGATTTCTAGGAATTCAGTCTATATACTGATAAATATATACCAAACTAGGCCATAGTGAATGTTAAAAGATATTTACTGAAGCATGGTTTATAATAGCTAAAGTTTAGAAATAACTTATCTTTTAACAGAGGATTAGATAAATATATGGGCTTCCCTGGTGGCTCAGATGGTTCAGAGTCTGCCTACAATGCAGGAGACCCGGGTTTGATCCCTGGTTGGGGAAGATCCCCTGGAAGAGGGAATGGCAACCCACTCCTGTAATCTTGCCTGGAGAATCCCATGGACAGAGGAGCCTGAAAGGCTACAGTCCATCAGGTTGCAAACAAGCCGAACACAACTAAACGGCTAATACTTACTTTCAGAAAAACATATGATCATGCAGAGTACTCGTGGTCTTTGAAAATAATTAGGTAGACATACAGAAATTGAAATAAATAATTTATAAAATTAAAGGGATATGAAAGGTATAGAACAATGTATATAAATTGGAACCATACATGTAAGTGAAAGGTATACACATATATCAACACATGAATATAAAGGCCTTCAGTTATGTCTGGCAAAGTTAACATATACAGTGTCAACACATCTGGAGGAGGAGCAGGTTATTTTGAGACGAAAAGTTGCTGGGTAGGGAAGAATCAATAAATTCTTTTTCTTTTCTTTTTTCAGTATGTCTTATTTTCTAACTCGGTATATGTATCACTTTTACTTTAGCTTTTATAACATGGAAAAATAAATCTGGGAAACAACAGAAATCCTCAATTCAGTTTAAAAATCACTCTAATTTTCAAATGGGAGTAGCTCGTGTCTGCACCCACAAACAAGTCCTGTTTTGAACTTTTATTGGTGGCTTTCAATCCACTTGCCTACAGAGTAATGTCCACAAGGAATGTAGCTGCTTTCCACTTTGCAAGCTGCCTCTGATAGAGACAAATTCAAATATCCTGAGTCACATGGAAAGAAACATAGCTGGAGCCGGTCAGGACTGGTTTGGACCCTGATTCCCTGAAGTTCAGTGTGAATGCAGCTGAGATGCTTCGCTTCTCTAAGCCCTGGTTTCCTCCATGAAATGTTGATAAGAATATGGCCCCCGTGGGGAATTAGTGACCTAAACGTTTGTACATGTGTGTGTGTGTATTTATATAAAGTCTACCACACTCAGTAGGCGTTTAAAGTTGGATTCATTCTTTTTCCCTTCATTTAAGAGAATTTTAAAACGCTCTAGGATATTTCCAGTTACTCCCTCTGCTGAGAGTGGCCAAATGTAGCCTCAGATCAGTCCATGCCTTTTTTTTTTTTTTTTTTATTTTGAAATATGGGATTCACTTGTAGTTCAGTCGGTGAAGAATCTGCCTGGAGTGTAGGAGACCCAGGTTTGATCCCTGGGTCGGAAGATCCCCTGAAGAAGGATATGGCAACCCACTCCAGTATCCTTGCCTGGAAAAATCTCATGGACACAGGAGTCTGGTGGGCTGCAGTCCATGTGGTCGCAAAAGAGTTGGGCACAATTGAGTGACCGCTTACTTACTTCTAGTTTATTTACAGTATCATTTTAGTTTCAGGTGTGATAATTAGTATGGTGTGATAATTCAGTATTTTTGTACCCTATGCCTGAGACTTGTGGGATTTTAGTTCCCTGATCAGAGATGGAACCCAGGCCAGCGGGCAGTAAGAGCAGAGCCCTAACCATTGGACCATCTGGAAATCCCCACACTCCGTGCCTCTGAATTAATGCATTTCCTTCCTTCATCATGACAGCCGTTTCTGTGCCTGTGACATATGTGGTCTGTTTAGGATACATCCTTCCTCCACGCTTGCTGAGACTACCACCGGCATACCCAGCTCACATACCTCCTAACACTTTTCTTCCTGAAAATTTATCCAAACCAGTCAAGTTTTATATTAATTCCTTCCTGGCAACTGCCAGAAACCCACCCTTATAATTCTGCCCTTTTCTGCGACCAGGCTTCGGAAAGAAACCTTCATAGTGGACTGCCCTTTCACTCCCTTACTTTCTGTGTTTCGCCTGAATTCTATATGCCTAGTTAAGTAATATGTTTGACCAGCTACCGTTAGGAAAATTTCATGAGCTGGTAGAACCCTTGCTGGCTTTTAAAATTACTGATACAATATACAACTCCCCAGCGTAAGCTGTGGGCAAGGACAGTAGAAATATATAGAAGTGCTTAGCTTTTATAAGCCCACATTCCACATCATCAAAAAGACTGTGCCTTGTATGCCATTAAAATAATAATAAAAAAAAATAGAATGAAAGGGAAAGAAAAGCATATTGAAGGAACCAAAGTTTAAATGAGAACCACCTGCTCTGTGCCTGGGTGTCAAAACCACACCCCTGCTTCTAAGGGATCCGCCAGCCTCTGGGCTGGTGTCACCGATCATTCTCGGCTACACCCCGCCCCCATTCCAGAAGCAGATGTCAGGGTCCTTATTAATTTTGAGGGGGCTGTCAGATGTGAAAAGGTGGAAAGTTGTTAAATGGTTAAATGGTCCGGAAGGCGCTGTGATCAGAAGGGCAAGGTCAGAAGATGAAGGGCAGGAGAAACCATNCCATTCCAGAAGCAGATGTCAGGGTCCTTATTAATTTTGAGGGGGCTGTCAGATGTGAAAAGGTGGAAAGTTGTTAAATGGTTAAATGGTCCGGAAGGCGCTGTGATCAGAAGGGCAAGGTCAGAAGATGAAGGGCAGGAGAAACCATGAAATGCATTTCATTAGATCCATAAAATGTATGACTTCACTTGCTTAATTACATAAATAAAGTTGTTAGAAAAAATAAACTCAGGCACGGAGCGTGCAAAATTAGCAGAGGCTTTATGTAAGTCTATGGAACTAGAAACAACCCCTAGAAAGGTCACTCACATGTAGGCAGCTTCTTTGTACAAGCTTCATGTAAAGCCAGAAAGGAAAGATCTCGTGGAGCCTGCCAGAACTGGTGGGATCCAAGCTATACAGCAGACCCACGTGATACCAAGGGGGCTGAGATTGGGAATTGGTGGCCTGTTTGGTAACTTGAATGCTAATACAGTTCTCTGTCCATCTGTTTTACATCCCAGTTGGAAGTGAATTTATGTGATAAAGAATTAAGGCTGTTTCTCTTGGCCATCCAAATAATTGGGATGCTCTTTCTTGGAAAGCCATTGACAACAGGATAACAAGCATGTTCAAAACTGAATCGAGAATTAAAGAGGCTCAAGGGTGATTAACTTTTTAAAAGCATGCCAGGACTTCTCAGGTGGCTCAGACAGTAAAGAATCTGCAGGAGACCAGGGTTCGATCCCTGGGTTGAGAAGATATCCTGGAGAAGAGAATGGTAACCCACTCCAGGATTCTTGCCTGGAGAATCCCATGGTCGGAGGAGCCTGCTGCTGCTGCTGCTAAGTCGCTTCAGTTGTGTCTGACTCTGCACGACCCCATAGACGGCAGCCCACCAGGCTCCCCCGTCCCTGGGATTCTCCAGGCNCCACTCCAGGATTCTTGCCTGGAGAATCCCATGGTCGGAGGAGCCTGCTGCTGCTGCTGCTAAGTCGCTTCAGTTGTGTCTGACTCTGCACGACCCCATAGACGGCAGCCCACCAGGCTCCCCCGTCCCTGGGATTCTCCAGGCAGAGGAGCCTGGTGGGCTACAATCTGTGGGGTCTCAAAGAGTTGGACATGGCTGAGTGACTACCACATGCACACAACGGTGCCTAATTCTTTTTTAAAAAAAGCATGGCCAGAGATTGTTTCCAAAGTTTTTCTTTGTTTTGTTTTGAACACAATACAAGTAATAATCTTGCATGGTGCTCAAGGACTTTTTCTGTTTTAAAGAGAAAAGGAGTGTTTCCGGGACAAAGAGAGAGACAGAGGAGCTCCAGAGAGAGAGAATGGGGAAGGTACTTGCTACTGAAACCAACCAACAAACTCAGAACATTCCTTGAAAAGAAGCGGTCCCACGTCTGGATCCTGTGAAACATGGCAAGTAACTGTTCTGAATAGACACTGCACAATTATTTTTACTAACAAAATACCACTGAACACCCCCCTGGGGCTTTATTTAGGTATTCTCTCAGGAGCAGTTCTGCAAGGAGGGAATTATTCTCGAGCAGGATCCCCCAGCTAGAAGTCTCCACACTGGGAACTGACATCACCCTGCCTGACCCCAGTGTCCATGTGTATTCTTTCCACTTTACTGTGCTGGCCTGATTATGAAAAAACATAATACATAAAGCCATCTGATGTTCCATAGGCCATGATCTAAAATACGATTGCTTCCTGAAGAGCAGGATGCGGGTGCCTGCATGTGTGTTTCTGCAAACGGTGGGGAGAGGTAAAGGGAGGCCCTGGAGCCTGATCCCCGTGCCTTGTTTTCTGAAAAGTTAATACTCCCTGAACTAATTCACTGACGCCGAGACCATGAAAGGAACAAACCCTCAATATATCCTTCCAGTGTGACTTTAAAGATGACAAGGTTATCATTTCATACACCATCGTGCAAGAATTGATTTATGAGTCTCTGGGTGTTCCCCCTTCCACTCTCCTCTAGACATACCTGGGATTATGGCATTCAGGCATATTCCTTAAAATCCCATAAAATCAAGTGTTTGCTAGCTCTAATTTTCATGGAATAACGCAACCTTTTTAATGTTTCTTAAATGGGAGGCTTCTAGATGTCTAGATCTCAAAACTGCTATGTCTGAAGGTTCTTTTTCTCCCTATTTACAAGCTAGTATTTTTTCCAAAAGTATTTCGTGCAAAGGCATGTGACTCTGGGGAGCACAGCCTCTTCCTCTGGCTGCTGCTGCTGCGTCTGCTTTCCCCACATGGACTGTGGGAAGGGAGGGGCCAGCCACAGTCCTGCTAAACCGTATTCCTTGTTACTTGCAAAGTGGCGAGCATGCCCCACTGGGAAGGAAGACCTGGTGGGAGGGGCAGTGTGGAGTCCAGCCAACTCTCAGTCGCCACACATTTTTCAGGAGTGAAATCAAATAGGAAGAGAAGCCTGCTGGCCTCTGTGTCTTCTCTTTATAACATCTCATCCAAAATAGGATTATGTAAATGTCCTTTTTATGAGCTCCTACACATCTCAGTGGTTCCCTTTATGGCCAAGAATGCAGTAAGAGGGGTCTGTTAGGTTGGCACGCAGCCATTTCCCCCCTTTCTGTTTAAAAGGCAACTGGTCTTCCTTGCCCAACTGGCTAGCAGAAGCTCCTCTCTGTGCAGAGAACATGGACGTGCATTAGGTCTGCCAGGGGAGCATATGGACTTGATCTGAGTCCACTGAGATCAGGACGGCATTTGCACTGTAGTGGCTACAGGCCGAGCTTGGGAGACCTGGGCCACTTCACCAGGGTCTCCTTGGTCGCGTCAAGTTACTGTGCTCTTTGATTCCCGGATGACAGGCAGTGAAGTCGCAGGGGCAGCGTCCTCAGCTTGCCGGGAGCATGGCTGGAACACCAGGACATGACTCCTTCTCCAGTCCTGGCTGATTCCTTGGGTCTCAAGACTCAGCCCAATGACATTTTCATTAGGGAGCCTTTACGGACCCTGCCTTTCATGTAGAACAGACCACACCCTCTTGGAGACCTGTGCTTTGCTGCACTCTGAAGTCTTCTGTCCTTATAAGATGACTGTGTTTATTTATCATTAGTACCAACTAGGGTGCCATATTTACTGTTTGTTGTTATTCCTGTTGTCGCTGTTCAGTGGCTCAGTCGTATACGACTCTTTGCCGTGGACTACAGCACACCAGGCTTCTCTGTCCTTCATTATCTCCCAGAGTTTGCTCAAACTCATGTCCATTGAGTTTGATGCCATCCAACCATCTCATCCTCTGTTGCCCCCTTCTCCTCCTGTCCTCAAGCTTTCTCAAAAAGTTGGCTCTTCTCATCAGGTGGCCAAAGTATTGCGGCTTCAGCATCAGTCCTTTCAGTGAACATTCAGGGTTGATTTCCTTTAGGATTGATGGGTGTGATCTCCTTGATGTCCGAGGGACTCTCAAGTGTCTTCTCCAGCACCACAGTTTGAAATTTACGATTTAACCATTTAACTATTTAATTTTAACTTAACTATCTACTTTTACTATTTAACCATATAACTATCTAATTTTTACTATTTAACCACTGAAAATACCATCTTTCAAGGGCCACTCGCCGGGCCTCATACTAAACGCCATCTGTGAATGGTCTCATTCAGCCCCTCTGCCTTGTGTCCTATCAGAGGAGAAGACAAGGCTGCAGGTTTCAGGGTCAGACGCTCTGGGTTTGAAATCCTAAGTCTACCAACTGGTGACCACGAACATGGGCAGATTCCCCTTCGAAGCCTTTTCTGTAAACTGGGGAGGCAACCAAACACGGCAACCGTATGGGGTTTTTCTGATTCATTCATCGACTCATTCACCAAGGGGTGAATGTGGAGTAAGCACTCAGTGTCAGCAATTTTTGTTATCTCTTTACCGAAGAGGGGGAACCTGAGACTTCAGAGATGATGGGACCCACCAGAGGCGACCCTGCTGGTCGAGCAGTACAGCTCAGACATCCCCCAGGCAGCCTGACCCCCCAGTTCTTTACCAGTTTGAACCCCAGCATCTTTCTCTTCCCTCTGGTCCGTGAGCACTTTGCGAGCCCATCTGTGACGGTTTGTTTTTGAGCCCCAGTGCCTAGCACGGGGCCCGTCACACTGAAAGAGCCAGATGTCCGTTTAATCCATTGATCAATTGATGAATTACTTATGAGTGGTTTCGATTTTAGTGAAGANAGCCCATCTGTGACGGTTTGTTTTTGAGCCCCAGTGCCTAGCACGGGGCCCGTCACACTGAAAGAGCCAGATGTCCGTTTAATCCATTGATCAATTGATGAATTACTTATGAGTGGTTTCGATTTTAGTGAAGAGTAAGCACGGTGCGTGGCACAGAAAACAAGCCATAGAGGAATCCTGGGAAGTACCTGGTGTGAAATCAGCTGCATTTAGTAATTTATTTCCAATGAAAGCCTTGAAATGTCCTTAAAAATCTCCCAAATGAAAGTCATTCCAGCATAAACACAGCAGCCTTTAAAAAATAAACTGCCACTGTCTGCAGTCTAAACCTAATGTATGGAGCTTTCAAAACACAACCATGGACTCTATTATTATTAAAAAAATTTTTTTTGACTCACTTCAAATGATTTTTCCTCCACTTTTGACATACCGAGAGCATTCCATATAGACAGATTGCACAACACCTGAATTTTAAGCCACTGATGGGTGTGTGCTATGTAAGTATAGACAGCAGGGCAGGGACCCCTCATGACACCATCCTGAACAGAGGTGGGCACCCTGAAACAAAACCGTAATATTTTTTGAGTGGGTGGGACAGAACCAGTCACTGTCATTCATTTCATAAAAGCTGAAATTAAAAAGCTATCATCTGTGAATTTTTTAATAAAAATGAGGAAAGTAGGAGAGAAATTTACACTCTTTCAGAAATAGTGCAATGTCCAATGTAATTAGAGACTTTACAAGCCTGGGACCACCTGGCTTCTCCCTGCTTTCTCTTAGAGGCATCTGAACACTTTGGAAGTCTACACAGTAGAACATTNCCTCTGTTGAAGCGCTCCCATTTGCTAGAATGCTCCAGGCTTCCTCCCCCTGTCTCAAGGAAGAAGAGAGAAGTTGGGTGTCCGGAAGTGGTGGTGAGGCCTGCTCTGGCTGAGTCACTGGTTTTTCTTCGCCCTTTCTCCCTCAAGCCTGTCACCCTCTGTCAGAGGGTACGGGGGAAGAGGAGCAGGCCTAACGAGCCGCTGACTATCCTTCTGAAGCTCATTCACTGCCGAGCAGGAAGCCTGTGGGGATGTGCCTGTTGCCGCGTGTGTTGTGGGCGTCGCTGGGCCTCTGCGGTACCTGGCGCTGGAGGTCCGCTCAGAGGAACCGAGGGGTCGGTCCTTGGCCCGGTGTGGCTGCTGGGATTGTAAAATGGTTCCTTGTCATTAAAAAAAAAGGGGGGGCGGGGGGAGTCATCGTACGAACTGCAGGCATAATTTTTGTGCAAACAAAAGCTCCACCTAAACTAAACAGGGAAAAATATGGGTCCTAGTGAGCCACTGCCTATTTCTTTTTGACCTCATAATTAAAAGTCCTCATCTTTTAAGAGGAGAAAATACAAAGAAAAACAAATCCAGAGAGCCTCATGCCTCAAACACAACTGTTGTAAACAAGTTGGTATTGGGTGTTGTTTTTTTTTTTTTTCCACTCCAATANGTGCCTGTTGCCGCGTGTGTTGTGGGCGTCGCTGGGCCTCTGCGGTACCTGGCGCTGGAGGTCCGCTCAGAGGAACCGAGGGGTCGGTCCTTGGCCCGGTGTGGCTGCTGGGATTGTAAAATGGTTCCTTGTCATTAAAAAAAAAGGGGGGGCGGGGGGAGTCATCGTACGAACTGCAGGCATAATTTTTGTGCAAACAAAAGCTCCACCTAAACTAAACAGGGAAAAATATGGGTCCTAGTGAGCCACTGCCTATTTCTTTTTGACCTCATAATTAAAAGTCCTCATCTTTTAAGAGGAGAAAATACAAAGAAAAACAAATCCAGAGAGCCTCATGCCTCAAACACAACTGTTGTAAACAAGTTGGTATTGGGTGTTTTTTTTTTTTTTTTTTCCACTCCAATAGCTGTCTCTCCTCCCACTCTTTCAGAACCATGGCATGACATTTTGTTTTTATCAGAGATGTAAATATATCATTCTTGCTCTGATTTTTTAAATTTTTCTCTGGAAGTGTCATTCTTTGCCTTGATGTACAAGAGTCTGTTGAAGGGCTATCTCACACTGATTTAACCAATTTCCTGGCATCTTTCTTTATAGTGTAAAGTAAGAAGGCAGCATTGTACTTTATGTTTTAGGGCCACGAGTCATGTGTCAGTGCGGATGGGAGCTACGCTGGATTGAAAACCCAGACTCACTTCTACAGCACCAGGGAATCACTGAGGAACCTTTTTTAAACAACACTGACATCACGTCCAGAGAGATCTCCAAAACCTGTGTTCTTAGTATCCAGTCCTAGAGAAGTCATGTTACTGAAATGTACATAAATCTGTTTCCATCACAACTCATTCCCTACCCACCATTTCTTTTACTGGATGAAGGACCTCACTAGATGGAAAGAGATCAGGCTTAAGGTCACTTACAGAGAGCAGCCAGCCACTTCTATGAAAACTCACAGGCCCAGTTCCAAGGAAAGAGATCACAGTGCCTGGGTGATGGGAAGGGTCAGTGTGCTGGTGAGATTTTTTCTTTTGGCCACACAGCATTGCATGCGGGATCTTAGCTCCTCGACCAGGGATTCAACCCGCACCCCCTGCACTGGAAGGGCAAAGTCTTAACCACTGGCTCGCCGGGGAAGTCCCTAGCTGGTGAGATTTTGATGAACACAGGGTCACATCTTGATCACATGCTGAACCTATCAGTTGGGGACAACAAAGTGACATGGCCCCTAGCTGCAGTCGTGCTGAGCAAAGCAGGGGCTAGGTGGCGGCCACGCTCCTGCTCTGTTTCCAAGCAAGCTGGCGCAGTGGATTCCTGGACCCTAAAGGCTCTCCTCTCTGTGAGCTCCTTGGATTTCAGTATTGCGAAAGCCTTAATAATGGGCGAAACATCCATGTAATGAACCCCATTTGTCATAAACAGCTCCCGGCACCCAAGAAAACAAAGGAGGAAGACTCTCTCCTGGCATACAGCAAACTTCCCTAATTCAGACTACCTGGAAGGGAAACTGATCTGAACTTTGTATTTCCTTAAAAAAAAAAAAAAAAAAAAAAAGCTGTGCAGAAACCCTCTTCAGAAAACCAGCTTTTATCTACCAAAGTTCTTAGGTGAGCTTTGGGACAAGCAAAACTATCCTTGAGTAGGAACTTCTAGAATATTCCAGGGTACCTGAAAACTGCTTTCTTGCAAAGCATGGCATTCTCCAAACGGCTTTCGAGTCTTCTCTGTTTAGTCAACGCTTTCTCCTAGGTGAGTGCGTTGGGTGAACCTCAAGCCAGGTCCTGAACTGAAACAATCATAAATTCCCATGAAGGAAGACTGGGTACCATGGGTACTCTATAGGGGAGAAGGTATATGCTGTTCCCTCCTGCCAGACTTCAAGTCCCACTTGCACTAACAAAGGCTTTAAAGCCAAGGAAATAACAGAAAGTTCTAACACTGAAGTCAGTATACAGCAAGAGGCAAGCAATGAAGGGAGAAAAAAAAAAAGCCATAGAATTCTTTAAAAAGAAAAAAAATCCCTGTCTACAACTGAGTAGAGTAATTTTTGCTTTTTTTTTTTTTGTACTGCTTTTGTTTTATAGGAGAGTTTCGGGGAAAGATATTGTTATAGAGTTGGTGGCAGTTCTTTGGCAGGACCAAACAAAATTCCGGACACTATCCTCGCCTCGCACATCTTCCAAAGACCCCCTAACAGGGCACAGCCCACCCCGTGAGAGCCACTGTCTTGTCTGGGTAGCACTCCTGGGTCTTTCCTGTCGGCCTTGTCGGCTCTCCTAAGCCCCGCTGAGCACACACCTGCCCCAGGACCTGGGCACACGCTTCCCTCTGTGTTCACCTACGTATGCAGGCTTCAGTGTGCAGGCCACTCGTCAGAGACACTTCTCTAGACTCTCAGCCTCCTGTCTCCCCCTCCTCTGCCCTCTTAACTGGTGTAGATTACCTTCCCAGCATTTTTCTATCCCTGGCATGTCCTGTCTTGTTTACTATCTCTTTCCCTAACTAGAACGAAAGTTTCCTGTGGACAGGGGCTTCATCTATTCATGGCTGTTATCAGCAGCGTTTTACCCATCGCAAGACACTGGTTAACTGAGCAAACAAATGAAAATACAAACGAATGAATGTGTAAACCATATAAATCTATGCTAAGGGTGCTGAGACACATATGCTAGATCACACACACGTACACACATGCACACACACACACACACACACGGAACAGGCAGGGATAGCATCCAGGGGGAGAGTGTGTCAACCTGAGCCCGCCCCACTCAGACCCACCAAGTCAAGAAAATACTCTTTATGCGCCTTCCAGTAACATTAATTGTTGGTCATAAAACTTCAAAGAAACAGATATTTATAGCTCGATTCGAGCCCTTTTTTTCCACACACACTCACCACAGCACTTTCCAACTCAGTTCCCATGAGCGTACTGCAAACAGCCTCCTGCCCACTTCCTGTCGAGGCCAGTTCCTTAACCGCCTGGGTCCTGAAGAAGCTCTTTTTCTGTTTTCTTTTTTTCCAGTGTTCACGTCTTTCGGTTTCTCTTGGGTTTTCACAGTTGGGTTTTTTTTTTCACCTCTTTTCTCAGGCCCCCGAGCCCCCATTCGGCCACCCCCGCATCCAGCAAGACAACAGGGCAAGGGAGAAAGAGGAACCCTGATGGAGGGAAAATGTTGCTTTTCAAAACATCCTTCCAGGGGCGGTGGGGTTGGGGGGCAGTGTCAAACAAGCCAAGGTTGTGAAGTGCCACCAGGGCTGGGGGACTGAGATGGTCATCTGTTTACCCGAGCCTGATGATTGCAGGGACTGGAAAATATCCGATGGAAGTGCAGCCATTTGAAGAAGTGATTCCTGTTTTTATTTGTAAACATCGGTACCGCCAATATTCACGATAAAGATCACTTATTATCAAGCTTTGGTGCAAAGCTTCATAAATAATAGTTCTGATCGTCCCAAGGATCTTACACGATGGGGAATGGACATCACTAGCTGAAACGAGAGGAAGTTGATTCTGGAAGGGTTATGAGACCTGTCACCTCGTTAGAAAATCGTGGAGCTGGGCTCTGTATCCACATACGCTGTCTTCCTGATGAAAAACTGTACCCTTGTTCTAGGTGTGGGGTATTGGTAGCGTGGGAGTTGCATTAATTGCCTAAAAGAAAGGAGAGCAAAGTGTCCTAATTCAAGACATTTGAATTTCTGAAAACAGCTTCATTTCTGATAACACCTATATTCAATGTATGCTGAGCTTATCACATGGTCCTCTCATTAAACTTCAGGACACACACACACACACACACACACACACACACAATTTTAAGGATGTTCCAAGAGGAAGCAGCGTCCTTTGGGACAGAAGTGATCAACAGGTAGGTTAAGCTTTGCATGAGGTCAGAGTACAACTGGGCTTCTGTTGACACTCCTGTCGGGGGCTGGGGGTGGGGGAGCAGCTCTGAATTCTCTTGGAAAATGCGGAGTCTCTCTGAGGTGGTCCTGGCAGCCCGCAGTAAGTCCTAATTGTGGTGATTAGTAAGTATCGTTCGGTTCCAAACACAGACCACGTGTCTGAGAAGTGATGTGCCCGCAGCGAAAGGAGCCCCTCTGTAGATGTTATCATCTGAGAAGAATGGAAACTAAAGTGGTCTCCAAGGGATCGAGTTAGAAAACCCCTTTTACTTTCACAAAGAAACCCCCAAAGAAGGCACCAGCTGCTGTACACTGTGGTTGTTCTGACTGCACTTGTGCGGCAGCCCGTGTAATACTTGCTCCTGACCATGAGGCTAGCCTTTGCACCGTCTACCCATGGGACACGGACGGGGCTGCTCACTGGCGCTGCCTACACCCCAGAGGCAGATCCGCCGTGCTCTGCCAACCGCAGGCCTTTATCTGATCTGGACCTGAAACTGAAGCTCAGGGGGGCAAGCACAGCTCAGGATTCCCACCACGGTACAGTTCGTGCATCGCTGAGCTGGAGAAAACCTCCAAAGACCTGCGATGCCCTGGTTCCTCTGCACCTTAAAACGTCCCATCCGCAGGCTGTGCTGGGAGTTCCGAGCCAGGATCGCGTGGAGGCCAGCACCAGGGCCGTGCCTGGGTAGTCCGCAGTCTGGGGTGGGGCGGTTG
>SJYV01022987.1:1107724-1176592 GCA_006410875.1 Neotragus pygmaeus | reverse complement strand
GGTTGGTTGGGGGGTGGAGGATTAAGGATGGGGGCTTCCAGAGGGGGCTCAGAGAGGTCAGCGCTGGGATGTGCACATCAAACTGAAGAGCAAGCAGAAGCGATGAAGGGATGGAAGGAACTGGAACGGAGGGGAGACTGCAAGGGGAGCTGGGAGAGCCTTAGAGGAGAGGCTCAGGAACATGTCCTGCTGAGGTTTCCCGACGCCTCCCTGGCTCGAGCACAATCCGCCCTCCCCACGGCCTGCCTGCTCAGCATCTCTCACAGACGTGCACATTACAAAGGGCTGCACCCTATCTGCAGGGACTGGAGTGCTCTCTTGCCACCAAGAGAGCAGGGGGTTTGCCGAATTCCAGAGAAAGTGCTGGTAGAACTGATGTCTCCCTTCTCAGTGGGACCCAAACTCAGGACCAGGGGGACTTGCCATGGGCCAACAGCCAGATCTAGGGCATTCTGCTCACCATCCGACGTGGAGTCAAACCCGTTGCTCAGAACTTCCTGTCCAGCAAGGAGTCTTGCTCTGGCTTTCTGCCTCCTGGCCAACTTCTTCCCAGGTTCTTCTAACAGGGGTGAGATGAAGAATCTTCAACCAGTTACTCCAGCCTGGCCCGACTGCCTCTAAACACACAGAACTTCCTATAAAGCACCCCGAACGACGGTCAGACACAGCAACGTTTGCTGATTTAAGTGCCTTTGACAAGTGAGTGGCTTTCTTCTGCCATCCATTCTAGTTCCTTCCTGCCCAACTCCTCTGAACTTGGGAAGAACCAAGCTTTTCTGAGAACATTCCAGATCTCTACATGCTTCATAGCTTTCAGGCCTAGAGAAAGAAGCACCAGCCCACATNGCTTTCTTCTGCCATCCATTCTAGTTCCTTCCTGCCCAACTCCTCTGAACTTGGGAAGAACCAAGCTTTTCTGAGAACATTCCAGATCTCTACATGCTTCATAGCTTTCAGGCCTAGAGAAAGAAGCACCAGCCCACATCTCTCTTAAAGACCCAGTCCAAAGGCTGGAAATCCTGGAATTTCCCCAGGCTGTTTGATAAAGCTCTCTTACCTCCAAGGCACCACTCCTTCTCCCTTCCCACCCCATCCAGTGGCTCGCAGGGTGTCTCAGGGCCTTTTGAGCTGTCAGGAGGCCAGTTCTGCCCCAGGGAGCCACCTTTCCCAGGTTATGTATTTCCTGCCATCCTCCCATTCAGACACTGGGCTTCCCATGCTCTGATTAGCCTGTGAAATGAAGTGAAAGTGGCTCAGTCGTGTCCGACTCTTTGCGACCCCATGGACTGTACAGTCTATGGGACTCTCCAGGCCAGAATGCTGGAGTGGGTAGCCGTTCCCTTCTCCAGGGGATCTTCCCGACCCAGGGAGTGAACCCAGGTCTCCCGCATTGCAGGCGGATTCTTTACCTGCAGTGGAGAGAAATGACTTCTGCTCTTACAGGACACATAAAGTCCTGATGCCATCAGGGCTCAACACCCAGAGGAGAGATGAACTCATTAGTTTAGAATTTGGATAGGACTGACCACATATCCTGATTCTGCCACCAGTTTCAAAAGAGTGAATTTTCTTTCAAAAAGTGAACCTTTTTAAAAATCCGAGTTTATCCAAATATGTTAACATCCTCGGACCATGTTAAGAACCATAGATACGAGCAGAAAACATTCCTTTATGTCTCCAACATAAACATCTCCAACTATAAACATTCCTTTATATCTCTTGCATTGCCTTACACAAACTTGACCTTTGTATAGTGACCAAACTAAATTAATAACAACAATAATTCGTAATAAAAAAACTTGCATTTTGTAAACTACCTCTGGAATTTGCAGATAAAATTAGAAGAGTGGAAAGTGGTCTTACTTTTTTAGAGAAGGAGACTGCTATTTATTATCTACTACAGGCTGGAAATTTTCACATTCTCAAAGGGAAACAAAATGGGAATGTGATCATTTTAAAGAATGTTGAGAACTGGTGGTAAAACAGGGTATTTGTTTTTCTTTTTTTACTGACAATATTTCCGCTGATACTTCTGAATCCCCTCTGACTGTCAGGGGAACTGTAATTATTAAGTAATTAAATGTAGACTATGATACACTCTTTAGGTCTAAACAGTTATTATCAGGATGGGATGGTATAACTCCGTAATCCAAATCTAAAAATTACCTCTACTTGGATCATTTCCCCCTACCAAGCCTTACGGCAGGTCGGCTACATTTCCAGCGGAATTTCCGTTTCAGTTAGCGAGATTTCTATGCGGTGGAGCAGCCAAGGAGCAAAACACACAACCTGCGTCTGTGCCCACATCTGCCCAGGGAACCGGACTGCTGCGAAGTCCCTCCCCAAAGCTCCGAAATGCAGACAGTGCAACGGGCCCTCGGGGCCAGGGAAGAGCGTCACTGGTGGTGCAGCAAGTGCTAAGACTTGACTCAACCCTGTCTCACTTCCTTGGCCACAGCGGTTCCATCAAGGCCTGCAGAGCGGCATGTGGTGGCCGGTCACTGCGAAAGCCTGAGAGGCCTGCAGAACGTGGTTCTGAAGGAGAAGAGAATCAGCATCGCTCCCCAGGGAGCTCAGAAAGAGGGAGAAAGAGAGCATTTCAAGCTTTTGTCCTTAATCGCGGATGTACAGACATATTTACATATCAGCATACGAGCAAATGAATAGCCGAATGAATCCATGAAAGCGTGTTTGATTTTATATCACTTAAAGTACACTCCTTTATTCTTTCCACAAAAGGCAGCAAACCCTAACTCCTGGGGCTACGGAGAAGATGAAAAGGGGTGATATTTACGAACTGCTTAGTATAAGCTGTCACTATGTGTTTTAGGAATTATTTTATTATTTTTTGGTCTATATTATTTTTTTAATTGTATTACTTCTTTTTGGTATTATTTACTGATTTCTACATAATATCTGCATGTAGATTTATACCTCTACAGGGAAAACGCTTAACACAGGGAGTCAGGGTCCAACTCAGGCTTTCCACCAAGAACAAGAAAAAACATTTGCCAGTATTCACTGCTTCCTTTGAGCTGGCCCTCTGATCGCCCGGAGCCCCTAGGACTGTGGTCCAGCTCTCCCTGGGGCTCCTGAAACAGCCCCTTCCTGTTTCTCCCTGGCTTCCCAGACACTCTCCACCACAGCGTA
This sequence comes from Neotragus pygmaeus, assembly GCA_006410875.1. NCBI lineage: Eukaryota > Metazoa > Chordata > Mammalia > Artiodactyla > Bovidae > Neotragus > Neotragus pygmaeus. Next base: position 1,173,442 of record SJYV01022987.1, on the reverse strand, counting down.
AATCAAGAAGCTCGTGGCGGTCTGGTTCTGCTTGAGGTGCCTTAAAACTCAAGCGAGTGGTTAACCAGTCCTGCCCCCACAGAGACTGCAGGGTGGGCTCCGGGTGGGGCCAGACGGTCTTTCTGTGAAAATGCAAAGACGACCTCATAAAAGAAACCCACCACAGGGAGAAGAAGAAATGTCAGTTTGCATTAAAACGAAATAGGAGCACAAACATTTTAACCATCTGGCAAAAGGCCTTCCCATGCGAATACAGAAAACTGGCCAAGGAGTTAGTCAGCAAGGACTCTGCAGGGCTGGCATGGTGCTGCAGCGAAGACTCCGAGTGGGTTCAGGGCTGGGTGTCAGTGATCGGTTTACCGTAGCAGGGCTTCCCTTCTGTGCCATGCAGGCGGCTTTGTTTTGTTCTGAACCCGTCCTACCCTGTGTGAGAGCCTGGAGTACATCTGGAAGGAGGGTGGAGTCACAGGCAGGCATGGGCAGATGAATGAAACAACCCCGGTATGAAGTCTCACAAGAAAGCAAAGTTTGGTATCAGACAACATAGGCTAGGTTCTGCTGTAGCAACAAATAATCCCAAGACTGTAGTGACCGAACACAAGAAAGGTTTGTTCCTCATTCCCCTCCACGTTGATTGTGGTCATTCAAGGACCTCAGAGATGCCATCTGGACATTGGTCCCTTGATTGCTGGAGGGTGGGAAGGAGTCGGGGTGGGGGGCAATGGCTCTTAAAATTTCCTCCTAGAAGTGATATCCATCACTCTCACTCCTGTTCCATGGGCCAAAGCAAAGCACGGAGTGGATCCTACTGTCAAGAGGAGCAAGGAAGAGCACCCCCACCCTGTACCCTCAGGCTCAGGGACCACATGTTCGAGACCTGCTGGAATGACTTACACAGGGCTCCAGCTCTAATATATGCTGGCCTTACTCATGATCTTGTCTAGACTCATAACAAAGATTAAAAACAGGATCTTCAATTTTAGTGCTCTATCTTTGGTAGAACTTTAAAGATCCCTGCCCTCCCGACACACTCTGAGAAAGATTTCAAAATTTAAGAGACAGCTTCTTGTATCACTGATCTCCCCAAATGAGCTCCCCTTGAACTTGTTATTATACACATCTGCTACCTACTATGTGTGTCATGCTGGAGCGACCACAAACTTTTATAAGCCTCAGTTGCAAGGATAAGCTGAAACACCAAAAGAAATTCTCAGTAAATATCACCCCCATACCCTCTCACAGCTCCACACCTCCATTCTCAAAAGTGAGCATCCTAAGAACAAATAATGTTGTACTTGTCATATTGACCACAGAAGGGTCCATAAGCCCCAGAAAACCTCTAAAATACCAGTGCATGGATCTGAGGTAGCCTGTGCCTGTATATATGTGGGAAAATCAAGAGTGGAGGCTTCCCAGTTTGCTATGGTTCATAAAAACAGCTATGTGAGCCACAGTGATGCAACCTATGCAGATGGACCAGGTGCCTGGCCTTAATGCCCTTGGGCTACTCTGCGCATCCATAGATCTGTAAAAAGGTCCAAAAGGAGCCATTCCTGAGCACCTGCTTCTCCCAGCCCTGTGCAGGGTGATCTTACGGCCCTCACCTGATTGGATACGCCTAACAAATCCATGCAGTTTGTATCACCTATAATTTACAAATAAGGAGATGGAGGCTTGGGAACTCAACCCAAGTCCCTAGGTAGTAAGAAGCAGAATGTGAGTGTGTTAGTCACTCAGTTGTATCTGACTCTCTTGGAATAGTATGGACTGTAGCCCGCTAGGCTGCTCTGTCCATGGGATTTCCCAGGCAAGAATATTGGAGTGGGTTGCCATTTTCTGAGGAGTAGAAAATGGCAGGGGATCCTGCCAAACTCCAGGGGATCCTCCCGATCCAGGGATCAAACCCACGTCTCCTGTGTTGCAGGCAGATTCTTTACCATCTGAGCCACTAGAACCGAGTCTGAAACAGAAGTCCGTCTAACTCTTGAGCGCTGATGACTCCTATTCCCGCCTCTCTTTCCCTGAGATGACATACTTTAATATTGCTTCTGATTGTGCTAAGTATTGTTTCAAGTGACTGTCAGTTTCAGAAGACTGTCAGGGAAATGGATCGGTCACAACTCCCCAGCGCTTAACCCACTAGCTGGTGCTGGGTTAAGAGGTTCTAAGACTTGAGGATTCTAGTTGATGATGCTATATTTCCACCTGGCATTGAATAGACTTCACCCCAACAGGCTGATTTTGACATAAACCACACTCCCGGGCTTACAGAATTTCTCACGAGTGGTCTTCTATTCTGGGGTATGAATCTGATATCAACCACCCCCTCTGCAGTTAAGCCAAACCTTGAGGTTTTGCTGAGGTTTCACTCTGAGTGAACTTGCCAATCAGAGTGAAACTAGGATAGAGAAAGGGGTCTCAAGCCACAGAAGTGGGAGGAAGCAATCTGCTTTGTCACTCAAGTACGGCAAGGCTTCCGCCATGGAGGAGAGGCAGCCAGACTGCGAGAGGAGCCACCACCGGCGGGGTAGCCCCCACTATTTATGCAAAACCCGTAATGAGCGTGGTCTGCGTGCCTGCGTCTTAAGTCTCCTGGCTGCCCCTCACCTTGAGGACAGTCAGGAGTCAACCCAGTGACATGGGCTCCATTCAAAGATGACGTGACGAGCAAAGCCTGGACCGATGAAAAGAGAGCAGAGATCCAGATTCTTGTTCGGGGCTCCACTAATAGCAGAGAGCAGGGCGGGGAAGGGGTGAGTCCAGAGTCCAGTCCACGACACTGCTTTCTGCGGACTTTTTCATTTCATACTGACAATAACCCTCAGCGGTAGGCCTCATTCACACCATGTAAGAGAGGTGAAGCACTTGTTCTCACAATTCAGGGGCGGAGGCTGAGATGACAAAATTGAAGCAAAACGTATGGTGTCCATGTCAGATGAAAGAGCCTACTCCAGCTTGATTCCTAGACATGGGCAGGGATCCCTTGAGTTGGGTTCAACTGGGCTATAAACTCCATCATCCAGCAATCTTTGAGGTACTTTCAACTAATTCAGTTCAAGCCAACAAATGCTTATGATGTTTTCACACAAGGCCAGGAACTGTACTAACAGCTGGGGATTTGCTCCTTGAGAAGACAAACTCCAAGTAGCTCACCGTCTCCTATAAAGAGATGGTCAACAGATGGACATGCTGCTGCACAGTCAGGGCTCAAAGCGGAGCTCTGGACAGCTGCAGAGAGAGCCCAAGGGAAGCCACACGGGCTAGGGCTCCCCTCACAGCTCCGGCAGCCCCACCATCGCTGAGCCCGCGCCGCACGGTGCGCCAGCACGCACCCCACGAGCATCCTTTCTTTCCTGAGCCCTGAGAACCAGAAAGTGAGTCCAAAGTCAGCCACGGGCAGACGCAGACACTCCCACGACGTTTCATTGGCAAGTAACCAAGCCCACCACAAATGAAGAGCAATCTGTCCGTCTGTGGAATGCAGGGGAGAGTTGAGGAACCATCAGGAATGTCAAGGAGGCAGCAAGGCCCCAGGGGCACTGGAGCAAAGAGTCTATGGTGTGGCTCCCTGCCTGTCTTTCCTCTTATAGTGATACCCAGCAGGGCACTGCAGGGCTCCCGGGCACACAGACCTTTCTGTCCGCAAGACTGGAGCCTCCCGTGAGTTCCTTTCTCTGAGTTCCAAAGGGCAGAACATTTGCTAACCAAGGTGGGGGGGGCAGTCAGGAGGCAAGATTTAAGACCCTAATCAGCAGCCCCACCCTTCAGAGACTAGGCAGGCGAAAGAGCTGCAAGACTGTCTGATCCTTATCAGGACTCCTGCCTGACTGAAGAACCTCTCCCTGCTCATCAGGGAGGGGGCACAGTTCTTGAGGCGCTATGCTCCCCTTTTGCCTGGGAAAGAAAGAAAGCTACTCTTTGCTTCTCCTCCACAACTCTGTCTCTGTACTTCTGTTTAGCACTGATGTACAAAGAGCCAAGATCTTGTCAGCAATAGCAGGACACCCAAAGGTTATAACTGAGAGCTTGCATCAATGGAAAGGGACCCAAACTCCCCAGTTCCAAAACCCTATTTTCTCGGTTGAGTTTGTAGGCAGGTGCTAAGCCATGGACTAATCAACAGAGTTCAGCTGCATTAGCCAGACAAAAATGGCATCTTCCGAGGAAGCCACAGGGATTGCAGGCAGGAATAGGGTTTCCAGGAGCAGACGGGAAATGGGTGCTGAAAGACAACCCCATAAATGTCCTCGTGAACTCTCTCGAGAGGTTTTTGTAAGAAAGGCCAAGAACATGTATGACCATTCTGCACCTTGCACAGGGATTTCTTGCAGGAGTTTAGGAGAGTGCAAACTTCAATCTCTGGATTTGAAAAAAAAAAAAAAGAATCCTGTTAGCATATGATAATAAAACAAAGGAATTTGGAAAAGTCATTATTGATTATCCCCGATAAGCTATTAGTGCTGATATGTCATTATATTTCTCCATATCTCATGTGAGAGAGATGAATCCTGTGGTTTAAAAAAAAAAAAAAATCAAGACCATTTGAGGACACTGGGTTAGGCCCTCCCAGCAACAATGGAACTTTAAGTACTTGACAATTTGTATGCTGTCAGTATGTAAGCACGGAGCCTCACAAACCCCACAGCTGCGTGTTTACAGTTTAGCCCGGCTCTGTGAATTGCATCCTTATGTTCTGTATTTTAAAAGGCCATTTTCAGCTCCTACTTAGCTTCCACTCAGAAATACCATTCAAATCAGGTCTGTGCGCATGCATGTGTCTTTTTCTTCTTTTTTTTTCAGTTCACACAATGCGAGGACTGCCCATGGCAATTTTCTCCATTGTGTTTGCTTTGGAGACCCGGTTCTGCGTGGAAATTCAGCATTCGGATGTCTGTCACAATACCAGGGCCCTGTTTGATCTTCGGTACATTTTAATGGTGGACATGGGTGCGTGGAAAAAAATGAAACAAACAGGTTTCATGTCTGATTTCTGCCAGGCAGAGTGCCCAGGGCCTTAGGATTCCATTTAATGCGGAGAAGTATGGGTTTAGGTGTTGTACCGCATTGGGTCTAAACCTTGATCCTTTCTTTATGAGATCTGGGCAAATGATTAGGTTGAAACAGATGACTGATGATGGTCGACCATTTTACCCACAAGAACGGCACTTTCCAACGGGTTGACCTAACAGTTCGCCTCTTTAAACCTCATCTGTAAAATGGGAGTAATAATACCACTTATCCACGTATCTGCCAGGCTAACTATGACCACGACACGGGACAACACGTGTCAAGTGGAAACGCGGACCTTGACACGTGACCAGCTTCTGATGCCCTGCCGCCATCGTCGCGGCTGCTGCTGTTTTCACACAGGTTAATAAATCTCATCTTCATAGTGACCCTGTCTGGTAGGGACTACCCTGCCCATTTGGCCGGTCAGGAAACGGAAGCCAGAAATTGGAAAGAACTTGACCACCCAGTGTCTCAGCTAATACAGGCGGTGAAGCCACGGCCACCCTTTAAATCCCGTTTGTCTGACTAATGTTTGCACTCTTTACACACGGCACCCAGACTGTCACACGGTCACGGGTGCAGACACACGCCCTGTGACGGGAGGCCACAGGCGGGCGCGGGCAGGGCTGGATACAGAGGCCCGGGCACACAGGAGACAGCGCTCAGACAGCTCTCGGCGTGGGGGCAGGAGGGAGAGTGAGCGAGCCGGCCGCAATATTCTGCTTCTCTGAAAAACAGGTTATCTAGATTCTTCCAGAGATTCACAATAGCCTCATGGAATTCTGGTGTAGAGAAAGGGTGAGAACAGATCTTTTGTGAATGAAGATGAAAGGGCTGCATTGCTGAGTTTCCAAGAAGGCCAGCTTGATTGTAAGAAATCAAGTCATCCAGATACTAGGAAAAAGTGATTCTTTTACTTAGATTTCTGTAAAGGGAGCAAACACGATACTGTCTGTGGTTATAAATAACCCACAAATTTCACTCAAATGTGACAGCCTGTTCCCTGATACAGAGCTGGGATGTGCTTCATAATATCCCTTTGAGAAAACTATAGTCAACATATGTTGGTGGTATTCTCTGAGAAATTTCAGCAATATATCAGCTGCTCGAAATTTTTGATCAGAGATTCCATTTTTTAAGAAATATTTTTAAGAAGAATAGTTTCACATATAGAAAGGGGAAAAAAAAGAAAAAAACCCACTTCAATAAGTATCTTATTTATAATGTTGAAAATTGGGAACCCGTACTCTTGCCTGGACAATTCCATGGACGGAGGAGCCTGGTAGGCTGCAGTCCATGGGGTCGCGAAGAGACGGACACAACTGAGCGACTTCCCTTTTGCTTTTCACTTTCACGCATTGGAAAAGGAAATGGCAACCCACTCCATTGTTCTTGCCTGGGGAATCCCAGGGACGGGGGAATCTGGTGGGCTTCCATCTATGGGGTCGCACAGAGTCGGACATGACTGACGTGACTTAGCAGTAGCATGCCTAATCCAATATGAGAGCTGAAGTTACCTGAAGTTTGCCATTAATAGTGAAAAGCAACAAGAAAAATACAATTATGAAAAATAAGGTAATGGAGCTTTCAACATAGTTGCAATGGAAAGAAGCAGGCTGTCAAGGTGTCTGCAAACTATGTCTGGAAAAATCTTCCTGCTTTAATTTCCTTATCAGTAAAATGGGTATAATAACATCTATCAGACAGTCTAGTCATGAAGATGAAATTGACATGTAAACAATAAAGATACAGCAACAACAATGATGCTAAACTATATAAACAAATGAAAACTTAAGTATAGGAAAAACAAACAAAAGCCTGGAAGGAAATACTTCCAAGTCCTAAAAGTTTTAGGTTAGGGTGGTAGAAGCAGAAGAGATTTTCCCTTCGCTACTTTTTGCTTGTCTGTATATGTACTATTTTTATAATGGACAAAAAGATAGATTTGGAATAAGTAACTGTGCTGTCCAGGGGTTCTTGAACATTAGGGTTGACAACAATCACCCAGGATGCTTGATACAAAAGCAGATTCCTGGGCCACACTCCCAGAGATTCTCTAATTCAGTTGGAATTAAAGCTCCATTACCTTATTTTTCAATCTCCAATGTAACTCAGGAACCATATTTCGAGAAACACTGTTAGAGTAAATTTCAGACAGGCTAACGACTATTGCACTTACACGGGGATTTTCATTCTGAGTTTCTCTGGGGTCTTGAGGATTCCCAAGGGGTGAAGAAGAGTTCACATAAGCAGAAGTCGGGAGGCTTGCAGCTTCCCGCTGAAACATAGTGGCCTTTCCTCGTCTCTGTTGTATGTGTTAGATTTTGACAAAATATTGCTTGTGTTTTACAGACTCTGCATCAACAAACCAGAATCCAAAACCTTAAAGACCATTTCATTCTCTTTTCTGAGTTCAGAATGGAAATGATTACATCAGCATTTGATTTTGCATATAACTTTGGGTGGAGGGAAGCCTACCCAAGGTTCTTTTTTTTTTTTTTTTTGGTTCTGTTTCTCAGCAGGAAGTTTCAGATATGTGGATTTTAAAGATGGCGGTGCTGGGAGAGGTTGTTTCTATTTTTCTAACGCTGGATCAGAGACCATCAGTAATCTCTTGATGTATACTGGCTTCCCCTTAGCTGGAAGTGGCTTCCACGTTTCTCGTTTCAGCCCAAATTCATGCTGGAAAACAGCTACCCACATTCTGGCTCTGAGGAGATGCATTTGAAAACAAGAAATCAAAGACTCAGTATGTATTAAATTCTAGGATTATGTTGTAGGATGAATATACATGCAGACTGAAGGACTTGCTGGATCACTCAGGAGAAGGGGCCCCATGAGGATGATGATGATAAGGAACAAAGCTTAGCTAAATTTTACCACTAGAAACTATGGCTTCAATAATAATAATCATACTCAATATGGGTAAAGCATTTGAACAAATTAAAAAATGTTCAACTTGAGAAAAGCACCTCAAAATTATTGCAGGTTGTGGAGATCTAGATGAATGTTGTGGCTTTCCTCTGCCCCGAGGGACCCAACCCTCTTTCCAGCATGAACTTTAGCGCCTGTATTATGGGGCCACAACAGCAAGGTGCATACCGATAGAATGTTCTCCGTGCGGAGGCCTTGTCCCTGCAGGAGGCAGAACGGCTTTGCAGAAAATGTGATCTCTAACACAATATGATGAATGACTGTACTTTGAGAAAAGAATGACGAATGAATGAAGCCCAAGCAAGGCTCGGCCACAACCACCCAATGAGACCATACAGAGACCCAGACCTGGATGAGGTTGCAACGCCACCGACCACCGTCTCCAGGGAGGCAGACCTCCCACTCGTGCCTGGGTGGGGTCTGGTTTACCTCTACCACCGAAAATGTTACCGACTGGTATTTTCACGCCAACAGGTCGATTGCTTGAGGCAATCAAGGGATCTACTCCAAGAAGGGCCCAAGAGTGGTTTAGGGAAACCAGCAGAGTTACTGGATGCAAGCTGGGCCTGCCTCGGGATGGGAAGGCTGGCAGAGGGCCAGAGAGGCCCTCTTTGGACTTCAAGGACCTGAAGCAGACCAAAATCCCAGGTCTTGAACCAGAGAAAATAAAGTGAACCCAGGTTTGGGTGCATGTTGAGCCCTCCCAGGTAACAGGGCTCTGAGAGGCGAGGGGAAGGGAACCACGTACTCTCTTTCTGTGTTTATACCCTCTCGAAGGGCAGAAGCTGCTTTCTGGCCTCCTTTTGGGGTTGTGCACCAACCCGAAACCTAAAATATATGTCCTCTGAATTAAGAAGAAAGGGACCCTGTCAGGCTGTCAAGATGCACCCAGGGGATGCATGCAGTAAGAACTCGCCCCAATTAACAAAGCTCCTGAATCGAGCAAGCATACATTTGATTCAAAACTATTAGCCTGGAAGAGTGTGTCTATTTGACCGTCAAGGACATAAACAGCTGGGGAAACAAAGGGCCAGGGTTCTCAGCCACATTCAAATACGGGACACTCCCTCAACAGTAAGAGCTCTGAGTATGACGGGACGCAACGTGGTAGAGTTGGCAGGAGAAAGGGGTAACCTGCTCTGACCACGCTTCATCAAAAATTTCTGTGCTCAGTGAGGACGCTACTTGAAAAACTTCCCACAGAGATGTCAATAACCTCATGTGTATCTCTCCCCCAATAAGATTCTACATGCTTTAATAAAGAATCACCAGTTTAATAAAGAGAAAAACTTCTGTGGCTTAAAAAAACTGTAAAAAAAGTTATGTTTTTAAAACAAAACAAAAAAACATGATTTTATTACAGTACCGCTTTGGATGTTGCTTAAATCCCCAAGCCAGGTTGCTCCCCAGATGACTGACCGTTGTTTTTTTTTTCAGCCTTGCTGAGTGGCATGTGGGATCTCCGTTCCCTGACCAGGGATCAAACCTCCAGCTCCTGCATTGGAAGTGTGGAGCCTTAACCACTGGACCGCCAGGGAAGTCCCCTGCTGATGACTTTTGCTTTACTGATCATGACCTGAACTTTCGTGTCTCCTTCCTCCTCCACTCCTAGAGGAAAGCCCTGCTGCTGCACCAGTCCAAACCTTCCCACGTGGCTGCCCCACTCATGTGCCCCGGAGCTTTGACCATCAGCGCCCATTCAGGATTAAGGTCGCAGCTCCACACTTGAGACCAGGGGGGTTTCCTACTCGAGGGGAGGGGTAAGTAGAAATAGTCCATCAAGAGATCATCCATGAAAAGCATCTGGACTGATGTGTCATTTCCACAGAGCCAAGAGGCACGTTTTGCTGGATAACGTTGCACAAGCTCAGTCTGCATCTCATTTATCTAAGTTAGCCTCACTTAGGACCCTTCCCGTTTGGTTTCTGAAATAAAACAAGAACAAAAAAGCAAAACCAGATACACATCCGAAGAACAGATGAGAGCGCAGTGTTCTCCTGGAGCAGGTGTTGGTGTCAGGGTCCATGAGTCTCCTAAACACAACGCATACCAGACCTCTCCTGCCTCGGTTGTTAGGAAGAGAGCTTAACTTTTCTCTTTGGGGTCAACCGTGCTCACTCTTGGGAAGATGATCCTTTCGCAGGACCAGTCAAGAGGCATTAGGAACATGCTGTTTCTTTGGGGATAGGAGGCAGATTCTTTTCATGGTAGATGCTTCAAGATAACTCTAGATGCTTAAATATTAATACCAGAATTTTAGTATGCCTTGAGATATACGACTTAACGGTTTGGGTAACTTTCTGACTGAAGTGAAAGTGAAAACGTTAGTCGCTCAGTCATGTCTGACTCTTTGCGACCCCATGGACTGTAGCCTGCCAGGCTCCTCTGTCCGTGGGATTCTCTGGGCAAGAACACTGGGATGGGTCACCATTCTCTTCTCCAGAACTTTCTGGTTATTTAGGGAAAAAGCTGGAAACAAGAGGCATCTGAATGAATCACTCTAGTCACTTGGGCCAAAGTTAGTTTACATATGGTACTTACCTAAGTCTAACTAACTAGTACTTCTTACCAAAACCTGGGTTAACCCCAGATAACTAGTCCTTCTTCCCAGCTTCTGGGTTGTCCCAGCAGCAAAGACATGAGCTCTCTTGCTGACCACACACTCTCATTTAATTAACTGCTGTTTTCTATTTGCACGTTGACATTTAGAAGATTCTTTATTTTCTTTTTTCAGAAGCCCATTTACTTCAATATTGGCTGCTAACAGCATCATTCCCATTAGCCCTGTTTAATAGCATAAAAAAAACCCCAAAAAACTCAAATAAAGATTCTTTTTCTGGGACCCTTTTCCTGCCAATAGGTTGTGATAAATAAGCCAGTCCCAAGTTCCTTGGTTTACACAAGTATGAATGACTACAGTAACGTGTGAACAAGACAGAGATGTAAAAGGTTTTTAAACCAGATTTAACAAAAAAGGCCGTCTGTCAGTGAAATAAAGCTGTTTTGAATGTGTTCCCAATCATCTGGCTCCTTTGCTGGGAGCCCGTGTTTGCTTGGTGGTGATTAATGTGAGGCGTGCACAGCCTTCACGGAGTACGAAAGGGGACCGGCAGCTCCAAGTGGCATTCATCACGCTCACCGCTGGGCAGGTGCCACAGGCCGAGGCGCTCTTGACTTTCTGCACCCCAGGTCATGGGGTCGCCTAGCTACACCCCCCCCCGCCCTTCCTGGAGTGGGAGGTCACACAGGTCACAGGGGGTCAAGGCACCGTTTCCTTCCTGGTCATTTATCTGCTCCGCACTTGCCTCATCGGATGAGTCTGAAACCTACCAAGTTGTGAAACGTATGAAGGTTGGGGGATGTCTGCGGCGGTCCAGTGGCCGACACGCTGTGCTCCCAATGCAGGGTACCCGGTTCCATCCCTAGTCAGGGGACTAGATCCCACATGTAAGAGTTTGCCTGCTGCAGCTAAAGATCCCAAAGCAGTCCGATAAATAAACAAATGAATGAATGAATATTAAAAAAAAAAAGACAGAATGTTAGTGAGCGTGGTAGGTGCCAATCCAGAAGGAGACCTTACAAGGGGGAATAACACAGCTGATCTGCAGGTGGGACCTGAAGGCAGGTGAGCATCAGCTCCAAGGAAGCCCTTTTCAGCAACATCCCCCTAGCTCCGCTCTCTCTTGCCTCCTGTGCTTTCGATGTCTTCTGAAGATCAAGTGAGTCAGAAGACAGAGGTGGCCCATGTCCTGCCTTTGCTGCTTGTTTCTGGAGGACTTGAGCAAAGACAGAAGCACCAGCCCTGCCTCAGTTTCTCCAGAGGCATCACCATTCCGACCCCTAAGACGTCAAAGTTTCAAGCTGTGAGAAGCACTTGGCACTGTCCTGGCATTCTTAGGCCGTCGATAAATGTCACCGGTTCCTGGGGCTACTATTTTTATCAGGGTGACGGAGGTGTTCACGCAAGGCTTTCTCCTCAGTCACCCTTATCAGATTCCATTAACACGAACGGCGTGTCTGCGCAGGGTTAAGGCATCTTCCGCCGCCACCCTCTGCCTCTCCCGGCGCGCTGCACTGGCAGCCTCCAGTGCCGGGGGTCTGGCCGTGGCCAGTGCAAACACAGGAAGATCAGTTAGGAAGTCTGTGGACTCTGCTTTTGCGTAGGTTCCTATCTCAAAGCTAATTATGTATTGGCTCGCTTCAAGTCCTTTGCTGGGAATTCCCAGGAGAGGGCTCTCTGATGAGGCTGCCTTCCTTGGGAAGGGCCAGAAGGGAAGAAAGGACTTTTCATTTGGAGATGGCTTGCAACACTAAATTCTGCAACACACACATTCAATTCAAGCTACACAGTATTCACAAGCACTTTGCTGTACTGGCCAGGCACTGTTGTAGGCACGGGGAATGGAGCTGTCACTGAGTTTACCTTCTAGCAGGGTAGACTGACCATAAATAAACAGAAACGTACCATGTCTGCAAAGGAAAAAAAAAACAGCAAAACAAAACAAGGTAGGAGGTACCCCAAGAGCATGAAGGTAAAAGTGTTATGTCTCGTGGGTTGTCCAGGGAAAGTTTCCCTAAGGAGATACTTGAGCAGAAACCTATAGGGAGTGAGGCTTCTCAGGACTTAGAAGAACATCCCAGGAGGCAGAGGTGCAACAGTGGAGTTTTACGGTATGTGTGTGTGTGTGTGTGTGTGTGTGTGTGTGTGTGGGCGGGCGCGTGCGCATGTGTGTGCACTCAGTCACATCCAACCCTTTGTGACCCCATGGACTGTGATCCACCAGGCTTCTCTGTCCATGGGATTTCCCAGGCAAGAATCCTGGAGTGGGTTGCCATTTCCCACTCCTGGGAATCTCCCCAACCCAGGGATGGAGCCCAGGTCTCCCACACCAGCAGGCGGATTCTCTGCCACGGAGCCACCGGGGAAGCCCAAGTTCACACGTGGCAGTATGTATGTGTCCATCAATGCACTCTCCCAGATCACCCACCCTTCCCTTCCCCCACTGTGTCCAGTGTCTATTCTCTATGTCTGCGTGTCTATTCCTGCCCTGCAAACAGCTTCATCTGCACCCTTTTCTACATTCCAAAGGCTTCTAGAACACACACGTCTCTGGCTCCCTGTCCTCTGATGGCCTGGCTAGAAGCATCTCCAGGAGAATCTGGGTTCTCACTCTTCCAACATTCTCATTAACTGAAAATTGCCATTTGTTTGTTTCTGCACTTACCTCATTATCTTTGGATTTCCTATTTAAAAATTGATTCAGCCTGTGAAGCAGCAGCGAGCACCAGGCTCTTTAGGGTTTCCAACTTCTCAGATCCCACAGAGATGGAAGCTGGTGCTACTGAGAGCTATTTTTACTCCATTTCCTTCTGGCTCCTCAGGGCTTGTGCATTTCTTCACAAAGGTTTTTTTTTTTTTTTTTTTTTGAGGTACTAGGGACTGCAAGACCCCCCTCTCCTGGGCAGGATTCGATGCTTCTATTGATGGCTTAAAGGCCAAAGCAGGCCCGAGTCTATTTCTAAATCAGTTTTTGGAATTCTCCACTTGCTTTGCCAGATGTTCCTGACAGGGCACCAACCCTTTAGGCTTTGGTTTTATTTCTTGGTTTTGTTTGATGGTGATTGTTCCTTCTAGAGCCCAGGCCGAGTTCATCTGCATAGCTTTGACTAACATTCCAGATGGGCAACCTATGCACAGAATTCAGCCTGATGGCAAGTGAGGGGGCCAAGATAGAGCCACAAGGCCAAGTATCCGGATTTTGGAATTGAAAAGATCATTCTTTGAAAACAGTGTTAAAGAGAACAGGGGCACCTCGGGGTAAGTAACTATAGCTGAAATGCAATGGTCGCATCTTATCCAAAATGCCTTGAGGTCCGCGTCACATATGGTAAGCACCGTAAAGAGTCCCCACTCTGTGTCCTTTGCCAACATGAATTCTTCATCGCAAGTAGGGAGAAGGCCCAGAAGCACCTTACAGGAACCTGCTGGGGGCCTTGGCACCACACTTAAAACACTGTCACGGCTTATCAACCTCCCATACCCTCCTCCCCTTCTGCTGCAGTCAACAAGCGGCTTACCTGCCAAACCCAGCTAAAAATAGAGTCTGCATCTGCAGCCCATCAGCCATCTCTGGCTGATGTGGGTGGGTAATTGACCTTCGGAGCAGGTGGAGAGCCAGAAATTTATTTTTTCCTGGATTGAAGCTCAGTTGACTTAAAACAGATGTTCCCTCAATACTGATCTGATGTTTATAATGAAAATACGATGGAGCGCCATTCCAGAGACTGTTGGAAGCCAGACGGGATGATGGGGGCGCCCGAGTGCACCGGTGCTGAAGGGGTTAAGCCAAGCCACCATTTTCCCAGGGCTGAAAAACCAGGAGGTGCCACTGGAGTGGGGACCTGGAAACGAAGCTGTCACTTTGTATTTCCAGGTTTGCAGAAAAGCCTTTTTTTTTTTAAAAAAAAATGTAAACATTCATTTAACTAATTTAAAGTTGTCATTACTCTCCACCCCTGCTGTTTTATATCAGATTATTCCTAAGTGCTTGGTGAAGAATCCCATAAAGCCGCACTCGATTCCTCTGCAGGGGATAATCGCATAGTTTGCGCTGTGATTTACACCATGTGGCACTGGGAAGTGTCCGCAACTTGGAGCGGCCTTGGTCCCTGGGCAAACGGTGGCCGCCTTCCCCACAGAAATAAAATTCCAACAGCCCCTCCATGATGATGACAGGTCCCCATTACCTTTGCTCCATCTAACGGCAGATAATTAAAAGCAGCTCTAAGCACACACCAGAAGGTATTGGGCCTTTTGCTCATGAACAGAGAATGCAGGAAAGGAGATGTTCTGTGATGGTTCTAAAACATGAAGATGCATTGATGGTCCTTTCTGGCTTTCTTGCTCCCTCCTCTCCCCGACCTTGGGTCTGTGCAAAGCAAACTGAAAGGGGTACTTCACCCCTCCCCGCCTGGAAGCGCATCAGGAATCACACTATCCCCACCTCCCCTCCCCCCGCCTTGGAGACAATTCTTCTAAGGCAGAGAGAAGCTTGAAAAGTACGTGGGCATCATTCTGAACCTCAGCTTTGCCATGAGGATAGATCCCATCGGTCACCCACATCCCCTGCATGCAGTGGGAACAGCAATATCTCCAAGGAAGACTGCTCTGACCTTGACCAGAGGTGAACGTATCCACAGAGCCCAGCACAGCGCCTGCCCGGGAGGCGTATTAGCCGTGATCCAAACTGCTGCGGGTGTGCTCAAGACTGTTAAGAGTGATCTTAAGTAGCCCAGAGCAAAATTAGGACATGGGCAGTTTGTTTTCGGGGCAGTTGGAACTTATACTGCTGTTTCTTCCCTTCCACTGTGGGCTCCTCACTCCCAAGAACCAACACTGTCACGGGTGAGCATCCATGTAGTTCCAAACATACCTGTCTTCTGACCCAACTTCTCTGTGTCACGCTTACTAAATGCACTGACTCTTGTCTAAGCATCAGCAACCAAGAGGGGCTGCATGTGTATTCCGACAGGTACAATTTGCATTTTACCAGAGACTCAAATGCTTTTAACCAGGAGCGGCAGGTGCCTGGTATGCACACTCCTCCCGTGCTCAGAGCAGACATCCTGCATTGACTGTGGGAGTCTATTTTTTTTTTTGGAGGCTAGACCAGACTTCAGAGTCTCTCTTAACATTTCTCCTGGTCAAGACAGGCTCTGGATTTGGGCACACAAAATGAAACCTGGTTATCATGTTTGCCTTAACTTAAAGGCATAATGAGAGATTCTGAATGGGGACTGAGGAACCTCAAGGTCCCGCCTTTGCATTCAAGAGGCATGTTCCCTAGAGGGTCGTGCAGTTTACCAGTTTGTAAGTCAGAACAGCAGATTGAGCGCTCTGCCTTTTACTGACTGTGTGACCTTCAGTGTACTCCTGAGTCTCTCTGTGATTGTTTTTGCATCAGTAAAATCATAATACCTATTTCACAGTTAATGAGTGGATGCAAGTTTTTATAAGGGTCCTTGGCCCACAGTAAACTCTGATCAACTGATGTTAGTTGTCATAATGATCAGTCACTATTCCTCAAGTCACAGCACACACCCAGGCCCCTGAAGGCACCTCCAGAGAGGCTGAGAATCTTAAGAACACAAAGAACGCAGGCTGAGGACTGCCAGTGGCCTCAGTGGTTACATTAAACAAAAGATGAGACAGTAGGAGGTTGGTTTGTGATTTCGCTTACAAAGCCAGACTAGGAAGAACTCCTCAGATGCCCAGTTCCTTTTGAAGAACGTGAAAGTCGCTCAGTCATGTCTGACTCTTTGCCACTGCATGGACTGGGGCCTGCCAGGCTACCTGTCCATGGAATTCCCCAGGCAAGAATACAGGGGTGGGCTGCCATTCTCTTCTCCAGGGGGTCTTCCCAACCCAGGGATTGAACTCAGGTCTCCCGCATCACAGGCGGATTCTTCACTGTCTGAGTCACCAGGGAAGCCCTATTTTTTAAGAGGTAGGGTATTTTTCAGTGCCCTTTTTTTTTTTTGGTTTGCTAAGCCGCAGGTAGGGCTAGTGGTAAAGAGTCTACCTGCCAGTGCTCGAGACCTAAGAGATGTGGGTTTGACCTCTGGGTTGTGAAGATCCCGGGAGGAGGGCATGGCAACCCTTTGCAGTTATTCTTGCCTGGAGAATCCCATGGATAGAGGAACCTGGCAGGCTACAGTCCACAGAGTCACACAGAGTCAGACACGACTGAAGCAGCTTAGCACAGAAGGAAGGGAATAACACTGCTATTTATTACCAGTCAGTACTGGCCAGATGAAACGAGATTCTATTGATATGAAGCACAAATTGAAACAAGCCAGGTGGCACAATCGCTGGGACAATTAGAATTTCAGGAGCTACAAAAAGCAGGGACATCCATGACCCATGCTGTCACCTTCGTTTACAAGGTTCTCTCCAGCGACAGGCAGGGGCCAAACGTCTCGGCCGAGAGGGAAGCATGCGGTGAAATTCACCAGCGTCTGTGCTCACAGTGTAGCGGGCAGAATGAGCACTGCAGTTTTCTGCATTTTCCAAAACTATTTTTGGAAATTACTGCAGTGAGGCTCTAACTGAGTTCAAGGAAATGAACTAGCATGGAAATCAGGCTGGGTTTGTTTTTCATCAAGTGTAGGTGAGGGTTGGGGTAGTTGACACAGGAACAATGATGGATTAACTGCACATCTGGTTTGTATCCAGAAATATAATCGGTTTGAGCCTGCTTGGTCTTCGTTATTTATCAGCTTTGTATTTAAAAAAAAAAGAGAGAGAGAAAGAGGAGAGAGAGAATAAAAAGGAATCTATTCAATAAAGAATTGCCAAGGACAAACTTGAAATGAATGAACTCTCAGTGTACAAAAGCAACATTTCTGAGAAAAAGGAAACTGAGCATGATAAATTACTAAAGTTGTTAATAAAGCTATTTTTGCATGGGTGAAACAGTCCAAAGTATTTTTAAGTAGCGAGAAGGTGATGTCTTCGAGAAATGGGTTAGGACTATTAAGAGAACAACGTTCATATTGTTGCGGGGGGACTCGCTTCTCAAGGTCTCCATGTCTTTGGTGAAGAATATTGTGAGCCAGTGCCAAATTCTCAAATGCTGTTGAGCTACTTTATAGCTTGCAGATATCAAACTCAAACCCATACTGGTGAGCTGGCCGTTAAGGTATTTGGGAATAGGTAGCTGACAATATTGTTAATGTTCTTACTTAAGCAATTACACAGTAGATTAAGGACGTCAACAGGAAGGTGTCTTTTATGGTGTATTTTATGGTTAAACGGTGCATTTCGGGATGACAACAAGCTGTAATCGCATATTCATGTAATTTTAGGATGAAATCAATTTCTTGCAAACACAATTATTGTTACATAATTCTCCCACCTGTTTATGACTCCCCTCGAATTAAATTAAAATGCAATTTTACATTAACTTAAAATGTCATTTTAGAAGGAGACATTTCCTATAAAGCTCCACACTGATAACAATCTCCTGAAATCAGTGTGATTGACAAGAAACCATAAATCTGTTCAACAGTCACGGTTTGGGATCAGATTTAAGGTGCTCTGTGCCACCGTCAAGGCTCAATGATGCCAGGTTTTGACATGTCCAAAGTGTTTGGAGACAAGTAAGACCTTTTCTAGTTGTTCTGTAAGTAGAAATGCCAGAGCTAGCAAAGAAAAATATACTGGATCCCCAGTGAAATTTTGATTTCAAATATGTAATGATTCATTTTTTTAGTTTAGAATGAGATACTTTTTCATTTAAGTGTGCCCCCCACCACCGCAAGCTACACAGAGCATACTGTACAGAAAGCGAGAGAGAAAAAGAGGCTAATTTTTTTAGTATTGAATAAAATAATACTCCAGCATGAGTGTGTCCCATGCAATATCTGGGACACACTTATATCTAAACAATGACCCACTGCATATCTGAAATTCAAATTCCACTCCGTGCTCTACATCTCCATTTGAGAAATCTGGCAACCCTCTCCATAAACCTCGGTCAGAGTGAGGCAGCAGAGGTGGGCTGGTCTTGTTCTTTCCGATCTGCACACCTGGCCCAAATCCAGGTGTCTCCTTGCAGGCCCACAGATAGTGCTGGGCAAACCCACAGATGGAAGTTAAGCTCAGCCAAAATAAGATCTAGCTGATTGATTACATAAATCTTATGCCTAGGGACAGTTTTCCTTCCAGGGATCAGGCCAGATTTGTAAAGGTCAAGCTATTTCCATTCACCGTGAAGAGACGTGAACTTCTTTTTCAATTCCGCATATCAGGGTTGATAAACTTCTTTCCTCTCTGCTTCCCCTTTCCTTCCTTTTCTTTCCTTCCTCCCTCCTTCCCCTCCTTCTTGCGACAGTCACCACTCTTCTCTGCGCAACACAGAATCTTCAGCTGCAGTGTGTGAATTCTTAACAGCAGCAGTTGGGATCTTTGGCTGTGGCACGTGCTCTTTAGTTCTTTGACCAGGGATTGAGTCCCTGGATTTGGAGCATGGAGTCTTGACCACTGGACCACCAGGAAGTCCTGATCACTCATTTTCAACGAACAGTAAAGAACGCTAATCATGCCATTCAGAAACACTCATTGTTACGGAGCCAACAGGATACCAAGGGCAACTTGTTTTATCCTGACAGCAATTCTGGAAACTAAGATTTTTTTTTTTTCTTTCATTTTATATGGAGAAACAGAGGCTCAGAGAGGCAGAGCAAGCAGTCCAGCATCACACAGCTTTTAGGGGAGGCAATACCTATGTCTGTGGGGCTCTCTGTGTCCAGGTGCTGTATCCTAGAGCTGTACAGAGTGAGGAAGAGGGAGTACAAAAATTAAACACTGTATCTCCTACCCTGGAAAGAGACATATTTCCAAGAATCACCTTTTTTTTTTTTTTTTGGCAGCCGCAGCTCTGTGATCACTATGCAGAAAGCATCACGAACATGAAAAAGTGCCAGAGAGGAGGCAGATGCAAAGAGCAATTGGAGTGCTCTGGCCATTTATAATGATGATGTATCTGTATTTCTAATAATGTGGAGAGATACTCGTGCCACGTTAAGAACATGGAAAGAATGCAGATGCTCAAACAGGTGAGGGGACGAGGCTCGTAGGACGCGGCAGAGCTGGGATTCGAGGCCAGGACTTCCCGACTCTGACTCCAGGGTCTCCAAGTGTTGCCCGATTGGTCCCCGAGAGGGAGCTCCCTGGGACTCAGGGCACAGATTAACCTGCAACAGCCCCTCGGGAGGCTGGCTCCACCGGTACTTGTTTAGCAGAAACTGGGGGAAAAAACCAACTTTCTCGCTTTCAAGGAGCAAAAGACTTTTGCTTGTGTCTCCAAGAGTCACCAGGCACCAGAAGGAAACGAGGGAGTGAATGCGGATCAAACCTTCAGTCTAGCTGCTTTACAGAAAACACAACTGCAGTTACTAACGGTGTTTACAGAAAAACTCTCGCGAGAAAGGGGCCTGAGAACTGAACAAAAAACACACCCAACTAACATTTCGTGAAAACAGTGGGCGAAAATGCCATGGCCAGTGAATGACAGTGGTCTTCTTCTCTTTCTGATAATTTGGGGCAATTGCATCCAAATGCTAGTCCATTGATTTCCACTCCGATCCGTGCCCCCATGCTGGGTGAGCTGGCTGGCATAAACATAAGTTTTCTATGGGAAGATGGGCAACGCACTCAGAAAGAGATCCAGGCAATTCTGCCGCCACCATTAAAAATGAAACTAAAATGCCGCCCCACATTACCCTCGAAAGAAGACACTCTCAGCATGAAAGAGAACCCACTCTAGCACCCCCAGGGCGCCCATAATAGATTAGTGGGTTAAGCTCTTCAATTCAGATCTCCCTGGCTATAAAAACCAGTTCTGGCATTTTCTAGAATCCTTTGTATTTCTCCTTCACATTTGTGATGCTGAACAGGGATACTGACAGTGATGTTTTCAACAGTGATAGATGATCAATATCCGGTCCCTATGAGCATGCCACCATACTCTCAATATTAGCACCACTTTTTTGTAGGCTGGAAGTGCCCAGTGCATCCAAAAGGCTGTCGTTGGCTTTGAACGATTCCTACGGCATTTGACAGGAAGTAGACCCTTTCTTCCTTTAGGAGAGCCGAATTCAGCTCTCCCCCACGTTTTCAAGGTCATAGGCCTTAGCAACCAAGATTTGTTGAGTCAAAGACACATAGCGAAGTGTGACCACAGCCCAGAGAGGCAGTGGAGCGTTGCCTGCAAGTGTCTGGGGACGCTGTGTGTCGTCACAACCTGGGGAGAGGGTACCCCGGGCATCTTGTGGGTCGAGGACAAGCATGAGGCTCAACCTTCTACGACACGCAGGGCAGCCCCATCACGAGGGGCTGCCCAACCCCAAACGTCGAGACCTGAGAATCTTGGCACAAAAAGTCAACCGAATAAGCTTCATGAAACCTTCGGCCCCAAATGAAGCACGCCTACCCTTAAGCTATAGGACAGGGAGCAGACCTCATCTGGACACTGTTCTGTGCGCAAGTCCAGGCTCTTACCTGCATTGCAAGCATTCTTTGATGAATGTGACCATTTGCAAATTCACCCTTATTCAGGGACCCTACTTCCCACTCCCAAGTTTTAAAGTTCTGGGGTTCTAAGAATGTGGAAAGAAATGCTATTTTTCTTTGCATAGTGAGCATCTCATGAGTTGGTACTGAAAGACTAAAGAAAGGCAGACTTTGGGAAAAAGATGGATGCTTACTGATAGGTAGTCTTACAAGATAAGAATTTAGTGGGGATAGTGGTTTCTTCTTTTTTTTAGTAGGCTGAGCTGTGCTAAGCTATGCTATTACAATTAGTAATTCTACAATTACAGCCTTCTATTTCGTGGAAAAGATTTGCTAAACAGAAGATCGGGCGATGGGTCAGAGAATGAAAGAATTACCAACATGGAGTTCCAATATTTATGAGAAATTTACATCTGGGAGAACTTCTCTCTCTTAATCCCCACTTCCGAAGGGAAAAACCATAAAGTGAATATAGACGAATAAAGAGCAAAGCTGAGGCATCAAAATCCATAAGTCTAAGAGTTTTAGGAAAGGAAAAACCTGTGGGCCTCTACAGATACTACTCTGCATTTCCATAAAATAAAGAGACTACTTCCAAAGGCAAAATCACACAATGAAATTCACTCTTTGTAATGGCTTGCTTTGCAGTGGGTTAGCTCTGCTTGCTCAGTTTTCTCTCACTACTCTGTAAGAAAAACCCAAAGATGGTATCTTAAGACAATAGCAAATTTTTTTTTTTTTTTGGCAGAGGGGGTGTCTTAAAAATCTGCATTTTGGACAGGGCACTGGGGTGGCAGATGGGGAGAGACTCATCTCTGACACCCAGTATCCGGGGCCTGAACTGGCATGACTCCCGGGGATTCCTGGGAAGAAGGCCAAGCACCTCACTCGCCATAAGCCCATTCATGTGGTGACCATGGGCTTCCTTCAGCATGGCGGCTTCTGGGCAGTCAGACTTCTTACATGGGAGCTCAGAACTCCAAGGGCAGGTATTCCAAGATGCCTGGGCAGAATCATAAGGCTTTCTGTGACATGGCTTTAGAGAATCCGCTGCGTCGTTTCTGCCACATCCTATTTGCCAAGCGAGTGGCTAAGAGCAGCCTAGAACCAGAGGGAGAGGAATTTAACTCTACTTCATAACTGGGAAGTAGCAAAAAATTTGCATTCATCTTTAATGAATCTTAATGTTAATTCAGCTAATATATAATGTTAATCCAAAAGCCTGACTAAAACATAAACCATAAGACAGAAAAATAGGCTGTGCTAGGGTAATCTTTGTTACTGTTTGCTTTGTTCAAAATGAAGTAGTGAACATTTAATTGAAGAGCTTTGTTTCTTTTGCCTTTTGTATCTTACACTGATTNGGAGGGAGACGCGCTGGGTCTTCAGCAAGTTCACTCCACCCCCATCTCCCATCTCCGCTCTTACCCCCACAATTCCCCAGCAAGTTTTGTCAGATTAGTCTTTTTTTTTTCATTGTAAATCAAATCACATCACTCTTGTTCTTAGAAAGCGTGAACAGCTTCTCGCTCAGTTTAGATACAAACGGAAGGTCCTGCTGGACCCCCAGCCTCGTGGGAGCCGTGCCTCTGCTGCGTCACTCACTCTGCGGCGTCCTCTGCCCTGCGTCTGCCGCGTGGCTTGTCTTGGGCCACGGAATGTGGTGGGAAGCACGGGTCCGCCAGTTCTGAGAGTAGACCTCAAGAGACCTTACATATTGCACTTGCCATTTGTGTTTCTGTCACTGTCAAGAGACATTTACACCTGCTCTAGCCCAGTTGGTTCCAGGAGACTGTGGATCACGTCTAAGGTGTCACATCCAGCCTTGGGCAGAAGCCCCAGTGGATCCAAGGGTGCTCAAGCAAAACGACCAACCTGCAGACCCAGAAGGAAGTTCTGCTGGGTCTGGCGAGGCCAGAGGAACAGTGGAGCCAGGTCCTGCCCAGGCCTGCTGGTCCCATTGCTTTATGCCTCTGATACGGGCAGGCTTTGTTATGCAGCAGCAGGAACCCCAGTGTTGGCCTGTGATCCACTTTCGAGGCTCATAGGAGCTACTCCGTTTCATTTCATGCCAGAGCTCCAGCACGCTCTCTTTCTGACCACGCTGCCTCCCTCAGCTCCAATACAACATGCTTTTTCCCGCCTTGGAGTCTTAGCCTGTCCAGTTCCTCCATTATGGAGCCCTTACATCACTCTACCCTCTTTCTCCTGGCTGGTGACTGCTCACTATTCATCCTTCAACTCATCACTCACCTAGGAGAAACCCCCCTGAGAGCACGCCATACACTCGGCTCCCTGGTCACTCGCTATGGAAAGTCTCTGAGGAAATGCAAATATGTTACAGATGCGCACAATACTGACTCCCCTTGGGGTGTTGGATCTTTGAGGTGCCAACCCTGGGCAGCCTCATGCATTTAACTCAGTGGTGCTGAACAAATTTTGTGTGTGCCCTGGTGTGAAAAAGTTGGCAGATGCCGTTTATATGAGCATGGCTTACTTCTTTCATATCATTCACCACAGTCTAAAATTATCCTTTGGCTTCAAAAAATTAAGTGATTTGCATATGCTGTCTGCCCTGATCCACTAGACTAAGCACTGGCAAAATCCAGCCCACCGCCTGTTTTTATAAATAAAGTTTTATTAGCACATAGCCACGCCCACCATTTATGCACATGGCAGCTTTCACACTAGAGTGACGCAGTTGAGGGTTTGAGACAGAACTTGCTTGATCCACAAAGCCTAAAACATTCACTTGCTGTTTCTGCTTAGTTGTCAAGTCGTGTCCTGACTCTTTAGAGACTATGACCCACCAGGCTTTTCTGTCCATGGAATTTCCCAGGCAAGAATACTGGAGTGGGTTGTCATTTCCTTCTACAGGGGATCTGCCTGACCCAGGGATGGCACATTGCATCTCCTGCATTGACAGGCAGGTTCTTTACCACTGAGCCACCACATTTACTATCTGGTCCTTTATAGACATAGTTTGCTGACTGTTGCATTAGATTATGAACTGTCAGAGGATAGGAGTCTTGTTCCTTTGGGTCACTCTTGTATCTTGTGCAGCTAGGATGGCAACTGTCACCTAACAGGTCCTCAGTGTGTATTCGGCAATGGATGAATTGGGCCTCTGATAGACATGGGTGTTTAACTCCCATCTCCAAGCATCAGGATAGCCACAGTGCTGGTGACCACAAAGTGTCCCTTGGACTTCTCGGGAAGAACATACCGAGGCTGCCTCCACCAATGGCAGAAGGAGTGCCTGGTCTGCGTCTGCAGCATCCAAGACAATTTGAAAGTTTGAAGAAATGAGGAAAAACTCAAAAGTTCAATTTCCTCGAATAAGCAATTGATGCTTTAGAGTATAATTATCAGGAAAAAAAAGAAGCGCGGGTGGAACCCAACCCAACATGTTGTTTAGCATACGTTATGTTAATGGCAGGTTAGGATGGCCCGCTGTGCATAATTTAGACAAACAATTGATACCAAATTTTAATATATATATGTGATTACTGCTACAGAAACCCAACACCTCGACAAAACACAGGAGGGCTCATAATAGGTGCATGCGAACTCTGAAGGCCTAATTATATCACGGGGGAGGGGAAACGGAGGCTGCTGAACCAAGCAGAAAACGGGGGTAATTTGCAAACAGGTAGAGCGGAGGTCCAGGTGTGCGGCACGTGTGTGGGGCTGCGGGGGCTGGGGCCTCCGGCTTCCATCTGGCTTTGCAAGGATGGAGAACTTCAGGATCACTTCCCTCAGCTGAAAACATGACCTCCAAGCCCCAGACAGGGCGGCTCCCTCATGGCCTGCCCTCCAGCTCAAAACGAGAAAGCTGAGGACCAGCTTTTCCAAGGAAGTTTCTCCCTGCTTCCTCCAATTAAAAAAAATGCTTTTTCCATGTCTGCGATCTGAGACCCTTTCCTCTCGTTTCTTGGCGTGATGCCCCTGGAGACCTGAGTTCCTGGCTCTTGAGAGAGGCCCGTCTAGAGCCTTTCTGACCACTGGACTGAAGTGTTCACGAGTGTTTTCCGGTTAGATATTCTGTAAGTGACTCTCTTCTCCCCGTAGCTCCTCCGTGGTGGGGAGGTACTGAATTGAGGTGACTGCTCAGTAGTTCCGGTTCTAACTACAGAGTCTGTGAATCTGAGTCACTGAGTTGTCAGATTCCGTCCCGCTCATCAAGCAGGACTGCAAATGCTTATGTCGCGGTCACACCGAGCTCCGGCATCGCACCCAGGCAGTGAGAATGGGTCACCAGACTGCACCCACATGTCACCAAGCACCCGGAGCAGAACAGCTCTGGGAGGCGCCTTGGCATCTGAGTCCACAGCAGACAGACCGATGACAAAACAAAAAAGTCATCAGGGTAGGCCGAGGAGAAGGTCACCAAGATCCGTCTCATCTCTCAGGCCTCCCGCTCCTGTAAGCATGGAGGGAGCTCATACCTATGGGAGTCTGGGTTGTAATGGGCTGAGTTTTGTCTCCCCCAGATTCAAGTCCTCCCCAGAACCTCAGAATATGACCTTATTCAGAAGTAGGTCTTCTTTGTTTTGTAGATGTGAAATTAGCTGGGACGGGATGGGAGGCCCAGTGGCCCTCAGAGAAGAGGAAACCCAGGAACAGAGACGCAAGGGGATGCCCATGTGACGATGGAGCAGAGACTGGAGTGGTGGGCCCACAAGCAGAGCAGGGTCGAGGGTGGCTGGCACCAGCAGAATCGAGCAAGAGGGAATGGAGGACGTCCCCCAGAGCCTTTAGAGCAGAGGTCCCCAACCCCGGGACACACACCGGTACCGGCCCACGGCCTGTTAGGAACCGGGCCTGCTGAGCGGCAGGCGAGCGAGTTAAGCTTCCTTTGTATTTACAGCTGTGCCCCATCGCTCGCATCTCCCCGGTCCATGGAAAAACTATCTTCCACAAAAACGGTCCCTGGTGCCAGAAAGGTTGTGGACCGCTGCTTTAGAGGGAGCATGGCCCTGCTGATGCCTTGATTTCAGACTTGTGGCCGCCAGGACTATGAGAGGATATGCTTCTGTTGTTTCAAGCCTCTGGGTTTGTGACACTTGGTGACCACAGTCTGAGGGAAAGAAAGCAGGGCCATCTAGATAATAAAACCTAAGGCTCTTAAGGGTTTCCCTGGTGGTTCAGATGGTAAAGAACCCGCCTTCGAGGCAGGACACCTGGGTTTGATCCCTGAGTCGGGAAGATCCCCTGGAGAAGGGAAAGGCCACTCACTCCAGTGTTCTTGCCTGGAGAATCCCACGGACAGAGGAGCCTGGTGGGCTATAGTCCCTGGGGTTGCAAAGAGTCAGACACGACTGAACAATTAACACACACACACACACACACACACACACACAAGGCTTTGTAGCCTTAGACACTGCTTGTTTTTTTTATGGTTGAAGAAGCTGAAATAGAGAAATTAACAGTGGCATCTCTCATATCTGCGCATCTCCAGTGACTGACCCTTCCACCCCATCACAGGCCCCTTTCCACAGCAATTCCCACTTACATGGAAAGAGCTCTGTCAACATTTCTACAGATGAAGATGGGGTAGTAGGTAGAATAATGGCCCTCCATGTCCACACCCTAGGTGTGTCATTTGGCACCTCTGCCCATTTCCTGAGAGGACCCCTCACCTACGGAGATCACCAGGTCCAGGCCACAGTCCAGGCTACAAGCTGGACAGCCGGGGTCATCCTCACCAGGACAGTAAAACTCCCTCTTCTGCACCAGTTAGGTCGAACGTCCAGCGAGTCTTCAGTGGTCTCAGAGGCTGCCCGCTTGCTTCTGTGCCCTTGGAAGGGTATGTACATCATCCAAGCACTTGGTTCTAACATTGATCACAAGTGAACATAGGGATCCCACCAATGGTGAGCATCTGAGGCCAAATCACATTGATAGGAGCAGATAACCTTTCTGCAGAGCTTAGCGTCATCCATCACTCACTGGCACTAATTTTCACCTTTTCCCTTTTATTGAGAAGTTGCCATGTGTGAGTTGCCACACATCATCTCACTGGTTATGATACCAACAGCATGAAATGGCCACTATGATCGGTCCTGTTTTACACCCGGGGAGGCTGGGGGTTTTATGACACTAAGCAAATGTTATCAGGGTCACAGAGTTAGTAGGTGGCGGGGCTCGGACGTGAAATCAAATGTGCTGGACTCCGGAATCCATGCTCCTCAGCGTTCTTCCATGCTCACCTGGACCTTCCTCAACCTCCATCCCCTCCACAGAGTTCCCACTGAGAGCACAGCAGCTGGAACTTCACGACTTTAAAACATATGTTTCAAAGGTACATTTCCTTCTCACTTCAAATGTGTTTGCTGACTGCCTAAACTGTGAGCCCAGATAGACTTCCCTGCATTCGGGAGACGTGCTGTTTGGAGATTTCTACCATTCATCCCCTTTCTTTTGCCTGATAATAATATTCCCACCTTCTTTAAGAAGCCGATCCGCCCTGCAACTCTCAGGCCAGGGGTTTGGGTGAGGCTGATGCCATGTCCCCGCTCCAAGAGTGAAACAGAACTCTAGTCAATGAGTTTCATGGTCCCGGGCCACAGTGCCTAGGGGGACATGTGTCCAGACTGATCCAGGCAGACTCAATGAGCCACAGCCGCAGTCTTTGGGGCCAACTACCTCTAGCAGTGGCCAGAGGGTAATCTGTTGACAGCATTTGCTCTGGGCATCTCAGTAGGATATAAGCCAGGGGCTGCTACAGGAGGAAGGCATCTCTTAGAATAAAGCCACCACAGAAGAGCTTAAAACCTGAGAAATGGTCAGAGAAAGTTTTCTCATCATATCATTTCAGCACCTGGATCCAGCTATGCCTGAAGTCGGCCCTGCTCCAAGACTCGTCACTTACTGATCCAAAGCAGTTCTTTTTCTCCCCAAATTTATTTTGACTTGGGTTCAATCCTGGCTCTTAACCCTCATCCCTGGTCTTCGTTTTGCCTTCAGAATCCACAAAGGACAAGTCACAACTCCCCTGGAGAAAAATCTTATACAAATCAAAACCATTGTAAAGAATCTCTAGTCTCCACTACTATGCCGCCACCTCTGTTCCTCCAGGAGCTTTAATTCAGCATCAAGCTCCCGGTGCCTGCACAGGAAAACTGGTTATGGTTAAGATTTATTTTTCTTTCTTTTTTTTTTTCAACTTACATCACCATTCAAAACTATGCCTCACATATATTCAGAAACAAGTAGGTGAAATCAGCACCTCTCACCTGCCCACGGGTCCAGGAAGCATTCGCCACAAAGGAAATCATAGTGCCCAGGTATGATGGGAACCATCTTTACAACAGCAGAGGTTGTCCATGACATCACTGAACAGGAAGGCTCAAAAGCAAAGACTGAGAGAGAATCTTAACAGACAGGCAGGAAGGATGAGAAAACAAGAGTGTCCTTATGTGTTTGCCCATCGTGGAATTCTGATTCATCGTCAGAAAACCTGGGGTCACATGAATGGAAGCAGTAAAAGCTATTTTAATCAGAGCTATCGTTCTGCGTGTGGGTTTCATTTGTATTTTGGTGAGGGGGTATCGATATTTGCATGGAAATTTACACTGTGTTAGATGAACGTGCATTTGAGAAATCTAGAGTAACAGGGAAGAAGAGAATAAAAAATAAATGAATAATCTGGGTCTTCAGGTCCCCTCCCACAAATTCATCCTGTAACGATTCTCACAAAACCTTCTGCCCACTGGAACTCTGTGTGTATGATTAACTGCGCATGAGCCCAACAGCCTGCATATGCAGTTAATTTGCTCCAAATTTCCATGCTGCATTATAACCCTAATGATCACTAATAATAGACAAACCCACATTTTATTGAGTAAGTAATTTGAGACATTATGATTTTTATCATGCGAATAGGATCAGGCTGACCAATTTACACTGGGCAGAGGAAGATAAATAACTAGGGAATCAATCTCTCCAGCAGCGGGCTCCATCTCGTAGCGAAATGATATGCATTGATTGGGAAGGAGGGCCAGCTCTGAGCCCTGCCGCACGTGCGAGAGTCAATGGACTTCCGTGTTTCCAGCCAAAGGTCGGGTGGGCAGAGGACTTCTACCCGTGACACGATGGGAAAGACTGAGGTGAGGCTCAGCTCTGGGCAGAGTGTAGGAAAGAAGGGGCTCTGTGGTCAGCAGACAGAGGTGTCAACCCACCTCACCCTCCACTCACCACGTGACCTTGGGTAAGTTGCTGAACCTGTCTGAGCCGCTACCTGTGAGGGCATCCTGGCTACAGGTGGAGGAGCCGGGCATGCGGGTTAACCGAGAAGATGCTGGGGAAGGCACCTGGCACGTGGCGGGTAGACAGTGAATTAATCCTTCCTCCACCTTCTGCAAGCAGGATGGGAGATGCACATATTTTACATCCATTTTGTAGGAAGAAGCGGGTGAATTTCCTGTTCATTTTCATTAAAGAAACCACCGGGGTCCTTAGGACAGGAGAAAACAATGACTGGGCCCCTCCGAGCTCTCAAAACATGGATGAGAGAGCGGTGAGGAAGTGGAGCTGGGAGGTAGGCTATTTATCACTCCCAGAACATCTGCCTGAATTTTGTCTCCAAACTAGAGCCAAGTGATTTGGAATGAAGAAACAAAAGCGGAGAGTCGATCCCGGGATTCAAATCTAAGGCTGAGTCCTGAATCCCGCCATCCCCCCACCATCCGTGGGGACGGGTGTCTCTCTGAGCTGGGACTGCTCTCGGTGGCCTGTTTCTGACCCCAGTTATGTGAAATTTGGATCCCGTGCCCTGGGCAACTGGCTCTCTCCTCTCTGGCAGGCCCCAGCCCTCCCTGGCCTCTGGGTCTGCAAACGTAAGGAGCTGATCCCCGCTGCTCCACGATCCAGGTCCCTAGGGAGACCTGGGCACACCATGGGCCTTGGGTCTGACCCGGCAGGCCACTCTCGGGGGATTCAAGAGGAGTGGTGGGCAGAGTCCCTCCATTAGAGGAGCCGCACTCAGCCAGAGGGGACAAGGTCTGACAGGAGGTGACGACCAGAGGCAGGCAGCGGTGGTGGCAGGATGAAGCACCTTACAGAGGAAGCGAGCCAAGAGCTATGAGGCCGAACATCAGCGCAAGGAGGGTTTCCACCTGTGTGCGGGGTTTAAGTTGGGGCGAGACCACGGGGCTGAGTTTATACTGTGTCAGAGCTGCTGCCTTACGTCACAACTTGTGAGACACGTTCTGTGGGCCATGGCATTGCCTTCTTGCCATGGTTCTGTTACCAACAAAAGATAGAGGCTCAGAAAGGCGAACCACACGTAACTGAGTATCTGTTGGCACTGACGGGTGTCTGGATCCACACCTTTGTCCCCCAGACCCCAGAGGCTATGCTCCATCCTTGGGTGCAGCTTGGTCCCTTCCCCAGGCCAATCAGCTGGGCAACCACTGGCTAGGTTACTTCCTGTAATCAGAAAGGAATCCCTAATGCAACCAAGGGTAGTGTGTGCAGCAGAGCCTGTCTACCAGGTGGGGCTTCCTGGAAGACGCAACACCCAAGTGGAGCTTGGAAGGACTGTAGATGTGAGACAAATGACAGATGGAAGGGTGTTTCAGGCAGAGAGGACATCGCAGACAAAGTCCAGAGAACAAGGTGAGGAATCTGAGGTCAGAGCCACTGAAAGTAGGACTCCCGGCCCCTCTGGTTCTAATTAAGTGTCACCTGGGACATCCTTGGTGGTCCAGTGGCTAAGACTCCATGCTCCCAAGGCAGGGGGCCTGGGTTAGATCCCTGGTTAGGGAACTAGATTTCACATGCCACAACCAAGAGGGAAGATCCCGCGTGCTGAAACTAAGACCAGATGCAGCCAAATAAATAAATGAATAGGTGTCACCCCTTTCTGCCAGGCATCCCTAAGAAGACTGCTCACGGGACAAGGACGCTCTGCAGCACGCTGAGTCAGGAGGAGAGCGCCAGGATGGGGGGCGCCGGGAAACCAGACACCTTGACCACGGACACAGCCGTGAGCAAGAAGACCTCACGTAAGGCCACACGACTCTGACTGCCTTTACCGTGGGCAGAGGCACCTCCGCCTCTGCGGGACCACACCAGAGGAGGCCACCTCTCCGTCCCTGGGCGTGGCTGCCCCGCGGAGACAGCAGGCGCCTCTAACGCCTCCTCTCGGTAGATGCTCCATGGAACTCCCTTTCTTGTGAAGTGAACTGCCTTCTGCTCACATCAAGAGATGAGGAGATCTGAGGAGTCTGGGAGGCGCTGGCTTGTCCACAAAGACAAAGCAATTCCTGCAAAGCCAGGCGTGAACCCTGCAACCCTTGGGCCAAACTGCATCTTAGGTTCAGTATGGCGACATGGATATCACCTAGAAAAAGAACTCCCCACTTACACCAGAGCAACCAGGATTTTCATTCTCTTCATTTGTCTTTTAATGCAACACATCTAGTTCAGTTAAATTTAAGAACCCCGATATAGAGGCTAAACACCAAGTCATATTAATGATAAGTCATGAAAATTCCCTCTGTGCAGGCAATAACTTTGAAAAAAAATCATACTAGAAATAACTCAATAAAATTTTGTGGTTATGAAGTGCATGTTTATAAATTATCTTCTCTGGATGGGTTACCTCTTTTTAAAACTTATTTTTCTCACTCAAGAGTTAGCAATACTTTGGAAGATTTGGACAAGATAAGATATTCTAAAAAAAAAAATCATAATTATGCTAACGGGAGACTAGTAATACCTAAGGAAATTTCCTTCTAGTCTGTTTTCTTCCCTGTGCGTGTCCAGGATGGGTTCATATATATTTTATAAATCTTCTCATAATTAGAATCATAAGGTTTCCCTTCCTTCATTTTCCACCTAATGTTATATCAACAGCATTTTCTCTCCTTTTTTCATAATAACAAGCACCTACACTTTGAAATATCCCCTTTCTGAACTTTATCAAGGAGACAATCAATTGCATCTTTATGAAAATAACCACCCAGATATGAGTAAAGACAGATATTTATAAAATGCCAACAGGGTGCTAGCTGAAAAACAAAGAAAAAAGTGTACCTGGCTTCTCACCATGTCCCCTGGCTCCCTGGGGGCCAGGTTCTTTGACCTGCATATTGCTCTCTTCCAATCGCTAACATGAATTTATTATTGAGGAGGGAAGCAAAGAAGATGCTAAAGAAAAAGAAAAGAAACACCGTGCGTGGGAGAACTGGCAGACACCGCAGCCTGGCTGCCGTCACAGGTCAGTGAGCTTTTTCTCATTCTGTAGGGGAGGATCCCTGCTAGAAAAGAAATGCGGATGCTCCTGTTTTTCTCGGATGGAGAGCCTGTCCTTCTAGCTGCAGCTGGCACTTCCGCTGGCACAGTCAGCTACTGAGGAGCGGGGGGTGGGCTCTCAAAAGGCAGGCAGAATCCTAATCTCTGGTGGAAAGAGCTACTGGCCTTGGGGATAAAAATGACCTTGTAGGGGATAAAGCAACTCAACCCGTCCAGAAATGCCAGTGGAGCCAACCTCTCCGACCATCCCAGTAGAGCCTACGGAACAAGCTCGAGCTAGAAAACAAGGCTGTGGGCAGCTGGGAGGATTTGGCAAAGTTTCTACCCCTCCTCAGCATCTGGGAGGCGGCAGGGCGTGGTTCCCACTGCAGGGATCTTGTCAACATGCAGCTGTGGATTTGGTCTCTGCCTGTCACTAGCAGTGTGATGCTGGGCAGGTGACAACCGCTGGGCTCCGGTGTCCTAGACCATCATCCACCCCGTGGGTTTATCAGCCTTGGCATAAGGAAGCCCAGCCCGGGGCCCAGCATGCAGCGCCTCCAGTGAGAGTTCCTCTCCTCCTCCAGTCTCCCGGCCCTGGAAGGGTGCACCTTTCTTCTCCAGAGTGGCCTTGTGAGATGAAACCAGTTGAGCGTCACCCACGCCCGGGCACTGCCAGGCAAGGGAGAGTAAAGAAAGGTGTCTTCCCGGAGCTGGGAGCAGGGAAACAGATGAAAACTCCGCAGCAGGGCTGCCCTGGCTTGTGCTTTTCCGACGGCCCCGGCTTTCCATGCTCCTCTCTGCTCCTGGAGGGATGCAACCAAGCGAAAAATCACTTCAGCAAAGCCCCAGGCCCTGCCTGGAGTCTCAAAAGGGAGCCCTGCATTCTCAACACGGGGCCAGAGAAGCAGGAACTAGAAACACAGCTAACACGTTAGCCACGATGTACAAACCTCCACGCTCATATTCCTTTTGCGTGGCTGAACGGAGCTGAGATAATGAATTGAGAAGGTGACTTGACAACCACTCACTGCCCGTGTGGAACAATTCCTTTGGCATCTCCACTGAACCCGAACCTCTCTTCTTGTGTCTAAAATCACCTGACACTTGCATCTTCAAGGTCAGCTCTTCTGAGATAGGATAAATGATGAGCCTNTCTTCTCCAACACCACAGATGAAAAGCATCAATTCTTCGGCTTTCAGCTTTCTTCACAGTCCAACTCTCTCTTCTTGTGTCTAAAATCACCTGACACTTGCATCTTCAAGGTCAGCTCTTCTGAGATAGGATAAATGCTGAGCCTGTGGCACACAGGCAGTCAGCATGCCCACTTTGCCTGGTCCGCCACCCATTGCAGACATTGCTAATCAATCTCAGGACGCTTTCAATTGAGTACCAATACAGTCTCACAGCTCTTCTCAAAACAGAGGTCCACAGAGCCACTGCCAACACAGTGGTTGGGAAACCTTTCCTGCATGGAAAAATCAGGGAGTATCATTGTACCTTTCCCCCCACCTTAAACCAAAGCCTCCAATCATTCAGGCAGAGGGAGGCTCTGACCCTGGCACTCCCCGAGCTGCCGCTCAGAGCAAGCTGCACCAAAGGAAGGCTCGTCAGAAGCCTAGCACATCATTAATAATGCAGAAAACTCAGACATTTATACGGAGATCAATTGGCAATAATTCTATGGGACAAGACTGGAACTGAAATTGCAAAGCTGAACATGAAGGGCACTGTCTGAATAATGTAGGAAGGGGGATGATTTTTGGACTTTTTAGCAAAAAAAAAAAAACCACATACCACTATCTGGTGGGAATCTAGGTTAAGAACGGGCCCAGTGGCATGCTCACCCAGGCTGGGGGACAGCTGCAGAGGGCGTGGTGTTTGAAAAACCCCTTGAGGAGGGAGAGCCTTGAGCCAAGGAGATATACAGTTTCTCAACTCAAGGGACCTTATGGAGGGGTGGGGGCGGTGAATGAGAGCTGGTCAAGGAAAGCTAGAGAAAGCGGGAACAGAAAAAAGAGCACAGAGCAACCTCAAAGGTGAAAAGTAGACCTTCTGTGCTTGCTTGGGCATGCTCAGGAATCAGCAGAACACAGATCTTAATGGTGAACTTCTGCAAGCAAAAAGTCAAGGGCCATTGGTGGTTACATATGCAGGCCCTTCTAGGCTCCTGGGACAGTCTGAGGAACTGCCTTTAAGAAGGTATGACTTCCTGTCACAGCTAGTGAACTCCCAGTCATAACACGTTTCAGGAGCAGTCTGGCACACACCCTCCACCTGGGGATAACTCGCAAACCAAGAGGCTGGTTCCCAGCCCTGCACCTCCATGTATCTCTCTCTGTCATCTTCCAGCGGGGTCAGCCTTTCTTGTCTTTCGCGTGTGTGTATTTTTTTCCCTGGCCTTGATGCATGGCGTGTGGGATCTTAGTTGCCCGCCCAAGATGGAACCCACACCCTCTGCACTGGAAGCGTGGAGTCTTAACCATTGGACACCAGGGAAGTCCCTGGGACCAGCCTTTTGATTCTGGTTGCATACTCCAGACAGCCTAGAAGTCTCCTGGATTTTCCCACCACTGAAAACCAGAGGAAGGGATAAGAAAAGGGGGTTTTAGCTGTAGAGCCAGGGCCAATGATTCTACGAGGCTAACTTTCTGGTTTTGAAGACTTATTGCGGCCTCCAGCTAGCATCATCAAGAGGGACATTCACGTTGTATATGCAAAACTGAAAATACTAGTGTTGGGATAATAGGATCATAGTTGTTTTTTCCCCTCCAAAAAAGTTTACTGTTTTTCTTTTCCTGAATATTAGTATAAATGTTTAACATAGAAAATGTAAACTTCAGTAATCAACAATGATTTTCCAACTGATTACCATCATCTTTACTATCTGTCAATAATTCCACTAGTGGCTCATTTACAAAATATATTTAATGCTAGGGTTCCAGTACTTTTTATCTTTACAATAGTCACTTAAAAGACCATGCTTAGCCTAAGAGACTGCCCAGGAAAATGGAAGGTGTGTTTAGTGACAGAATGAATAGTTTCTTCTTGTAACTGGTGGTGTTCCAATAAGCCAAGGCTTGGAGTGCCGTAGGTATGCTCTGACAGGGAAGTTGTTTTATTTTTCAGTAATTAAATTTCCTTTTTTTTTTTAAAGGAAATGACACATAATCATTTGCTACGCTTGATATTGAAAAGATAAGCACCTTTGGGAAAATCCAGGAAAAGATAATCAGCCCACAACAAAATAACTATCTGGGAATAAAGCCCAGAGTACTGAGGAAGCCAGTCTTAACGATCATTCAGTGAAGTCAGGGACAGAGTATTAAAGGAAGCGGCACATGTCTGAGAAGAGCCTGAAGAACTTGGGGCAGCTCGAGAGAAACCAGGGGGCTGTGTGCACCTCGGAGGACAGGCCTTTTGCATTCTCGAGAGTTTGCATAAAACTTCATTTCTTTATTGAATCCTATTAAAACCTATAGAAGGCCCAAGTGGATGTCAGAAAAATTATTGCTATTACTAACAATGGGGTTTTCCCCATTAAAGAGACTGTCTTTTTCTGAGGCAGGGAAATATTTTTACACTGGGCATGAGACTTTTTAGAACTGATGCTTAAAATATCCCTTTAGTGTGTATGTGGGAAATACTACAGATGGGAGAGAAAGATGATTAATACAAAGGAGGGCAAGAGCGCATAAAAGACACTCCACTCGGGTCCATCCCCGTCGCGGCCAGCCTCGCAGACGACCTGGGCACAGCTGCAGTGACACGAAGGGTCTGCCTCCACCGGGACTGAATCAGGGTCCCCCGCACGGTCCTCTCGGCCAGGCCCGCCAATGCCCACATTCTTGCGACATGAACCGGACACACCTGCCTGATGGTTGAGCAGACAGTTCTCAGCCTGGATGCTCGGGTTTGTTGTTACTGTTGTTCAGGCGCTAAGATGTGTCTGATTCTTTTGCGACCCCATGGACTGCAGCTCACCAGGCTCCTCTGCCCACGGGATTTCCCAAAAAGAATACTGGAGTGGGTTACCATTCCCTTCTCCAGGGGAGCTTCCCAACCCAGGGATCGAACCCGCATCTCCTGCATTAGCAGATCTATTCTTGACCACTGAGCCACCAGGGATGCCCAAGGTTCTGGTTTGAAAACCAGATAAACCTTAATGGCATGAACCTGACTGAAATAAGCCATTCAGGAAAGGACAGATACTTCATAATTCCACTGACAAGAGGTACTAGAATACTCAAATTCATAGCAACTTAAAGTAGAATGCTGGCTGCCAGGGGCTGGGGGAGGGGGTTTGCTAATTAACAGGTATAAAATTTTAGATACACAAGATAAATAGGCTTCTGACAACTACATCACTTTTCTTACAGCCTATCATTTGACAACACCAGCTCTGGTCCTCTCTCTTCTATGTTTAAGAACTCTTGTGATTATATTGGGCTCACCTGGTAGTCTGAGATAATCTCTGTATCTGGAGGCCAGGTGATTAACAACCTCAGTTCCATCTGCAACCTTGGTTTCCCCTTGCCAAGTACTCATACGTTCCAGGGATTGAGACTTGGACATCCTTGGCGGGCTATAATTCTGCCTACCACGGGGCTTCCTGGTAGCTCAGTTGGTAAAGAATCTGCTTGCAANTACAGCAGTGTAAATGTACTTTACGCCAATGAACTGTGTATGTAAGATAGTTAAGATGGTAAATTTTATGTTCTATTTATATTATAATTTAAAAAACCAAACCAAAAAAAAAAAGTCAAAAATCTCATTTGAGTCCAGTTAAATTGAGTTTAGGACTCAACTCTGAAGTGTCAGTAGCTTTTCTTTCTCTCTGGACTTTGCTGGCTGATGCATCTCAAAGTCTTGAGAATCACTGGAAGGAACATGAACCCCACAGAAATGAAGAGTCCCTTTATTCAGCCCTCTTGAACATGTCTAATACCTTTAACAGGTAGACCGACTCCAGAAGGCCCAGAGCAAAAGGGTCTAGGGTCTGCGATGGACTGTACAAGTGTAACAGAGAAGAGCAAACCTGCCTCCATATTAGATCTGTTCTTTTTTCCTTTAATCTTTGAGCTCTGTGGCCTGTGCAACATGCTGGCCCAGGGCCTTTTGTAAAAGAATGCTGCGTAGAGCCTGAAATATGCAGGGCAGCCTATTCTTGGGGCTCTTGCCTGTAAGAGTCCATTCATATGGAGATAAAAAGCTACAGAACAGAGAATAACAGAGAATAACATCTGCCTTGTTGGCAGGTTTACAAGTGACCTGACCTAGGAGGGCAGCTGCAAGAACAAAGGATTCTGACACCAAGAAGTTTGCAACAACTAACTACACCCCTCCCTCATCTTGCCTTTGAAAGTGCTTTGCAGGCTTCCCTGGTGTCTCAGTGGAGGAGGCAATGGCACCCCACTTCAGTACTCTTGCCTGCCAAATCCCAAGGATCGGGGAGCCTGGTGGGCTGCCGTCTATGGGGTCGCACAGAGTCGGACACGACTGAGCGACTTCACTTTCATGCATTGGAGAAGGAAATGGCACCCCACTCCAGTATTCTTGCCTGGAGAATCCCAGGGACTGGGGAGCCTGGTGGGCTGCTGTCTATGGGGTTGCGAAGAGTCGGACACGACTGAGCAACTTCACTTTCATGTTCATGCATTGGGGAAGGAAATGGAAACCCACTCCCAGTGTTCTTGCCTGGAGAATCCCAGGGACAGCAGATTCTGGTGGGTTGCCGTCTATGGGGTTGCACAGAGTCAGACACGACGGAAGCAACTTAGCAGCAGCAGCAGCAGCTGGTGGCTCAGTGGTAAAGAATCTGCCTGCCAATGCAGGAGACGCAGGTTCGATACCCGGTCCAGGAAGAGGCCATGAAGCCACTAAGCCCGACTGTCACAACTACTGAGCCTGCGCTCCAGAGCCCAGGAGCGGCAACTATTGAGCCCACGTGCTGCGGCTACTGAAGCCTGCGTGCCCTAGAGTCCATTCTCTGCAACAAGAGAGGCCGCTGAAATGAGCAGCCCATGATCCGCAACGAATAGAAGCCTCTGGTTGC
This sequence comes from Neotragus pygmaeus, assembly GCA_006410875.1. Lineage (NCBI taxonomy): Eukaryota > Metazoa > Chordata > Mammalia > Artiodactyla > Bovidae > Neotragus > Neotragus pygmaeus. The sequence goes on along the minus strand of SJYV01022987.1, from coordinate 1,135,126 downwards.
TGCAACTAGAAAAAAGGCCCGCTTAGCAATGGAGACCCATCACAGGCAAAAATAAGTAAATAAAATAAATAAAATAATCTTTTTAAAACAGTGCTTTGCTGAGAACTTCCGAAGAGTTCAGGGTGGCCTGAGCCACCCATCTCTCTGCACAGCCCTTCGCTAAAGCTTTCTCTGCTCCAGCCTGCGACGTTTCGGTTTGTTCTGCCTCACTGCGTGCGAGGAGAGCAGCTACATGGTGAGCTGGGCGGAACCAAACACCATCCCCCCGGGAGACCGGCACCTGCCTCCACTCCAAACCCCACACGCGGGTCTTCCAGAGATGGCAAGTCCAGAGGGGGAAGCTCCTCCAGGCCCTAAAACTGCCCCCGGAGAAGAGAGGCCAAAAACTCTGTGTAACTTGCAAGCGGCCCTGCGCACGTTAAAGAGTCCCTGGTGTTAATGCACTGTCCTGCTAGGCGCTTCGGAGACTGGGATCTGCCCTCACAGCCAGCTGCCACCGTACTGGATAACAGATGGCCAGACCACGAAGGATGCTGGTCCAAGGTTTAAGGACCATGCTGTACCTGGATGGGTGATGGAATCTCTGGAGGAGACACACCTAACAGCAGACAGGTATGGAGACAGCTCTCTTCTGTGAGCCGCTCAGTCGTGTTGCCCATGACCACACTCAGCTCCCCGGTCAGCTCTTCTGTGGCCGAGCTTGTGCAGGGACCTTAAGCCATCCCAGCTAACAGGACTGCCCATGGGCATCACAGGGCAGCCTGGTGCATGCTTTGGGGAAGAAGCCGTGTGAAAAGTCTTTGAGATGTTGGGGAGTCTTGGGGGGCAATTCAGGAAAATGCAACCATTCCACTTGTCAGCTAGTTTTTAGGAAAGTTCACAGGTGAACTGGAGGAGAGAAGCCTTAATGAAGAAGTACTGAGGTAATTATGAAAAAAATAAAATAAAAAGGCGGAGGGAATCATAAAGTTTTCCTAAGTAATATGAGATCGTTACAGTGCTCTGGGAGACATGCATTTTTAAACAATGGCTATCATAATGGAAGATTAGACTTCATCACTTATTCATAAAGTTCTGGTTAACACTAAACTCCGTTTTTAATAGTTTACTTTTATAAATAGCATCTTTGGGAGCAGATGCTACTTTTCGGTCATACAATGTCACAGACAACTGTCCAGTTGGATTATGGGGTAAATTAGAGCTTATCCTGGATTATAATAGTTGCTATCCACGATCAGGATTATGGAGAAATTATAATAAATACAGGGTGATGGCCCTAGAATACCATCAAAATGATTGTATTTTTACTTCTTTCTTTTTTTTAAATTTAAAACATGGTTGAAATTTAAAGACAGCAAACAATCTTTGAATGAATCTACAATCTTTATGCTAAAGGGAGAGTCAAAAAACTAGTAAATCCGCAGTGTAATTAATAATTGAGATTCCTGGAAGCTCTAAAAGGAAATATTAAATATGCAAAATCTTGTTAAAAAGCATAATTAAGTCTATCAATGCCTAAAGTTGAAAGGACAAGCAGTCTCACGAAAGTTAGAAATGCCAGTTCCATATAAAATCTATTACCCTAACTTTGTGGAAAACAATGAAAAACAGAAAGAAAAGAGTTGTTTACGAGGCTTTGTTTTGCGCTAAATGTAGAGAGCACCCTGCCCCACTTGCTCAAGCTTCTAAAATAGTACAGCTCCAGGCGCTTCACACTTAAGCACCCCTAAAGAGTCCAGAGCTGTCTTGACAATGGTTCTGCTGGACATTCAGGGTGTACTGAGGAAATTAAGAGGCATGAGACCGGATCCTCTTTTCACAGGGGCTAATAGGCATCTCTTTTTCCATCCTGCAGCTGAGAATGTAAGGCGTGTCTAGCTCTTGCAGGGAAGCTCGGAGATGCGGAGCTGAGGTGGTCCAGGGGTGGGGCTAGGCTCTGGTTGTAGGCATCTACGCTCCGGCACCTACACTCCCAGCCTAGGGCCTCTCGAGCCGGGCTTGCTTCTTCATCCATCTATTACTGCCTTTTATCTTACTGCTGTCCTGAGATCCCTTAGCTGGGCTGTTTGTCCAAACACACCATTTAAAATTTGTTTCCAGGACAATAGAGTCTTTGGCAGGTCATCCTCAAATGCAACCTTTACGGTACTTATTTTCGGAGGACACGGTGAACACTCTCTGTATTCCAGCGTTTGAGGACGCCAGCATATGGACGAGGTCTGTTTTTCTCCCTAACGTCAGCGCTAGAGGCTATGTGTTCACACGGGATATTCCTCCACGGGGTTCAGGAAACCGTGAAGCGGTCTCTCTTCTGCGTCTGGTTTCTCACACTTGGCGTCGTGTTTTCGAGGTCCACCCGCATGTGTTGCCCGTTTTGAATACGCACCTTTCTGCCTGTGCCAGATGGCCACTGTTTTTGGTTTTTGCAAACTTAGCAGGAGGCCCTGCTCTAAGAACCTAGCGTTCTGGCTGTCAGTCGAGCTGGAAGCAAACCGAGCACCTTGGGGTGAGCATCCCACTCCCAGTTCCCTGACTCTTTAGACCCCGGTAGCTCCAGGGCACCCCTGAAAAAACTATGAGAGGAAATCATGAACGTGCCTCCTCTCTCCCAGAGTTCATACCAAGATGACCTGAGGAATTGATAAGGGCTCTATAAAGCATCCTGAATCCAGCAGAGAAATGTAATGCATAAATGCAAAGAGCGAACAGTAATTCTTGTGTTACACTGCTTGGGAGACTTCGAGAAGATGGACGGCTGTGTTCCCATCCAATTGCTTTCAAGCTTTCCATTAGGTCAACTGTGTGCCATATATCTAATGAAAAGCCCCTGGGTCACAATCACGTTCCTTCACCTTAAACCAAGTGTGTAGTCGCACGTGATTGTGGTGGCTGTGATCACTGTGGTTACTGTATGCGTTATTATTACAACGGCACTGAGCGCTTGCTATATCCCGGGCCCAGTGCTAAACTGTCTACATTATCTTCCCGGATCCTCCAGAAACCCCACGCCATGGGAATTATCATCAGGTGCCTCTTCCAGATGAGGAAATTGACACGCAGAGAAGGAAGATATTTTGCAGGAAGGCCACAAAGCTAGGGAGTGCAGAGAGCAGGGCCTCCACCTCCAGAGAGCTCCCTCTGCTTGTGCCGTCCAGCAGACCCCTGGACGCTTCTGAGAACACCCCTGACAAGTGCCGGGCTTGGGGTGGGGGAGGGGGGAGCCGCTGCCTCTGTTCGGCCTCCCCACCCCCCTTGGGCTCCAGCCCCTCACATCAGTGCTTATTATTTGGCGTAAATCAGCCCCCCAATTACATGAATGCCACAGCCACGAACACTTGTAATTAAAACTGGGACTGACATCCTGAAAGTATGTTTCCCTTCACCATCCCTCTTTGTCCTGCAAGGATATTATTGGAAAGAGAATGAACAATCGTCGGGAACATATGCTTTCGGAATATAATGGGACTCGGCTCCTAGGAGGAGAGGCTGTAAAAGGGCGCTGGGACGAAATTTAAAGTAGACAGCTTTATTTACTAGCTACTGGGGCATGTCCAAGGAATTATGGAGAAGCCGATAGGCTTGATACTGACCGGGGCGCTGTGGGGAGGACTGCCAGAAGGTTCTTTCCCCTCTTCGTCAGTCCTTCACACAGGCGCAACCTTCCCCTGAGCTGCCTGAGTGCCCCAGGCACTGGGCACGCGAGCCCACCAGGGGCTGATGCCAGCCTAAAGCTCCGTCCCCCATCTCTCCTCGCCGGCTTCATTTTCCAGCAAAAGCAGAGAGCTTGGGGCTCCCCAGTCTTTGCGCTCAGAGTTCCCTCTGCCTGCAGGGTACCTGCCACCCCAGCTCTCTTTGTCTTTGCCTGTCCCGCTCCTATTGCTATGTCCAGCTGGCCCCTAACCATCGCTGCCACTTATCAAGCACTTACTACGTGCCTCTGCAGTGAGAGTTTCAGGTGCACGGATGGGTCTGCTCTAGGAGAATCTCTGTGATGTGGGTCCGCGTTGTCGCCTGCTGATTCTGACTCCAGGAAGCCTCCTGGTGGCCCTCTTGCTGACATTCGTTTCCAATTCCATTCCCACCACTTTATTATCATGAACAGACACAGGCTAGAGCAGGGCCCTCAACCTGAGCGCGTGCGGGTACAATTCTAGACCTAGAGGGTGTCTTGGGTCAATCAGACTATCACACCTTTACTTTCACCAAGTCTTAATGGAAACTTTCATTTCCTTCATTTAAGCAGCAAACTGTTATAAAATTCGAAGCACCTGTGAGTTCATCGTGGTAGAAATCTTGCTGTTTTCGAATGACCTGGGAGGTGTAGCGGCTATCTCAAAATATTCTTTTCTATCATTACTGTGATAATCAATAGTTCATGGACACTATTCAATAGGCATGCTATTTAACGGGCTAGGTAGAACATTTATCATCAGAGTTTATGTTTGAATATGTGGATGACCACATTTCAACGCATTTGGTTTCCTTTGTGATCCTGTGCGATTTGTTGTATGCATTTAAAAACATCATTCTGAAAGGGGGTTTGTAAGTTCCAGTAGACACTTGAAAGGACTGTGGCACAAGGAAGGCAAAGATCCCTGAAGGAAGGGTGAGCTCTAGCGAAGGGGGCAGCCTCCCTCAGCATCCCCCCTGTATCCATCACCCTGGTGCCATGTGGCGCTTGAGTATTCCAAAGATGTTGATCAAAGGGAAGCAATGTGCCTAAAAACTGTTTTGCTATACACAGATCTGGAGGATAGTTTTTTATTGTCTTTACAGATGAATCATTCACTCACTCATTTGGTCATTCATTCATTCACCAAATTAGGCATAATTGAGATGCTGTAGATTTGGTTCTAGACCACTGCAATCAAGTAAATGTCACAATCATGCAAGTCACATGATTTTTTTTTTTTTGGTTTCCTAGTACACATGAAAAATTATGTTTACACTATAGTGAAAGTCACTCAGTTGTGTCCGACTCTTTGCAACCCCATGGACTGAATTCTCTAAGCCAGAATAAGGGAGTAGGTAGCCTTTCCCTTCTCCAGGGGATCTTCCCAACCGAGGGATGGAACCCAAGTCTCCCAAATTGCAGGCAGATTCTTTACCAGCGGAGCCACCAGGTAAGCCCAAGAATACTGGAGTGGGTAACCTATACCTTTTTCAGTGGATCTTCCTGACCCAGGTACAGAACTGGGGTCTCTTGTATTGCAGGCAATTTCTTTACCAACTGAGCAATGGTAGTCTATTAAGTATGCAATAGCACTATATCTAAAAAGACAATGTACCTATATTAATTAAAAAAATTCTTCATTGCTAAAAAACGCTAACCATCATCTGACAATGCATGGTTGCCACAAACCTTCAATTTGTAAAAATAAAATTCAATACTGCCAAGCACAATAAAACCAAGCACAATAAAATGAGGTCTGCCTCATTTATTTATATAATAAAAGCCTTCTACGTGCTCAGCACTGGACTAGCATTAGAGATGTAACTTTGAGTGGGACCAAAAACAAACAGGCAAACAAAAAAAACCACATTCTGCCTTCCCTGAGAACAGATTTCTGAAGCTTCTGTATCCCTTTGGTCTTCTATCCATCTTGAACAACTTGGGGTGACCTATTTAGTTACCCACCATTCAATNCGCGTGCGGGTACAATTCTAGACCTAGAGGGTGTCTTGGGTCAATCAGACTATCACACCTTTACTTTCACCAAGTCTTAATGGAAACTTTCATTTCCTTCATTTAAGCAGCAAACTGTTATAAAATTCGAAGCACCTGTGAGTTCATCGTGGTAGAAATCTTGCTGTTTTCGAATGACCTGGGAGGTGTAGCGGCTATCTCAAAATATTCTTTTCTATCATTACTGTGATAATCAATAGTTCATGGACACTATTCAATAGGCATGCTATTTAACGGGCTAGGTAGAACATTTATCATCAGAGTTTATGTTTGAATATGTGGATGACCACATTTCAACGCATTTGGTTTCCTTTGTGATCCTGTGCGATTTGTTGTATGCATTTAAAAACATCATTCTGAAAGGGGGTTTGTAAGTTCCAGTAGACACTTGAAAGGACTGTGGCACAAGGAAGGCAAAGATCCCTGAAGGAAGGGTGAGCTCTAGCGAAGGGGGCAGCCTCCCTCAGCATCCCCCCTGTATCCATCACCCTGGTGCCATGTGGCGCTTGAGTATTCCAAAGATGTTGATCAAAGGGAAGCAATGTGCCTAAAAACTGTTTTGCTATACACAGATCTGGAGGATAGTTTTTTATTGTCTTTACAGATGAATCATTCACTCACTCATTTGGTCATTCATTCATTCACCAAATTAGGCATAATTGAGATGCTGCAGATTTGGTTCTAGACCACTGCAATCAAGTAAATGTCACAATCATGCAAGTCACATGATTTTTTTTTTTTTGGTTTCCTAGTACACATGAAAAATTATGTTTACACTATAGTGAAAGTCACTCAGTTGTGTCCGACTCTTTGCAACCCCATGGACTGAATTCTCTAAGCCAGAATAAGGGAGTAGGTAGCCTTTCCCTTCTCCAGGGGATCTTCCCAACCGAGGGATGGAACCCAAGTCTCCCAAATTGCAGGCAGATTCTTTACCAGCTGAGCCACCAGGTAAGCCCAAGAATACTGGAGTGGGTAACCTATACCTTTTTCAGTGGATCTTCCTGACCCAGGTACAGAACTGGGGTCTCTTGTATTGCAGGCAATTTCTTTACCAACTGAGCAATGGTAGTCTATTAAGTATGCAATAGCACTATATCTAAAAAGACAATGTACCTATATTAATTAAAAAATTCTTCACTGCTAAAAAACGCTAACCATCATGTGACAATGCATGGTTGCCACAAACCTTCAATTTGTAAAAATAAAATTCAATATCTGCCAAGCACAATAAAACCAAGCACAATAAAATGAGGTCTGCCTCATTTATTTATATAATAAAAGCCTTCTACGTGCTCAGCACTGGACTAGCATTAGAGATGTAACTTTGAGTGGGACCAAAAACAAACAGGCAAACAAAAAAAACCACATTCTGCCTTCCCTGAGAACAGATTTCTGAAGCTTCTGTATCCCTTTGGTCTTCTATCCATCTTGAACAACTTGGGGTGACCTATTTAGTTACCCACCATTCAATGTCAAGAATCCCCTTAGCTCGCTGTCAAGCTAAGCTCATTAACATAGTCTTTCACTTAAAAAGCATGCATAAACAGCAGGCAGCCTGCTTTTTATACTTTTGTGGCAGGAGGAAACACTTTGGAGCTCAAAGTGGCCACCTATTTTCGGAGATTCCAAAATGGTGGGCGCAAAGAAGAATCCATGGGATGCGTGGGAAGATGCAACGCCCTTCCCTCACACCTTCATGAAGCATCACGCGACTCAGAGTGCTTTCTCCTCTTTAGTGTCTTGACCTTATTAACCTCATTCGATTGGAATGTCCCTCTGCCCATCTCCCCTTTCCCTACCCAGCAAACTGGAACAACGATTTAGTAGTGAAAAGGATGATAATAACAGCTAACGTCAGTAGATGGCTTTCTACCATGCCTGGCCTGTCTTTTAAAGCTGTTACTTGTATTACTGGCGCATTCAGTCTTTCTTACTATCTGGTGGTGGGTGACATTTGTTGTTGTTTCGTCTCTAAGTTGAATTCAGCTCTTTTGCAACTCCAAGGACTTCAGCCTGCCAGGTTCCTTTGGTCCATGAGATTTCCCAGGCAAGAATACTGGAGTGGGTTGCTATTTCCTTCTGCAAGGGATCTTCCTGACCCAGGGATCAAACCTGCATCTCCTGTATTGGCAGCCGGGTTCTTTAACAACAGAGGCACCAGGGAAGCCTGGTGGGTAACATTATCATCCCCACGTTACAGATGAAAAAACCAAAGCACAAAGAGATTAAGTTCTTGCTCTGGGTGGTACAGCTAAGAAGGGACAGGCCTTCATCAGTTGTCTTGTGAATACCAACTGTGAATACACAGTGCAGATGAGATAAGAAAGGCGGGCCTTTTGTCATGTCTCAGACGATAAAGCTTAGTGGCTAGTTCCTCTCCTCTGTGGGGTCAGTAGAGAAGTGGGAGGCTAACCAACACCGACTGTGTGCTTGGTGTAGCCAGAGTTACCCACCGAAAAAGCCCCTGCTGCTGGGAAAGACTGAGGGCAGGAGAAGGGGACGACAGAGGATGAGATGGCTGGATGGCATCACCGACTCAACGGACATGAGTTTGAGCAAGCTCTGGGAGATGGTGAAGGACAGGGAAGCCTGGCGTGCTGCAGTCCATGGGGTCGCAAAGAGTTGGACACAACTGAGCGACTGAACGCCATCACCCTTATTAGATATATGAGTAAGTACAGAATCACCCTATGAATTAAGTGTACATAGCCTTGTTAGATATATGAGAACACTGGATCAGAGAGGTTGCCTGACTTGCCTGAAACCATCACCTAGTTGGTAGTGGGCTCGGTTTTAAGTCTATGGCAGAAATTAAACTCAAGTCTTCTACCTTTTCTCTTTCCACTTGACCGCTAACTGAGAGCTGGAGTCTGCCCCTCAGGCTATCTGCAGAATAACTGCGCTTTCCAGAGCACAGTCCCTTGTTTATCCCACACACATGGGGCTGCTCCCTAGCTCACAGAAATGCAGGATATGAGCTTGCCTTCTTCTCTACTTCCCCCCAGCCCCGAAGGGGCTATTTTGAGTCTTGTGTCATTCCAACTTTTGATTTGGATATTTCCATTCCCCTTATTTGCATAATGAATCATACCGCCCTTGGGTCTATGGGGAACAAAAAAATAAAAATTCAAAGCACTGTATTTAGCACATAACTGGTTGCTGAAAATAGGAACAACCCCAGTTTATAGCTCTCCAGAATCAATCACTTTCTGGTTGATTTCATGTGGAGGCGGCAGCCCGCATTGACTGGGCGAGCGTCATATATTTGAAACAATCTCTTTGGCTTTGAACTGGTGGCGGCTTATAGACATGACCTCGATTCTGACAATTATCTATTTAATTGGATCAATACGGACAGCCCACTCCCCCGAACCACTGATTCAATTAATCAGACCATTGTCAAATCCCTTCTTCTCGTGGGTCTGTGTAGACACAGACCAAGTGGCAATTTCTCCCAAGATAGGCACGGAAGTCAATAATCTGCTTTTGGATCAAGTATCTGATCACTCACAAATTATACAAATCACATTGATTACCGACAAATCATAATGTTTACGGAGCACTATTTGGCTTTGGTGCCTAGGTATTTAATTAACAACCATCAGATGTAATTTATGCCAGTACAATGACCAGAAAATGGTTGATTGTTGGGTTTACATCGTGGAACAAACGTTCTGAGATTAGCCTTGGTGAGGACAAAGCAGGTGAGAGCTCAATGATGGGCAATGAAATCCAGAAGATTCTCTGCCTCTCGCGAGAAACTGACATCTGTTTGCCCGAATGGCAGGTGAAATACATGACTGATTTTTGTTTCCCTTTTCGCTTTGACTGCCAGGAAACTCGGGCTTCCCCAGGGGCTCATGTGGTAAAGAACCCGCCTGTCAGTGCAGAGGACACCAGAGATGCAGGTTCGACCCCTGGGTCAGGAAGGTTCTCCTGGAGAAGTAAACAGCGACCCTCTGCAGGATTCTTGCCTGGAAAATCCCATGCACACAGGAGCCTGACGGGCTACACAGTCCACAGGGTCGCAAAGAGTTTGATGCAACTGAGCATGCACGCAAAGGACAGGACCAGAATACTCAGAGCCAGCTCTTTAGTGCAAATGCAGTGTTTCTGCATACTGCAGCCTGAATATGCACTTTAGTACATTTTACCTGGTTTTTATTTTTACAAATACTTTATGACATCTTTTCTCTCTCTAGACTACTTTTTAGCAAATAATGACCCACAGACCAGATCCAGATGACCAGTCTATTTATTATAGTCTAAAAATGTTTTGCTAAGCAAATAGGGGGAAAGTGAAAGTTGCTCAGTCGTGTCCGATTCTTTGTGACCCACGGCCTGTAGCCCCCCAGGCTCCTCTGTCCATGGGGATTCTCCAGACAAGAATACTGGAGTGCTCTCCTCCAGGGGATCTTCCCCACCCAGGAATCAAACCCGGGTCTCCTGCACTGCAGGTGGATTCTTTACTGTCTGAGTACATAAACAAAAATCAAAAGAAGAACATAACCCCATCACCCACGAAATTCAAATTTTAGTGTCCATGAATAAAGTTTTATTGGAATACAATCTGACCTACACATGGCTCTACCAGGACAGAGCTGACCAGTTTCAACAATGACCACGTGGCCTGCCAGGCCTGAAACATATATTTAACATCTGGCTCTTCACAGAAACAGTTTGCTGACCCCTGCCCTAGGCCACCTCCAAGTTTTGTGGACCAGGCATGGCGTGGATGGATAGCTAATTAGACAAATAACCTAGAGGCAAATTACCAACTCAGCCTGTAGTTAATGTCAGTGTCTACGTTATTCTTTCTAATAAGCTTTGGAAGTAAGAGGGTCCAAAATTCAGGTTTCTGAGGACAAGCACCCTTTGAGAAGAAATACACGAGCCACTGGGTCCATTTTCAGAGTTCTGGGGTGACTGCTCTGACCCCTCCAAACCCCAAAGGGCAGGTGACAGGCCCACTGCTCCAGAAGGCCACGGGTCGGACTCCTTCAGATGGTGGCAACCGGGGAGGGGCATGGATGGAGGACGGAAGCAGGAAAGCGGGAACGCCAAACATGAGGAAAGGGAACTGACTGATGAGCATGGCCCTGGAGAGGGGCCACGGGGGCCACACAAAGCTTGGGAGAGCAAGAGCCAGTTTCGGAAAAGATAAAATAACGAGAGGACGAGAAGAGATGCCAAGACAGAAAGCAGGTGCGCCACTCAAAGTCAGGCCATGTGACCTGAAGCTCCTTTTGTAAAGCAGGGGGTAAGGCCATCATCTAAGAATGACTGGATGGGCCAAGGTGGGCCTGGAGTCTGGGGAAGAAGGCAAGATCAGAAACAGGAAGTTCCTGCTCATAGGAAAGTGGGCACGAGGCGGGAAGAGGATGCAGGGAGTAAGAACCTCCCAAACGTGACCGCACCTCTGCCCCTCCCCAGGGGCGGACACTGAGGAGCTGAAGAGCAGCTTCAACCGCAGCGGGAAGACAGCATCCCTGATACTTCATTACACCACCGTGGGGCGGGTGGTGTTACAGAAACCTTCAGGCCCTCCTAGCAGAGCCTTTCTTTCCCCAGCGTTCAGGGCCTTCTGATATGATGTCAGCTTCATCAGAAGATTTAAAAGACAGCTTGGAAATGGGGAAAATACAGAGAAGCATCTCATGGCGCCTCGTGTTTCCAGCTCTTGCTGTAGATGAAAGTACCAAACCCAACCAGCAAGCCATGAGCTGAGCCGAGCCTCTTCCTGGAGGCATCTTCCCTGTCCATCTGCTGTGGGTTTACTCCAGGGAAACTCACTGCTCACTGGACGAAAAACAAAGAAATTGATGCTTAGCAAGGACCTACTGGGCAGGTGACACTCAGAGAAATTCTTGAATCCACAAGGCTGCTTGAAAGGAAAATAACCATCCCTATTTTACAAGCAAGGGAGAAGGAACTTCAAGAAAAATCAAATAACTGAAGATCACACAGCTGGAAAAATGCAAAAACTGGAATTTTGAAGTGAACATTTGTCTGGCTCCAAAGTCTTGCTTTTCGTCCTCAGCTATGAGGCCCATGATCCATTCCCTTTTCTCCCTCCAAGGCCCCAAGTCTGTACCCAGAACACAGCAGAACCCCAGGGAAGGCACTGCATACCATAACTGTCCAAACGCAAAACACAGAGTGTCCAGTGACCTCTTATCCATCAGATTTAGGGGGGCAGGCGCCACTTGGTCATCCGTTTTCTGCCTTTCTGTCTTTGATCACTTGCAGCGCCTTTGACAGGAGGATACATCTTTCCCCTCTTCCTCATGAAGCCTTACAATCTCCCCCTGGGTGCAACCACGGTTATTCCCTAAATAAACACTTGTTGGAACAGTTCGCGCAAAATAAGGACTTGTAAAAGAGAACTGGATAAATGTATTTTGAATAAGGGCTTCCCAGGTGGCGCTAGTGGTAAAGAATCTGTCTGTCAATGCAGGAAACGTAGGAGACACAGGTTCCATCCCTGGGTGGGGAAGATCCCCTGGAGGAGGGCAAGGAGACCCACTCCAGCATTCTTGCCTGGATAATCCCAAGGACAGAGGAGCCTGGCAGGTTATGGTCTATAGGGTCGCACCGAATCAGATACAACTGAAGTGACTTAGCATGAACGCACACACGCGTGCATGTTGAACAAAAGTAGATACTAGAAAGGAATAAAAATATAACATGGGACACTGGAATCAGACAAACCCTGATTAGAACCCACTTGCTGGCTGTGCACAGGTTAAGAAAGTGATTTAATTTCTGTACCTCAGTTCTCCCACCTCTGAAGGAAAGCTATGAAGCAGAAGTCTCGGGAATTCAGGAGTTGCTCAGTAAGCAACGGCCAGGAATTGGGATGCTTTTGCCAAGTCAAAGGATGCTCCAGGTGAAAACATCTGGGCAGCTGCAAAACCTTAGATGGAATCGCAGCAACTTCTGGATTCCCTGAGCGCTGCGCACGAGCAACATTTATTTTTTTTCCCCTCAAAGCATGGAAAATTGAGGGATGATCCAGGAAAACACAGACATCTTGAGAAAAGGGAAAGGCTCCAGAGCGTTTTTCCGTTCGGGGACATAGAAGGCAGGAAAACATTCGTAACAGGTCAGTTCCCGAGGGCTGGTGGGACCCTCCCCAGGAAAGCATCTTTGGGGATAAATCATGATGCCGGCACAGCGTTTGCAGCCCAGTGTGTCAAAACAACCCCTCCCACGACCACCTATCAAGGTTGACAAAATCCAGGGCCTCCCTGAAATAGGACCGCATCTTCCCAGGAAGAGACCTCCGTCTCTGCCAGCTCCAAGACCCAGCTTGAGTCGAAGTGAGGAAATGCGAGCGATCGCTCAGCTCCCTGGGGGCTCTTGGAAATTGACAGGTGGTAAATTACTGCCCAGGGAGCAGATCGCAGGCCAGCTGACAAAGGACGAGAGGGAAACATCCTTACAGGTCGTCCAGCATCCTCTTTTCCCTGTGGAGGAGGTGTGTGGCTCACGCCACCAGACCCAGAAACCCAATAAAAAATATGTGATTATAAACACCTGGGAAGCAGGCAGCGCAAGAACGAAAGAGGGGGATAAAGAGGACCCCTGCCTTTCCCATGGAGCAGGCAATTTGGCTAAAAAAAAAAAAGAAGAAATGAGATGATAAAAGTCACAAATGAACCTGCAATGGCTTTGTTTCCGGGAGCGCCCATGTGACTTCAGATCAGTTCTCCAAGTCAACTTTGGTGGACTAATACCTCCACCCGCCAGCCCGGGGGTAGATACAGACCCTGGCGCCACAAGCCTTAACCCTCAGTGAGTTGGCAGAGTGGGACCAGTGAGGACAGGTGGGAACAAAAATCACAGGCAGTATCCCTGGTCGTCAGCACCATGGATAGGATGAGCTCGTGACGGGAGCGGATCTGTGCAGTCAGACACATCAATCCCCCTCTCTCGACTCCCCTGAAGAACCTGAGGGCTAAGCAGACCCCAAGGAGGACAGGTGAGGTGCCCATCCCTCAGGAGGAGGCATGGACGGGCTCCCCCCGCACCCCAGATGCAGAGTGCCCCGAGGGCAGGGCAGGAGCAGAGGACACAGAGAGGTGGGTAGCTGATGGAGCGCTGATGCAGGGCCATCAAGGGCCTGCTGGCTGGTGCCGCCTGCCTTATGTCTTCCTTCCGCTGTGCGCCACGCTGGGGGGGTGTGACCTGGAGGAAAAGAAGACCCGGAGCTGAACTGCAGCCGGCTATATCCTAGGGGCTGGCTGGCTGCTGGCTTGGCGGCCAGCAGTGTTATTTCCTGTCCTGCAGACCCTCTCGCCCTCTGCACACACTGTGTCTTCGGCCTGGACTTCCCCTGCAACCCCAGCACCCCCCGCCCCACCATTCATTCCCGTAATCAGGGACTGAGCGCAGCCATCTCTCGGCGTGGAGCTGCACAGCCCAGCACACTCACCACTGGGCCCCGGTGGCTCTTGAAATCGATCACAACGAGACACAATTAAAATGCAGAGGCTCAGTCGTGCCGGCCCCACGCCAGGTCCTCTGGAGTGGTGAGTGGCGGCCGTGTTGGAAGGAGCAGGGAAGGAAGACGCCCTCTCCCTGCAGAAGGCCCCCTGGACCCTCCCAGCTGAGAAGACCCCCCTGCTGCCTGCCTTGGCCGTGATGGTGAACCTCAACGTGGTAGCCAGAGGGTCCCCCGGACGACTCAGAAACGCCAAGGTCATGAGGACAGATGGCAGCAAAGAGGCAGGCCCAGGTATCGGGAGAGTCAAGTGCTATGGAAGCCAAACGCAAGGTGATTCTCAACTGGGCTCTGGGTCAAACAGCAACCAAAGAACGAAAAGGACAACTGGGGAAATCTGAATACAGACTGACAATGACCGGAACAGTGTTAAGTTTCTTGGGTGTGATAAAGAAGAGAGGAACTGTAAGAGAGATTTAAAGACAGAAACAAGAATGGAGGGCTAGGTTGGCCCATGGGGGTCCATGGGGTTGCAAAAGAGTTGGAGAGCATTTAGCAACTAAACAGCAACAACAGTCTCGGGGGGTCCTCTCCCGTATAGCGTGGACCCGGGTTGCGACACCACGTTTCTTTGTATGAAGGTCTGACTGGTGTCTGGAGCAAAAGTTCCCCAAAGCCACATCTACGGTTTCCTTTGTATTCAACCACTCTCTCCTGTCCTGACCCAGTTCTTAGCACCCAGTTAGAGACTAGTGCATATTTAATGAAGAAGGCGATGGCACCCCACTCCAGTGCTTTTGCCTGGAAAATCCCATGGACGGAGGAGCCTGGTGGCTGCAGTCCACGGGGTCGCTAGGAGTCGGACACCACTGAGCAACTTCACTTTCACTTTTCACTTTCATGCATTGGAGAAGGAAATGGCAACCCACTCCAGTGTTCTTGCCTGGAGAATCCCAGGGACGGGGGAGCCTGGTGGGCTGCTGTCTATGGGGTTGCACAGAGTCGGACATGACTGAAGCAACTTAGCAGCAGCAGCAGCAGCATATTTAATGCCTGAGTGGAACGACCACAGCCCCCTTCGAGCAGCAGCCCCAGCCACCCAGATTCCATAGCCCTGCATTCATCTACAAAGAACAGGACAATCTTGGAGGCTAGACAGCTCAAACCATTCATAGTGTTCCAGTGCACGGCATTCGCATCATATTCCTGGTTTCATGAAACAGCTCCAAGGAGCCCACAGGGTGATCACTACCGAGCAGCCACCATGATCACCTCCTAAGTCCCGCAAGAGCGAGGTGGCCGCTGTGTCACCTCCCCCCGGCCAGCTCTGTCAATTCCTCTAAATAATACAAGACTTGTCGGCAATCAAGTTAAAACAGGCTTACTGGTGAATAAATCTGACCCCGAATCAGGATAACTGCATTAACGTCACGGAGCTGACTCGATACCTGGCCAAGCCATACCTTGTTTTGTTTTTTGGAAGGTCGGGGACATTTTTAGCTTGCCCCTCTGTGCATGTGCTGCTCATTACACCAGCGTGGCTCCATTTAAAGGCCCTGGCACTGATTCAGTTCCCTTCTGGTCTCCAGATGCAGGTGGAAGCTCTAGAGGCAGGAGGACAAAGCCTGGGACAGGTGCGGTGACCTGCACTCCTCCAGGGCTGGCGAACAGCAAGGTCACTGCCTTCAAGTGGAGGATGAGGGAGTGGGGAGGGGGAGAGGGGAGAGAGGAAGGGGAGGGGAGGTCCAGCCTGATGCTGCAAGCCTCATGGCCCTGGCCCTGAAGCCCAGCTGTCCTTCAGTGGCCTGGGGCAAGTTGCACTAAGGTTCTGAGTCTCAGTTTCAACATCTATGATGTGGGACTATCACAAACTGTGGCAGACAGGATTCTAAAAGGCTCCCCTAGATTCCCACCTCCTACAACACACACCCTTACAGTTCTCTCAACTGTGGAGTGGCTAAGACCCAGAAATAGGGGACAGCTAGCTCCTGAGGCTGCAATTACGCTGTCCAATGGAGGTGGATGGATTTCACACATGGAATTAAGGTCCTGAAGCAGTGAGCTTGGTGTTCATCCAAAGGGAGGTGATCTTGGGCAGGCCAGACCTAATCAGGTGACCCCTGAAAAGCGACTGAGCCCTCCCTGAAGACAGAGATTAAGGAGTGAGCAGTCATGTTGCAATAGCATCTGGGGCGGAGCCACGTGGCAAGGACCTGCGAGCAGGCTGGAGGGGCTGCGAGCAGTGCCCAGCCACCACTCAGCGGAGAAACGGGGCCCCCAGTCCAAGGGATTCACTCATTCATTCATTCACACACAGGTTCATTCAACTCTTACAGTGTTTCAGGCCCCCAGCCTGACGCTGGGTCTTCAGCCCAGAGTCGCTGAACTCCAGAATCACATCGCAGGCACCCACTGGGCGTCTCCCTTGGCTCAATCTCGACACGCCCCAAACTCGCCTCTCCTTGCTCCCTCTGCTTCTCCTTCCTATCTCAGTCAGCAACACTGTCCTCCTTTCAGGCACGCAAGTTAGGGACCTCCGATTCACCTTGAGTCCTCTGCCCTTCTCCTCGCCCCACCCGACTGGGACCAAGCCCTGCCAACACTGAATCCCAAAGACCTCCTGAACTGGGCCCCTCCTCTCCATCCGACAGCACACCCTTGGCAAGACAAACAAGTTCCTTACTGCTGCCGTCACGGAGAACACAAACTCATTGGTTTGAAAAACTACAAAGTTATCCTCTTCAGCTTCTGGAGGCCAGGGGGCCAAAATCAGGTGTGCCGGGCTGATGTCACGGTGTGCGCAGGGCTGGGTCCTTCTGGGCGTTCTTGGGGAGAATCAACTCCCTTGCTTCCCCGGTTTACAGAGGCTGCCTGTACTCCTGGGCTCAGGACTCCTTCTCTCTGTCACTCCAGCCTTTTGGTTCCATCAACACACTTCCTAATTCTGTAGTCAAAACTCCCTCTGCCTCAGCTGTAAGGACCCTTGTGATTACATTCATCCCACTCCCAACCACCTGTCACTCCTCATCTCAAGATCCTTAACTGACTCACATTAATGAATCCCCTTCTGCCGTATAAGGAGACATTCATGCAACCCGGGGATCAGCACACGGATACCCTTGGGGGGCTATGATTCAGCCCGCCCTTGTCATCTCCCCCCCGGATCACTGCAGCAGCCACCGACCACCATCCTGGCTTGCCTTCTCCAAGAGAGATGGTGGAAAGCAGCCAGTGGTTATTCTGAAGGCCTCAGAGCCACCATTTTCTGGTCCTTTAGTGTGGAACACCCTTTCCCAGCGGACATGATGGCCCTTTTATCTTGCTTTTGCGTTCTTCAGGATGCTCACCTTGATTATTCTGGCTATGTGAGTCCTCCCCGTTATTATTCTCCCTCACATTGCCTTGCTGGTTTCACCCATGTTGCTGACGCTTCCTGGGATGTGCTGCTGACTTCTCCTTTGCCCTTCATGCTCACCAGCGTGTAAGTTCTGTGAGCACAGGGCCTTGTCTGAGTCATTTACTGCTGTGTCCTCTTTGCTCAGCACGGAGCCTGATGGGTGACACGTGGCCTGTGGGAGGCAGGCCCCCAAGACGTCTGCATCCTAATGCTGAGGGCCTGTGGATATGTTACGTCTCATGGCAAAGGGAAATCCAAGAAGCAGACAGAGCTATGGTTTCTAATCAGCTGACGTTAAAATAGGAAGATTATCCTGGGTTATCCAGTGGATCTGATGGAATCATAAAGGTCCTTAAGAGCGGAAGAGGGAGTCTGAACAGATAGTCAGAAGGATGGCAGGGTTTGCAGGGCTTGGCCTGATGTCACTGGCTTTGAAGGCAGACAAAGGGGGCCCTGAGTGCAGCGGGAAGCCTCGAGGAGGTAAAAAGGACAGGAGAACAGGTTCTTACCAAGAGTCCCCCCGGGGGGACACAGCCCTGACCGCACCCCAGTCTCAGCCCACAGAGGCTCGTGTTGTGATCGCCTTACACAGAGTGCATGATCACAGATCCGGCTTGTCGGAGGTCCTAGGTGTGTGACAGTTAATTACAGCAGCAACAGAGGACTAAGACCGAGCCCCACAGACATTTGGGGTGAACGGCCCGTGCACCAAAAAAGGCCAGAGGGTGCCAGGGAACGCCAGAGGCTAGAGAGGAGAGGGGAAGAATGTCCCCCAGGATTTTCAGACAGAGTGAGGCCCTGCAGAGAGAGCAAGGCCCCCGGAGCGTGAGGTGACGTGTGTCTGTGGTTCTCAGTGACTTCACGGCACTCTGCGACAGCTTGCCGGGACACTCCAACGTGAGACCACTGCCCGTGGCCACAGGTGAGCTTGGTTCTTGTGCCTCTGTCCTTAAGGGGGTAGGAAATGTCGCTGGGGAATCAGGCGTTCCTTCACCTCCCACGGCTCAGCAAAGCAGCTGTGGATTTGTGCCCGAGACAGGCTCCTGGGGACCTTAGCTGGGGGAAGGGGTGAGGGGGGCCGGGAAGCCTCAGGTCCACAGGCAGAGAGCAAGGTGATGCTGAGAGCAAAGAGTGAGCCTCAGAGGAGGGCAGGGAGCTTCCCAGCCCAGCCAAGACTCAGTTCCCCTGTTCCAAGGCGGTGCTGGGGGTTAACCGTGCTCATGTGTCCAGCACAGGGTCCGGCACCAAAATGTCCACATTTATGCTGCTTCCTCCTTCTCGCCCACCCACCTTCACTTCCTTCTTTTCTGTTTTTTGTTTTCTTTTTCTTTTATTTAAATATTTTTTTCTGCCTCCCTTTTCTTCTACTACATTCAAGCGAAAACAACAGCAGTTACTTCCTTCTGAAACACACGAGGAGACCTCTAAAAGAATGAAGGCCAGAAGTAAACCATGGAATTAAACAATGAAAAAAAAAAATTACAGAGACTCAAATCTCACCTAGGTGTCTGGCCCCAGTGAACTGGAAGAGAAGTAAGCCCCTGCAGTGCCTTTTTATGACTTGAGGTGTATGGAGTCTCTAATTTAAGACTAAATATAAAACTAAAACACACACAGCTGGGCTTTCAAGTATTTTCCAAACACGTTTAATGCCTTCCCATGAAACTCCCAGAATCCGAGCGGCCCTCACTCTGCACCAGTATAAACAGAAGTCGGGGCGGACGGAACATGTGGGCTTCAGAAGGCCACTGAGAGGGATGAGGACCGTGCGCGCGGGGGCTCCAGAGTGCTGCTGAGCGCCCACAGTCACGCGGCGGCCTCACCCACCCTAATGAGCACCGCAGAGCCCGGCTGGCGAGGCCGGTGCTAACAGGGGCTGCCTCTGACTGCAGCTTTTTCTGTCTCCCACCTACTCTTCAGCTCTGCTCCTTACTCCTGGGCCAAGGGAAAATGAGAATGATTCAAGTCTGCCTGGTAGACATGAAGGGATTCTCTGTTATGCCAGGAATTCTCCCTGGAGGAGGTGGCATCCACCAATCCTGGGCCACCGTCCGGTACTCCAAGGTATCCTTACGCACGTGATAGTTCTACACGCAGAGTCACCTACGTGCTTGGCGAGGCTCTACACTGCCCTGGGACATAGCCACAAGCAAGCTGAACCAATCAGGGCCTACGCCCCTAGAGGCCGTCTGCTGTGGGTAGATGCACTATCGAGCTGACGGCAGAGAGTGGGCAGCGATGCACAGTCATACAGGAGGAGCAGGGAGGCTGCTGTAGAATGGGCAGCTCTGAAGAGCAGACATGTGAAAGAGACCTAGCTGGTAAGGAGGCCTGGGCCACACAAAGGTCTGGGGGAACAACTTACTTGACAAACGGAGAACCAAGGCTTCCCTGGTGGCCCAGTGCCTAAGAATCTACCTGACAGTGCAGGAGACACAGGTTCGATCCCTGGTTCGGGAAGATCCCACACGCTGCAGGGCAACCGAGCCTGTGCACCCAACTCCTGAGCCCACACGCCTGTGCTCTGCAGGGAGAGAAGCCACCACAGCGAGAAGCCCACGCGGCACAGAGCAGTTGTAGAGCTGTCTTGCTTGCCGTAGCTAGAGAAAACCCAGCACAGCAATGAAGACCCAGCGTGCCAATAAAAAATATTTAAAAAAAAGGCGGGGGTGGCGGAGAAAAGAGCAAAGGCCCATGACAGCTCTAATATCTGTTCCGATTCCCATCCTCCTTCCATCCAGAGGCAGAGTCTACGCTCTTCCCTGTGAATCTGGTGGTTGGGGGACTGCTCCCCCTGTGTACGCGGACGTGATGCCCTGTGGCATCGGGGCTGGCAGCTTCTGCCGTGTTGCTGAAGAGCTGCCGTATGGGAGTGCAACCACGTTGAGACTACTATGCCAGAGCCCGGCTGAGCCCTACAAGGCGCTGGGCATGTGGGAAAAGCCATCTTAGACCCTCCAGAACAGCCCTCTCCCCGACGGAACACCACTACATGAATCCCAGCCATGGCCACGTGGAACAGGAGATCCAGCCAGCCAAGTCCTATAGAGTCCTGACTCAGAAAATCAGGAGCTCTCGTGAAAGAGTCGCTGTTCCCACAGCAGACCGTGGGGGTACTTTGTGTCTTAGGAAGAGACACATGAGCGAGGCCCCACTGCTGACAACCGGGAGGGTGAAATGAGACACACACGTGAGGTTTCAGGCATGGAGCAGGCTGACAGCAAACGGTAGATCACGTCCCTCTTGCCTCTCGCTCCATGTGACAATAGAGTTTGATTGCCTTTCGGTTTCATTGCCTATTTTTACACAATGCTGCCTTAAATCATAAATTACCAGCAGCTTATCCACATCTGATTCTTACTGAGCTTTATTGGGCTCTCAAAGTGAGAAGATGACTAACATGTTGTGCGGGGTGGCTGTTCTTTGCTCTCCAGCGAGGAGGGTTTTTGCAGGAGGCTCTCCGGTGGGGAAAGAGTGGGGTCTGGGTTGTCGTGTTCCTGATGTGGGCATCAAGGCCCCATGGCACAGACCCTGTGGCAAGCCAGGCGTGCATGCCAGGAAGTTTCTAAATGGCTTTCTGAGCACTATCATTTTTCTTTCCTAAACAGCCTGGATTTCTGAGCTCGAGTGCGTATCTGCATTGAGGAGAATGGACAGCCTCCCTCAGCACGTTTCATCTTGGAGGTCTTTCTCCAAATCAGCAACCAGAAGAGGTTGGAGAAGTTAGTGAATGTGAGCACGAATTTTTGGAGTCAGACAGGCTTTGGTGTGAAGCCTGGATCCTCCCTTTACAGATGGAGCGAGAGACCAGGCATGTAGTTGAACCTTTATAAACCTCGGTTTACTCCTCCACGAAATGGGAATAAACACAGTGTCTCCCTAGTTTGCTTGTACAGGTTAAAGGAGACAACGTCCTTGAAGCCCTTGACAAAATGAGAGTGCAAAGTAATGGATCTAATAAAAGAGGTCATTGGTAATTCTGCTGTGGCAAGAGTTGTCAGATTTAGCAAGTAAAAGTACAAGACGGGGGCTTCCCTGGTGGCTCAATGGTAAAGAATCAGCCTGCTGATGCAGGAGACGCAGGTTTGATCCCTGGTCCGGGAAGATCCGGCATGCAGTGGAGCAACCAAGCCCGTTCACCGCAACTACTGAGCCTGCGCTCCAGAGCCCGTGCTCTGCAACAAGAGAAGCGTCTGCAATGAGAGGCCCACACATCGCCACGTGAGAGTAGCCCCCACTCGCAGCAACTAGAGGAAAGCCCATGTAGCGACGAAGACCCAGTGCAGCCAGAAAGAAACACATTTTAACAACTAAAAAAATAAAAATGAAAAATACAAGATGCCCGACGACACTTGAATTCCAGATTAACAGCCAACGATGTCTTAGTTTGGTACATCCCAAATATTCCGGAGGATAGGCTCACACCAGAAGTCACTGTTCATCTGAGATTCAAATTGTGCTGGGCATCCTGTATTTGTTCCTGGATTATTATGCCTGCTATTTATCGTGACTACCCATCTCTACCGCCTAAGTCGGTGGTTCCCGAAGAGCACACCCGCCCCCCCCCCATTTTCTCATCTTTAATAAAATCTTACATCGCTTTTGTTTCCTGCCTCGAGCCTCACTGTAGACTGCTGGTAATTAACACAGGCCAGGAGGCTGTTCTGCGAGGCAATCCTGTAACTCTTTCTGCAGTTATTACATAAGCAACTCTCTGCAGCCGCATCCCGAGCTCCGCGGCGGAGAGGCTGTTGTTTGTACCGGTTCCAACCTCCCGCTGCACGGCCACCCCCTTCCACCACATTGCCTCCCCTCTCCCCTCCCTCCGTGGGCCTGAGGTCTGCCTCCCTCTGAAGTCTCCCCTCACCCCGCCCTTGGCTCTTTTTTTTCCCCCCACGTAATATAGTGCAGTTTATTACATAAGTGATTTATTGCATGCACCTTAATGTATAAGGAGCAAAACTTGTTTAAAATAAATCCAACTGAGAAGATAATCTCTATGGGCAAAATGTACTTGGACTTAATTTCTCTACTGGGTATTACACACTATATAATTGCCTTAAACAGAAGCTGCACACACAAATTTAGCTTGGCACCGGTATCTGGCTCCGCAGAACACTCAAGTTACATGCTGGGTTTTGCTACAAATCCTTCACTCCACCAGAAGAAACTCAACAGCATGCCTTAAAGAAATATTCAGCNAAACAAAACCCACTGGTGCTGGGCTGTCGAGTTGGCGCTACAACTGTGCTGAGCAAACCAACTTTTGCTTCCCACTTCTGGAATGTTGCTATACCCGCTGGGCCCTCCACCCAGCAACCATTTGGTTTCTAGAAGCTGCTGGCATCAGATCTCTGGTATTTCCTTTCAAGCTGTTGATACCTACCCCCATAGATTTTGTTCACTGGCACTTCGGATGTTTCTGTATGCAGAGGCAATGACAAAGCATCACTGATTCCTGCCTCAGGGGGGTCCTTGAGATGTGCACAGACTTCATGGATGCTAACAGGAGAGAATTTCAGAGATACACCCTAAGGTGAATGGTCAGATTAGTGCCTTCAAGTGGGCCTTCAATGGAAGCAAGACTTGTCCCTACATTTCAAGGTAGAGGTTCACAAGCTTTATGGATAACAAAGAGCCCTTCACTGATGCCAAACACTGCTCCAGGCACTTTCCTGTCCATCAGGTTATCTAAATCTTATCACAGATTCTGCAGGGAGGAGGTATTATTAATATACCCATTGTACATACTGAGAAACTGAGGCTTAACTAAATTAACTCTTAAAAGCACCTAGATTTTTGTAGAGCCAAGATTTGAACTCAAAATGACTCCAGGGATTAACCACCATGCTTAAGCACCTCTATTTCTACATATTTGTCTTAGCCTTTCATCAGAAGTCTTCAGTGTCACAGAGTTGTCCAACTCCACAAACATATGCAGCACCCTCTGTGCAGGCAGGGGATTCTGCTTTGGACCTACAGACAGAACATCCGCGGATCCTTCACAAGAGAAGCTCAGACTTCAAGGCAGAAGGTTGGCAGCACTTGGAATGAGAGGGGGAGAGCGGACGTGCATGTCCACACGCCGAGGGACCCGAGCACAAGAGGAAAATGTCCCCATTTGACTTGCATCGTGCCAATTTTTCCTAAAGAATTTTGGACGCTCATAAACATTAGGCTGCAAAATATTCAGAAATTTTCAGGAAGGCAGCATGAAATCTGCATAGAAAATCTATTCCGGTTTCTACCCCGTGAGCGATTGACCTTATGATTGCTATCTTCCCACAAATCAGACTGAGTATTTCCTTCGAGGGGAATAACAGATAGAAAAGGGTCTAAGAGGGATGGGAGTGGGGGGGTGGGGTGGGGTGGAAAGACATAAATCTGGTGCAAATCCACCATCCGTTAGGCTGAGCGTGTGATCAGTAGCGTGAGTCCATTGTACAGGCACCTACTACTCTCCAGCTGAAATCAAGAAAGAATGGTGGGCCGTGAAAGTCTGAAGATAAAACAAAAATCTGGAATGGGGAGGTGGGGCCCATATGAAATACAGAGATAATAGTGAACCGATTTCTTTAATTCTGTTGAAGGTGATCAAGATCAAAAAGGAAACAAAAGTTAGTCACACACCTCTCATACATTATCTATAGACACAAAAGCTACATTTTCTCCCAAACTGATACTGGGATACTGGGATGATTTTCAGGAGATGACAACCGCCCCCCTCCCCCCAAGAAAATGTCCTGCTAAGAGCACTCACTTTGCAATCATTTAAAATTTCATTTCAGTTCGGGTTGGGGGTCTCTGGGAAGGCAGGCAGGGATGGGTGACCCCCTCCTTCTCCTCCCCCAGAAGAAAGCAACCCGGTCGACACGTACACACATGCACACAAACCCCGCAAACATATGCCTGTGCTGAAGAGCAGAAGACGGGAAAAGCAGATGGCGTAATGACTATGGATCCGACAGCCCGCTCCGTGGCTGCACTGTCGGCAGGCAGGCCCTGCCAGGGACGCACGCTGGAGCGGGGGCTGCCAAGAACAGATCCAGGCCTGGCCCCCCACCCGCATGAGAGGCTGGTGTTTGAAAACAAGCAAAATGCTTTTTTTTTTTTTTTTTTGCAGAAGCAGCGAGTGAGGACGTGGCTCTGTGGAGTACGCTGCAAGCTGGGGGAGTGTTCTGCAAGCGGTGGCTCTATAAACACGGCCTACTTTGGACACTTTTCCACAAGAGGTGGGTGGGCAACGGGAAGGGAACTGTGGGCAGAACTGCAGGGCAACCTCTTTCCATGGGCTGTTTTTTTTCTTTCACTGTACCTGTCCCTGCTGGCCTGATTCACATGGCGGGGGCGGGGTGTGTGTGTGATACACACTAGCATCTCCCTGCATCAATGCAATCTTAATTCTCATCCATACAGTGATGCAAACGGACCACAGTCTCAGAATCCTCTCTTCTCCCAAGTTCATTAGGGAAGACAGGCAGGTGTGGGGAGCAGCGAGAAGGGAAAATGGAGCTGATAATTACGGATCCTGACCCGTGGGATCCTCCGGTCTCGTGCTAAGCACTCAACATATGCATCAGCTCCTTGCAGACTCAGCGAACAGTTTTACAGGTGGGGAAGCCAGGAGTCAAATGTAACCAAAAATCAGGAACAACGTAACGGGACTCAGAAGAGGCCAGCCTGGACTAGAGCTCTGTCACAGTCTTTCTGCTTCATTTTTCTGCCTGGCATTTGCTAAGTAAGAAGGCAGAAAAACCATCCACGTGGTACCCAAACCATAAAGTGAGCTCTGCCTTCTAGGGAGCCCTTGGCTATAAATGGGTCTATCATATCACCACAGGATGGCTCAAGTCCACCATTTTCAAGTTTCCCTCTTGTAACCACAAGTTTTCAACATTTTCAAATGGAGATTTTATTTAAGGGAGATGAGAGTTTTCTTAAAAACAAAAGACAAAAACAAGCTAAGCAGGAGCGGATTTCCCCTAAAAGGGGCATGTTCTCATCTTACTTTGTCCAAACAACGTTTGGGATCTGGTTTTGCATTGCCAGTTCCTTCTTCCTTTGGTAAAATGAAAAATATCATTTGTTCAAAGTCCCTGTTTAAAGGAGCCATCCTCCACCCTCCCTGCAAATTCATAGCAAGCTCGTTAATAACTTAACCCGACTGTCAGAGAGGTATAAATGCAAAATCATTTGGAAATGGTCCCGTTTAAGATCACACAATCCTCCAAACCCACTGCAACATCTTATAATTCCTGCAGGCCACCTCAGATCTCCTTTACACTTGCAATGGTGCCCCTTTCAATTTGCATTTAAAAGACAGTAAATTGCAGGGTTCATAAACATTTTTATAGTGATTTATTGAAGACCGGGATGTCAGGGCTGTTCTTCACACTTTAGCAGTCCTGGGAAGCAAATGCTGGCTCTGTATGCAATCTTGCTGCCCCCATAAACCACACAGGAACAAGCCAGGTTGGAACTTTATCATTTTCTATTCTTTTTTTTTCTTTAGGACAGCAGCAACCATATTTATGTCTCAGTTGCAGGGGGTGGGGAAAGGGGGGCAGAAACTCATTGTAATCAGCTTCTAAGTCCTAACTTGGGTTCTGTAATTTACAAAGAGCTTGGATGGCCATCCAGCAGTGTTCAGGAGTTACTCTCTATTACAGCTGAAGACCACAAAAAATAAAAAATAAATATGTAGAGTAAAGGAAGCCTTTCTTTTCATCTTCTCATTCTGCACCCTGGCCACACGCACCCTTCTGCAGGGTGGGTTACAGAGAGGAAGTCAGGCAGAGCTGAGGCTGGCCAGATGCTCCCAGATACCTCTGTCCCTCTTTCTTCCTAAGAACTGGGAGCCAGGGCTGGGCATGGGCTTTCTCTTAGTCAGAAATAAAGTGAGCAGGGAGATGCTGCAACCAGGACGTACTTGTGCTCCCTTCCAGCCAGCTAAGTCACAAAAGGCGCTGTTCGGGGGGCCAAGACAAGCTGTTTATCTAAGGGCAGAGTGAGCTCTTTGGCGCCCTTTCCACGGGGTGGGGTGGGGGACTTGAACCTTGTCTGTTCTTAAAGGAAAAGGAGAGAGACTAAGAAAAAGAGAGAAAGAAAGAAAGAAAAATAGGCTTGCACCTCATTTGCCCTTCTAGTGTCCAGAAGGAGTATTTCTTTCTACCTTTTTGACATTATAATAATGGCTTCTGCGCTCCTGAAAAGGGCCCTGGTGCATCGGCAAATGGTGCATGACACGGCGAAACCCCGGGCTTTGTCGCACCAGCTCCGCTCCAGAGAAAGTCCTCCTCTGCCTTCGTTTCCCTGCCATTAACTGAGATGAAATGAGTTTTTTCCCCCCTTTTGATTCCACCTCCTGCCCCCACCACCACTGTCTATTAGTGTGACGAGGCCGCGTTTCCGGGCCCATTATTTCACGGAGGGTTCTTTTATTCTGGTTTGGGAGTTTGTGCCTGCAAGGTTATCTGTGCACAGAGCCGACACCGCGGTCCTTGTGTTCGTTTCTGAAATCTGATCTCATTGATAAGAACAAGCCCGTTCCCACTGCATTTGTCAGATAAGGAGCTCGGGTGCCCGAGTCGTAATTTTTGTGACTTCAGTCAGGGCTCCCTGTGAAAACACGTCAACTGATAAAATGCAAGTATTATAAAAATAACCTTTGTATCAAAAAGTGTCGTCCTATCTCTATTTTTTCTTTTTCTTTTTTTAAAAAAAAGCACATTATGTCCTTTTTCACATCAAGTACCTCCTTGTACTCAGATGCCTCTTTAACCGCGTACATTTTTTAACAATGATATTTTAAATGGTCTTGCCCCCGGAGGCCATCGTTTGGTGTGCTGGGAGGAAAAAAAAAAAAAAAAA
>SJYV01022987.1:1043162-1103361 GCA_006410875.1 Neotragus pygmaeus | reverse complement strand
AAAAAAAGCTGAAAATGCAGCATAAATAGTCCAGTTTTCCTCATCGGAAAGAGAGGGAGGAAGTCACTGAATAATTTTTTTTTTTTTTAAAGATGAGTCTCTGTGGTTAAAAAAAATAGATGGACTTTTTTTTTCCCCCCACAAACTAAAAAATTGGAAATTTGTGGGTCGTTAAATCCTGATTGCTTGCTTACAAGGTTTGGGGAGAAAGCCGACTTAGCATTCAGTGACTCCTAGAGCTATTTTTATCCGTCAAGGAGTGTTCAGAGGACACTTCCCGGTGGCCAAGGGCCCCCCCTCCCCTGCCCCCCGCAAGCCCGCTTCATCTTGCCACCTTCCAGCTGATTTTTAGGTTCTGCGTAACCTTGTTGGTTGAGCCTGAGGCTGCCGTGGGCAAACTTTGGTAACAGTCATTAGGATGGAATAAAGGGAAGGGTGGGAAACTGACGTTAATAAAATCTTTCACTCTGGTGGATAGATCACAAACTTTGCAGACACAGAGACCCACTCAACACAAAGGCACATCTGATGCACAATGGGCTCATCAGCACCCTGTTGGTTTTAACTGCCCTCCTGCGCTTCATACAAGTGTTCAACAGACATGGTCGTACACGTGTTCAGGTGTGTTGGCCTCTATGCGTCTGAGATTATCATCTTCCAGTTGGGTGAACAGCATGGCCAACAGCAGCTTTACGGTGTGGGGTTTGGGATCTAGGAACCAGAGATGAAACTGCAGGGGAAGGACTCTACTTCTGATCTCCTTTGTTCCAGGGATCACTACAGCCGAGCTCGCTGATCAGGTCAGCTGAGTGAGTGTGTCCTTCCTCCAGCACCCCGTTTTTGGCTGGGCTTTCACAGGCTTTCATTTAAGAGCATTGCCTTCCCAGAGAAAGGAAAGTTTTTCTTTGGTCAAAGGTCCACGAGAAGTTGACGTACAGGCAAGGGTTAAGGAGCTGACGTGGTATTTGGATATTGTGACTAGCAAGACCCAGGAAGGCATATGGTGGCCAGACCAACGAAGTGGACATGTAAACATCTGACCGCTTCTGACAGTCGGCCAGGGCTGGCGATGACTCTCCACTTGGTTCCTGGAGAGGAGACTTGTTGAGGTCTTTGTGCAGAGAAGGGGAGGAACAGGGAGAGGAGGAATAGGCCAGAAGGTGAAAAGGCAGGAGTATCTCCCAAAAGAGAAGTGCCTTGTACAGCTGTGGTTGGTGACTGTCACTGCAGAGGATACTGTCCAAGGGAACACAGGAGCTGACTGTGCAGAGAAGGGTCACAAAGACAAGAAGAAAACTGACGTCCTTGAGTTCACGGTCCAGACACCCCCAGCATGCTTCCTGAATGAACGGTAGACAGCTCAAGGACAGGATGACCTTTCTTTCATTGTCTGTTCACGAATGAGCACATTGTAGGCACAGAGGTTTTATCAATGAATAAATGAATGAATGAAAGAAAGGAAACGCCTGGAACACAGGCAGTGGAAGGAGATACATGAAGGTGCGCTTTCCCAGTCACTGATTTTCATTTTTTCCCCTGCATCCAGTAACGAATATGTACTGGGGATTATTCTGTGGCAGGTATTGCAGGAATAAAGGAGACTTAACTGAGATGATTTCAAGACTCTGGGGCCCCGCGTAGACAAGAGTCCAAAGCAGGGGATGATGGCCATGAAGACAGAGGTGGTGATTAAAGGTAACGTCGCCTGAAAGCTAACATGGGCAGGGTGATGTGTCAAGCTCTTCAGGACACTTACTCTTCACCTTTTTGTTGGGGCTTCATGTCAATGCCCCAAGGGGGCTTACATCTTACAGAAGGGAAAACTGAGGTCCTGAGGGCTGAAAGAACTTGCCCAAGGCCCTGCTGCTGCTCAGCGGTCGGACCTGGCTTTAGCGGGGACTCTACGATCCCCATACTTAATCCAGGTCTTGCTGCCTCTGATCACCAGATGCAAGCGGGTGTGAAAACCATAGCTTGGAAACAGCTCCGAGGGACTCCCAAGCACACTGGCAAGAATTTCTCTCAATCTCTTTTCTGACTTTGATCTCAAGGGCTGAGTCTGCGGTCACTGACTTGGAGAATCCCTTCTGTTCCTTTTCCATCTCAACGTCTCCTCCTCGGGAAGCTGAAGGCTGCCATGTTAGGCCTAAACCAAAGAGCCCCTTGCTCTTTTCAAAGGCACTGTATAAACCTAAGGAAATCACCGAGACCCAAATAAGCTGTCTTCCCCAGGTTTGTGGTCTCGAGACAAGCTCCCCTTGAGATCTGCTCCATTTTCTCAGCCTGATGCCTCCCTCTCTTCAGGGAAAATCACGTGCCCTGCACTCACCACCTGTTTTGTCTCCTTTTAAAAAAATGCAAGTGAATACAGAGACAAAAGACCAGGAAGACTGCAACAGAGGCTCCGTTAAGAGCCAAGGGGTCCCGGCAGGTCAAAAGCCGAGACGGGGCCCATGCTTCCTGCTTGCCTGCCGACCTTCCTCCTTTCTCTCTCTCTTTCCTTTCTTCCTTTATTTTTGTTCCCTCCTCTGTCTTTCTCTCTCTCTTTTCTTCCTTCCCTCCTTCACTTTTCTTTTTTTTAAATTGCACTCTGGACTGTTCACTAAGCCGTTCCACAGCTTGGGCGGTGAGGGAATGACCCAGGGCCCGGGGGGCGCCCCCAGCGCTCACTGTTGTCAGTGTGATGCGCATCCTGGCGCTGATAAAACCCAGTCTATGCCTTTGCAATAACACAGCTGCTGACCTTGGGCAGCTCCGGGGAGCCTGGACGGCCACTTTCCCCAACAGCAGGTCGGCCAGATTAGCTGGAGCTCCTTACGTGTGCGCAGGGCGCCTCCTGGTTAGACCTCATGAAGACAGAGCTGGGAGCTAGAAGTCTGGGATGGAAGGGAGCCTTTGGTATGAGAGTCAGGTAGGTTGGTCTCAAAAATCTCTCTGGCACACACACACACGCACAGACACACACACACAGAATCTTCCTCTGCTTCTTCCCTCTCAGCACCTCGACTTCCTCTCTGCACACCTGCTCCCCCGTCTTCTCATCAGCTTTCTGCTTGCTGTGCGTTCTGCTCCCCTTCACTCCTCCATGCAGAGGGTCCCCATTGGATGCCCAGTCCCCGAATCCACAGGATGGCCTGGTGTCTGGATTTACCCTCAGCTGACTGTCTTTTTCCATGCTGACTAATCAAATCTCGGAGGACTGACGGTCAGGGCCACGCACTGCGGGCTGCACTGAACTTGCTTAGCGGGGGCGCCATCCATGTTGTGGGCCGCTCTCTCCAGTCTGAGGGCAGGTGCGGGCTGCCTGGAGCAATGAAAAACCTATGGTGCCCCTAAGGCCGTGCAGTGGGGCCCGATTATACACTCAGGCCTTCCTACTTCCAGAGTTTGAGGACAAAGAGAAGAGCTCATCACACATTCGTCTAAGTTACGGCACTTAGTCATGATATTGAACTAACTGAATGAAAAAGGTCTTCAAAGTTAGGTGAGAATTCTTAAAATCATTTGAAAAGAAAGCGGTTAGTTGATGAAGCTGCCCCAGTTGGAACACTTTCCCAGTTAGTTATAAACTCAAGAAATGCACAGGGAGGGTCTAGTATCCACATAACCCAATATCTGATAATTTTGAAAAGGGAATGTAAAAAAAAAAAAATTAAAATCATACCTCCAAAAATAAAATGCTTAGGAGTTAGGCTTCCCTGCTGGCTCAGACGGTAAACAATCCACCTGCAATGTGGGAGACCTGGGTTCTATTCCTAGGAAGATGCCCTGGAGAAGGAAATGGCAACCCACTCCAGTATTCTTGCCTGGAGAAATCCATGGACAGAGGAGCCTCGCGGGCTACAGTCCGTGGGGTCGCAGGAGTTGGACATAAAGAAGGAAGGCGGTGAAAGACTTACATGCTAAGAACCATATAAAACACCAATAAAGGAAATTGAAGGTGAGTAAAAGAAATCAAAAGATATCCTATGCTCTTGGATTGGAAGAATTAATATCATTAAAATGGCCACAGCACACAAAGCAACTACGGATTAAATATGATCCCCTATCAAATTATCTTTGACATTTTTCGTAGAACTAGAACAAATGATTCTAAAATTCGTATGGAACCATAAAAGACCCAGAATTGCCAAAGCAATCCTGAAGAAAAAGATCAAAGCAGGAGGCATATCCCCCTCAGACTTCAGACAACACTACAAAGCTACTGTAACAAAAATGGCATGGTGTTGGCACAAAAACAGACCTGTGGATCAATGGAACAGAATAGAGAGCTCAGAAATAAACCCAGAAACCTACAGTCAATTAATCTTAGGCAAAGGAGGCAAGAATACACAATGGGAAAAAGCCTACAGCAAGTGGCACTGGGAAAGCTGGAGCACCACATGTAAATCAGTGAAGTTAGAACACACTGTCACAGCCTACACAACAATAAACTCGAAACGGCTTCAAGACTTAGACATAAGACATGACACCATCAGCTCCTAGGGGAGAGCGTGGGCAAAGCATTCTCTGACGCAAATTGTACTGATGTTTTCCTAGGTCGGTCTCCCAAGGGAACAGAAATAAAACCAAAAATAAATAAATGAGGCCTAATTATTATGTGATCATTTTGCTTTAAAGCACCAAAAAAGAGAGAGTCACTCTTAGTCCCACGGCTCTATTGATTAAGTGGCTTGTTTTGTGAGTCATCCAACTCTCTGCTTATTTTTACAGAGAACTCGGGTAACCCTCTTGGCTAGTTTCTGACAGAAAAGGAACCCCGGCCCACACCGCTGACCCGCGTGCATCTGCTTTGCCTAGCAGTCTGCGGGCTTCTTTTTCCAGCTAGGGGCAGTGATAAATGGGCACNTCTCTGCTTATTTTTACAGAGAACTCGGGTAACCCTCTTGGCTAGTTTCTGACAGAAAAGGAACCCCGGCCCACACCGCTGACCCGCGTGCATCTGCTTTGCCTAGCAGTCTGCGGGCTTCTTTTTCCAGCTAGGGGCAGTGATAAATGGGCACCCATGTAACAACATGTGGGCCCTGGTGATGGACAGAGGACACAGCTGAGAAAGCACAGACTTGGAGGCAAGGTATAGACCCTAGCCAGTAACCTTTTGTTTTTTTTTCTGAGAAGAAGGTAATTGGACAGCTATGCTAGAATCTTCTAATTTCCTGCCCAGGTTTATCCTCTACGCTTTTGTCCTCGGCTCCATGCTCAGGAAAGTTGACCAATACAAGCTCCATCACTGAGTTCTTTCACCAACCGGTTTCTGGGTGGGGTTGAATAAAGGAAAGTGAAAGTGAAAGTGAAATTTGCCCAGTCGTGTCTGACCCCATGGACCGTATAGCCCATGGAATTCTCCAGGCCAGAATACTGGAGTGGGTAGCCTGTCCCTTCTCCAGGGGATCTTCCCAATGCAGGGATTGATCCCAGGTCTCCCATATTGCAGGAGGATTCTTTACCAGCTGAGCCACAAGGGAAGCCCTGAATAAAGGGGGAGACTGTTTATTACCCTGGGGTCTTTCCTTGGGAGAAAGGAGTGTCACCACAGGTAGGCAGAATTCCCCAACCAAAGACCAGGGCCTCTGCTAAGGGTCCATCCAGAGACCCTCCCCTGGTGCCAGAGCCTGCTTCCTCCTTCCTCTCCAGGATGGCGGAAGCCCCCATCACTGCCCCTGGGAAACTCCCCATCTCTTACGCTTGCACTAACACCCTGTCCCCACCTTTATAAAAAGTCTTTTTAAACTGTTCAAACTCTCCTGGAATTACTCGATTTGAGTGGGTCATCTCTTTTCTGCCAGGACTGCCTCTAAGCCACAAGGGATGGGATGAGGCCTCTGGCTTCATTTGGGCCAAATATTCTAAGGAGCAGGGCTCATTGTCCTGAACTCACTATTTAAATATTGGGGAAAGTCCTGCTGGAAATTTTTGGAGAGTACGTTTTTAGAGAATTGCCAAGTTCAGCAGCCCAAGAAGAAAAGGACACAGAGAGCTTGGGCTGACACACGGCGGCTCTCTCATCGGCACACAATGAATTCTCCTTGCTTTGCTTCTGAATATGGAGGGACCCGTGCAAAAATCAAGACATACGCGCCGTCATACCAAAAGCATCTTGAAACATGAGGGAGCATACGGAAAAGTCCTTGAAGAGGTCTTTTTCCAATTTTTCTCAACCTCCATGTGTTATGGGGAAAGCTCTAAACTCTCACAAAAACAATGGATTAAAAAATGAGATACCCTCCAGTTTTGCCATCCATTTGTTTCAAGCTTTCAAGATTTGCTTGAGAAAGGGATAAAATAAGTTGCAAAGGTCCCATTGTGAACTAACTTGAAAAATCTTGCCTTTGCTAGGAATTTTTTTTTTTTTTAATTTTTCAAATGCATTCTGACCTGCTGCTGTAGCTACAAGGTAGGAAAACATCACTGTCCAAAGAAAAAAGAAGAGGAGGAAGAAAAAAATCATTCACATGCTAAAGATCCTGGGATTTAAAACAGTAAAGCCAGCACTGGATTAATAAGCACAGCCCACTTCTAAACATATTCTTCTCTGGTCTGTGGTACAAGGAGACATCAAATCTTAAAGACCTTCTGTGTGTTTTAGAAAAAGATCATAAATCTTGGAGCCGCACAAGGCTATCCAATTGCAGGGCTGGTTTCTTTTTGAAAGCTGTCCTTGAATTACCACGATGAGTGTGTCCTTGAAGAAAGTCCCTGAGTTATTTCCCAAGAAGCTTTCTCTGACCCCTTCTCTGCTTAGTTTGGGATAAATGTCCCTCTGCTGAGTTCCTTGGCCATCCTTTTTGCAGAACCTGGTACCATGGCCTTGAAATACTGAGTTTTCCTGAGTCCCTGAGGTCAGAGGGAACTTCTTGTTTATCCTGGAATTATCACGCCTCACACAATGCATGTTATCCAAGAGATGTCCAAACATTCCTGTGCAATTAATCTTTAATTCAAGAGAATGACAACATCAAACTAGCAAGACTTCAGAATCTCTACTGGAGATATCAAGAAATGGCAAGTGAGCTTTAGCACATGTGGTAACCCTGGTCAATGGATAACAGTTTCCTGGAGGGCTCTGCCTGAACGCAGACTTGGGAGAGTCACCTCCGTGCTTGGGAGGAAAGGCGAATACTGGTGAATGAATGATGTCGGCTGTGGACCCAGAACTGGGGCGTGATGTCAAGTGGACTGTGGGTTTGCCACTTCTGTCCTTAGATTCTCAAGAAAATCCACTGAAATGCCAAGGTTAGTAAAATCAGCACTGCCCCAACCTACTTAGGGTACTGTGGGCCTGGAGTCTAAAAACAGAAACCAGCTCAAGTCCAACCCAACTGTTCTCCATGCAGCACAGAGCGCCCATTAGGACTGGGTCTTCTTAAAGCTCTGAGTCAGCCTGGTATCCTCCTGGCGACTTTCAAAACTGTGGGTCTGGAAGCGCGTCTACCTCTGGTTTCTTCGTAAAAATTGATTAAGTATTTTCAATAAGTCTTTCTATCATCCCCGGTTGAAAGTTGCAAGTGCATTGGTTGCATATGTAAAAATATAAATGTCTGACTCATCTCGCCTGGGGAAATGCTGACGAAGCCAGGGGCGTACGTGCTCCTGTTTCGGTAAATGTCTTCCTAAGCCCCAGTTCATCTTGACATTTCCCCTGCCTTTTCCACGCCATCTCAGACAAGCTGGCGTTGGATATCCTTCTGACCCTGGGACGCCCCTCGAAACCACGTCAAGGAGAATGGAAGGCCGTTGCGGTGCGTTTCTGGC
Source organism: Neotragus pygmaeus (assembly GCA_006410875.1). NCBI lineage: Eukaryota > Metazoa > Chordata > Mammalia > Artiodactyla > Bovidae > Neotragus > Neotragus pygmaeus. Next base: position 1,095,609 of record SJYV01022987.1, on the reverse strand, counting down.
TCCGAGCCACGACCTCTGACACAGCATCCGCATTCCTGGGCCAGTCAAAGTCTTTGTATCAGAGGGATCCTGGCTGATGGAACTGGGGGAGGCAGCCGGCTGGAACTCGGGCTTCAGCTGTAACTTCTGTACTCTGGCTGGAGTGGTCAGCATTCCCGGCCAGGGCCGCGACGAATGACCCCCGCCTGCGCCGAGTGTGGTCTGGGTGACGCACCCCATCCTTGCCGGAGATGGAAGCGATTCGTGGCACTGGGACCCTGACACCACTGTGAACCCTGTGTTGGTGACAAGCCACACTTGTGACCGCGCGGGGCCCCGTGTGTGGTGACACAGATGCACAGGCTGCACCATTTCCTCTTTGCTGATACAATGGGCTGTGACCGAGCGACACAAGAGAGGGTTTGTGCATGTTAACCCCTCCACGACCGACAGGAAACGGAGATTTCCCCCTTCCTTCCTGGAAGGAGTCAGGGCTGGAGTGTTACAGAAGCCCCTGCTCCTGGGGCTGAGGTCACGGGGAATTCAACAGTTTTAAAGCGAAGTCCCAGAAGTGGGTGTTCTGGGTGTGGCTCCTGATGGAGAGACGGTGGAGAGGAGGCAGGCACTCAGACACCTGGATCTGGGCTCGGGTTCTGAGTTCTTTCATTTTCCCCCAACATTAGTCCATATTCTCACAAAATGACAAAGAGAGTCAGACCTTGATGAGCCAACTGTAAAAAAGAAAACCAGTATCGATTCCCCCTCTCTGTGTGGCCCCTTCTTCCTTGTTTCTTTCCTCCCTGTTACATCCCTTGCACACCCTCATTACCCAAAACGCCAGGGATCATTTGATGGATACAGCAGAGGACATCATGAAAATGGACAAGGAAAATGTGGCCACTTCTAACAGGGCTGCTCTGGAAACATGAGGATTTGTATGGTATTTTCAGTGGAAGGAGCCCCGAGGGTCAGCTTGTGGGTTGGGAAATAAGCTAGGTGACTTACTTGAGAAGTATGTTGAGATCACTCTGAAAAAAGTTGGTGCAAGGACCCTCTGTCAGTCCAGGAGATCACCTAGCACAGATGCTGGCCAACTACAGACCAGGGGTCGGTTCCGGACTACAGCCTTGTTCTTGTCAATAAAGTTTTATCGGCACACAGCCACACCCACTCATTCCTATACCTTTGGCAGCTGTTTTCACAATACAGTGGCAGAGCTGAGTAAGCAAAAAGAGACTGCATGGCCTGTGAAACATAAGGTGTTAACTATTTGGCTCTTTATAGAAGTGTTTGCTGACTCCTGGGCTAGAGAGTAGGGACTTCTGGTTTACTTGTTACAGCTCCTAAGAGGGCCAAGCTCTGCTGAAGGTCTACAGGATACAAGGACATGTGACATGTGGTCACACTGGACTCAGGGGAGAAACAGACAAGGGAGAGCTCTCAAAAAAGAGGAGATGCTTCACCAGTCTCACCTTCCCATATTCACTGAAACAATGTCGGTATCTGCTGTAACAGATAAACTTCAAAGTTCCTGAGGCCTAACACAATATAAGCTTATCTTGTGTTCCTATAAAGCCGTACTGACTATAGAGAGGTTGGCTCCATGCAGTCATTCAGAGATCCAAGCTAGTTCCATCCTGGGGCTCATTCCACTGGTTAGAACTCAGGGAGGTGACCAAATCTAACAGGTAGGGAGTCCAGTGAGGTGGCCAAGAGGAAAGGGAAAGAGGCTGGTGAACATGGAGCCAGAGGACCCTTCCCAAGATCCTAACCTGTCCACGCCTTCCTCCTCCTCTCAGAGCACCCTGGCCCTTGCTAACAGAAAATGAGACTCAGGCATGATCCTTGGTCTGTCTCCACCAAAGACTCATGATGCACTATCCTTCCTAGGGGGAGAGCCACCCGAACAGAATGGGTAAATCAAGTATTTAGTACATTGCCCACTTTATAATACATAGAAGCAATTTTCCTATAATAATAGAGTCATTATAGGTATTTAGTTGGAGCCCGCTTGTAAAGTATTGTTCATAGTTGGTGCGCTTTGCACTGAATCTTGGATTAGAAAATAAATTCAATGCTAACATTTTAATAATTTGTTAAGTGTTTTCTAGGAAGACTTTGAGGCCAAGTTTATAAGCTACTTAAAGCCTCCTCCTATAACAGCCCTCTGCCCAGGACACCTAGACATCTTTCAGGCGGTGTTACCTCTAACTCTTCAACTCTACAACCCAACTCTAGGAGCCTAGATCTCAGTCCATCCGTATGAGGACTGACAACAGACCTCACTTGGAAACAATGAGCAGGATCAATTACAAACATTAAAATCTTTGACAACATGCACACTAGAACAGCTAGGCAACATTAAAAAAAAAAAGAAAGAAAAAAAGATGCCATCGCAAGAGTCCAAGACCAGGAATGAGGAGCCCTTGGCTCCAGACCCTGCTTCTGTGCCATCTTTGCTAAGTCCTTCCCTTCCTCAGTCCCGGTTTTCCCATTAAGTGTAAACACTCTGGGCATCCCTGGTCTACCTGTCACAAGTCTATGAATCTGGGAAGAAGTTCCTGCTGGTAGAGTTTGATGTCTCAGTGGGAGAGATATATTTTATTTTATTTATTGGTTTATTTTTTAAAATTTTGTCTGCACTCAGTCTTTGTTGCAGCGTGCAGACCTCTCTAGTTGCTCTGTGCGGGCTGAGCTGCCCCACGGCATGTGGGAACTTAGTTCCTTGACCAGAGGTAGAACCTGCAACTAGAATGCTTTGGAAGGCAGAATTCTTCACCAGTGGACCACCAGGGAAGTCCGAGAGATATATTTTAGAATGCCATTCTCAGCTTCAGCCCACAACCGCAAAAGACAGGCCCACTTCCAGATTAGACTCAGGCTACAGGAGAATCCATGATAAATATTTTGCAAAAGAAAACAAAGGAATATATTATCTGGCCGCCAAAGGGAATGCAAGCCCCAGTCACTGCTTCTCCAATTGCAAAGGGCTTCATAGGCAGTCAGGGTCATTTTATTATTTCGAGTACTGTTCACGATATCGCCACGAAGAAATCAAAATTTGATGAAATTAATTTAGCCATCACAGGACGGATAAAGGAGCTCAGAAGGGTGTTCACTTGATAAATAAAATATATTTTAGAGCAGAGTATTATGGTAATCACTATTTATTAATGCAAACTTCTTTAGGGTTTGCAGGATTCAAATGCACATTTCATTTTCTCCCAACTAAATAAACATACGTATTTGAGGAGCCTGGTCTAAAATATTAACAGTCTCTCTGCACCAGAAATATTAGTCCTTTCCTCCTTTTCTGCCTGCTTCTGTCAGGAAGCCACGGAGCATACAACGGCAGCGCCTAGCTAACCATGTAATTGATAACTCCCTACTCGATTCACCGTAGGGATCTGTCAGTTAAGGTCTAAAGATACATACACGCCACTATGAAAATGAACTTGCACGAGCCTGTCTGTGGCCCAGGAAGGGCCTGAATGCAGTCAACACCCCGCTACTTAATTGGTTGGGGCTGGTTAACCAGCACAGACGTGTATTCTGGCAATGGCGTGCTGTACCATGACTCTCTTTGACAGACCTATTTAGTGAGGAAGAGGTATATTTCCACCGCCCCCCACCCCCAATAATTGCTCAAAATCATGCTTTCAAAGTCAAAGTGATTCAAGCTTGCCTGTCTGTGTGCTGCAAACACACAAGTGGGAAGGAATGCAAATGCGCAGTCCTATTTCTCGGGCAGATGCATGCTGTTTTTACTTTTGGTTTCTCCTCCTGGGAGCAATGAAGGAGAAGGAATTCAAGTCCTACAGGGTATAGCTCAAGCCCGGGGTGGCTCGTCTGGCCAGATCCTGCAGAGTGCATGGTTCACTCCACTTGGGCCCAGAGCCCTTCAGTGAAGAGACGGTGAATCTGACACCCTGCCAGTCAAAAACCAGGGCTCTCAATGCCGTTTAAGGGTTTCCCCAGCAGAGCAGAGGGCTGCAGCGTTCAAATCTACCAGATGTTTGGAGAAGCCATTTAACTTTCCGGGTGGCACCTGGCATAGTGAACAGAGCCAAACACCCTGAAAATAAACCATCTTCAGGGGAGTGCAGGGAAATGACGTCACTCCTTCACTCTGCCCCTCATCACACAAACAGAGCTGTTTGCGCCTGCCTCTGGGGGCTGCTGTGGACCTATGTGATACTCATCAGGAACGTCATCCTGAACCTGGATCTACAGACATCTCCTGGCTTTGTCCTTGTCCCCTCGACTCAGCCCTGAAGGCATCTGTGTGCATTTTTCCCCTCCCCTGGCATTTCTGAATATTCACATAGAGATCATGAAATGGTGCAGGCAATAACAAGCACTGGAGAAATTCTAACAAGGGAAGAAGGGAGCAGTGCTGGGAGGTGTGGGTGAAGCTGTTTTCATGTGAACACACCAGTGACAACATGCTGACCAAGTAGGGATTTCGGGGAAGTCTGACAGCCCAGGGTCCTCCCCGTCAGCACAGGGGCCCCACATCCCTGGGTCCACAGGAAGAGCTTTCATGACGCTTTGTAGGCTCCAGAAAGTACTGTTACATACATCAAGTACAGACATGCCCTGTGAGCGTGGAGCGAAGAGCCCCCTAGCACAGATCCTTGGCTCTATGCACAAATCAAGAACCAAAATGTGACTGAGGCCAGTCCTGGGTCCTTATATAACTCTCCCTTGACATTTCTGAAGGCAAATAAAACTAAGAACTCATGACCTTTTCCCCCTACTGCCAAGGGAACTCAATCCTACAGAATTATAGAAGTGGCCACATTTTCCTTGTCCAGTAGAATTATTTACACTTTAAAACTCAGACAGACTTTGAAGGTGATACTCTCCCCCTCTGCTTTTTCAGAAGATGGTGCAAATAAGCTCTTCCACAAAAATACTTATTTCAGAGTCAGTGCATTTAGAAGCAACACTGGGACTTCTGTCTCCTCGGGAGAACTGAGCTGAATAAGGAGATCTGGTTCCACTTTCAAGGTCAAAATGTGGATCCTGCCTCAAAACGCCATGCATGGTTCACATGACTCAAACGGGAGACGATTGGACATGCTATATTTCCCCTATGGCCGGGCTAGCTAAGGTGAATCCTGTGAGATGGTGGTGGGTGAAAATGCTTTGTAGTCCACTAAATAAATACATAAATACATACATGGAATCTAAAATATGAGACAAATGAACATATCTGTGCAACAGGAACAGACTCACATCCATAGAGAACATGCTTGTAGTTGCCAAGGGGGAGGGGTTCGGGGGAGGGATGGAGAGGGAGGTTGGGACTAGGAGATGCAAGCTATTATACAGAGAAGAGAACAACCACAGGTCCTACCATATAGCACAGGGAACCATGCTCAAAACCGCATGATAAAGCTTACTGGAAAAGAAGAATGTGCATATATGTGAATCCCTGTGCTAGACACACACTGCAAATCAGGCAAGATAAAATAGAGGAGTCACTTCCGGGCGCTGGGTCTGCAGGTGGCTGCTGTCACCTCTCTGTGTGCTTCCAGCTGTGCTTTCAAAGGCTCTGTAAGGACACGGGTTCTTTTCGTAAGCACCATGGGACAACCCACAGCGCATGCCCTGTGAGATAAAATGAGCTGTCATTTTATCCGAAGCCAAATGAATGCTCAAGAATGTTCACAGCAGCACCACTCACAATAGCCAAAGGTGGGAAGCGAAGGTGAAGTCGTGCAGTTGTATCTGACTCTTTGCGACCCCATGGACTGTAGCCTAGCATGCTCCTCCGTCCGTGGGATTTCCCAGGCAAGAATCCCGGAGTGGACTCCTATTTCCAAAAGGTGGGAACAATCCAAATGTCCCCCACCATGGATAAACAGATAAACCCAACGTAGTGTAAACATACGGTGGAGTATTATTAAGCCAGGAAAAGGAATGGAGTGCTAACATAGGCTATGACATGGATCAACCTTGAAAACTCGACACCAAGTGGAAGAAGACAGATGCAGAAGGCTACATACTGCATGACCCTTGTACAGGAAACATCTAGAATAGGGAACTCCATAGAGACAAGAAGCAGAGAGGGAGCTGGCAAGGGCTGGGAGGAAGGACGAAAAGGGAGGGACTGCGTGACAGATTCAGGGTTTGACTGGGAGGTGACGAAATATTTTGGAAGTACATAGACACGGTGTTTGCACAAAATGATGATGATACTAAATGCCACTGAACTGTTGACTTCTGAGCGGTTCATTTATGTTACATCAGTTTTATCTCAATTGAAAAATTGTATATAAACAGAAAAAAAAAAATAGTATACCTGAAGTTTGCTTGCTTGTGCACGTATCTGCTCTCTTCCAGAAAGAACCCTTTTGAGAGGAGTGGTGGGGGCCGAAGGTCGGCTGGGAGTTAAGCCTCAGCAGGAAGACTGGACTCACGGAAAAGCATTTGTAGTCAAGAGACCAAGTGTGGGGAGGATGGAAGGAGGAAGTGTTAAGCCCTCCATGTGCCTGGAATCTTCTCTTTATGCTATTTATTTTGGTGTCATGCGTATCTGGGGCCATCATGGTGCTCACAGCCAAGGCCTGCCGACCTTGACCCATGACCTGGCTGCATCCCTGAGGCTGGCATTGAGCTGCGCTGGCCATGTGTGACGGCTCCTTCCACGGCATCTGCTACGCGACCCTTCTTCAGAAATGACTTGCTCGGTTGGCGCCCTGGGCCGCCCCCATCGCGTGCCCCAACATGGCTATCTGAGTCACAGGCCCACGCACATCACGTGCTCCGGATCTGAGATTCTGATCACACAGCCTTTGGGGTGCTGGGTGTGTGTGTGTGGCGGGGGCTGGTGGGTAGGGGGTGAGGGACCCAGCAGACCGAGAGCAAAGGCAGCTTCATTGGTTCTCATTTCAAAACTGCCTGAACGTGAAGATCAGAAAGAAGTAGGTGTGTTTCACAAGATGCCGGCGAGATTAAGGCAGGCAAGGAGCTCTGCAAGGAGGAAAACCCTTATTCATTCATTCGTTCAGCCAGAAAACAATGATCAAGTTCCTTCTCTCGTGCCAGGACTGGGCAGGGGCATTCAAGGATGGATGAAGAAGACCCAGTCTTGAAATCTGTATTTGCGTACTAGAGCATCCCGGAGGCGGGGATCAGGCAAATGCATCAATGGAAAGGGAGCAGTGTATTTGAGGGAGCTTTCACCTAGGTTCCCGGGCAGTGGAAGCTCACAGGGCAGGAGGGTGTCCAGTGGACCAGGGGCTTACGGCGGGGGAGCAGGTGACTGCCATTGGAAGTTGACAGTGACTGCTGGAAGGCGACATTGTTGGAAGAGGAGGTTTGCTCCTGATGGGGCGGGACCCTCGCTTCCAGAGCCTGGGATCTTGCCTGATCCCTCCCACTCTCCCAAACCCTGACAAGGCTGTCAAGATTGTTCTAAAAAAAAAAAAAACAAAACACGAATCCCATCACTGTATAGATTTTCTTGCTCAAAAGTCTCCACTGGCTCCATGTTACTTATGGATAAAGTCCTTCTCTTTATACTTCGAATTCCGATGGAGGCCGTAACACCTCCAGGCAGGGGGTAAAACTTGGGTTTTGGGAGAGGGAAGAAAGGAGAAGAGGAAAAAAAAATGTTTGCCGTTTGAATGTTTAAAGCACAGCTGTGCATACAGTACAGAAACAGGTATGCAGCGTATCTGTGGTATTAAGATTTCATGGGTGGGGGCGATTAGGAAAATCGTGTCTGAAAAGGCTCCCGGAGGTGGGAGGCGATAATGAAAGAAGACGCTGAGAAAGACTCCAGGCCAGGGTTTCTCACCCTCAACGCGACCCACGCTGGAGCCTGGATAGTTCTCTGTTGCCAGGGGCCGTCCTGTTCTCTGCAGGACGCTTAGCACCGTCCCCAACATCTGCTCCCTAGAGGCCAGGGGTCCTTCTTCTTGAGAGGTGACGACCAAAACTGTCTCTGGCATTGCCAGACATGCCCTGGGAGTGGGAATTCAGCCCCGGGGCGGGGAGGGGAACTCCTGGATTAGAGGAGGAGGTCATTTCTGTAAATGCTCACTGCACAGCAACTGCATGACGAAGCTTAACAGTGTGGGATGGGGTAGGGGGTAGTGGTTGGGGGTGTCTTTTATTGGCAGCAGTACATTNGAGTGGGAATTCAGCCCCGGGGCGGGGAGGGGAACTCCTGGATTAGAGGAGGAGGTCATTTCTGTAAATGCTCACTGCACAGCAACTGCATGACGAAGCTTAACAGTGTGGGATGGGGTAGGGGGTAGTGGTTGGGGGTGTCTTTTATTGGCAGCAGTACATTCTGAGGTGGCCAGGCAGGTCTGGAGTTGCAACGTGGAATGGTCAAGCCAAAGGACACAGACGGTCATGCCAGCGTGAGAGGCCTTTCCAGGAAGGCCTCTTCAGGGGGAAGGCGGGGCTGGCTGAGTGAAGTCAGCAAGCCTAGAAACGTCCATCCCTCTCGGTGTCCAGAGAGACCTCATTAAATTCCGTGACTGCACTGGTGGAGGCTGACTCGCAGCTGCAAATTTCAAGGCCTCCCTGGGCCTCCTGCGGATGGGAAGCTGGGGTAATAAATCACCTCTGCCTCCTGGCCCGGGCCGTGGACCTTGGGAGGTTACACCCTAAACATCCCATCCGAAGGGCGGAGGAGAGCTGGGGGCCTCCACCCCAGGGGCCAAGCGTGGGTCTCCGTTTTGGCCAAGTGTAACTGCCAGCAGAGCTGGCCATTTAGGCTGAGCGATTTCCATCGGGTAAGGTTCCCTATGAGGGTGACATTAGGCTTTTGCTAAATCAAAACAAACAAACAAACAAAAATGGCAAAATTAATTGTACATCACATGATGCTTTTAAAAACAACATACAGCTTATTTTGGTGGATAATCGTAACACAGGGGCTGGTTCTGGAAAATGAAGCCTCGTCTCGCCGCGGAACCTGAGTGATTTCTTCCTTTCGGGAGATTTTGAAGAGCGGGTACAGCAGGAGGCGAGTGCTGGGGGAGAACCCACGCACTGTTCAATTAAGATGTTTATTGATGTGACACACGAAACTCTCCTGTTTTATTATCGGGGCTGGAAGGAGGTTATTTCTTTAACTGCTTGGCTTCCGCACACCTCTGGGTTCCTCAGGGATGGTTTTTCTCTCGCCCGGATCTGAAAGAACTAGTCCTCTGACGAGTGTGTTTTCTTTTTCCTCACACGTCCCTTCCTTCTGTCTCTGCCTCTCTCATCCTTTGACTTCCTTCCATACTTGTGTATTGACTAGGTTGAGTTTTCTCGCTAGCGCTCAATTTGTGCAATCACACTGCACTTTCAGGAGCGTAAGTGAGGAGAGGAGACTTTTTAAACGCAAGGTGTCTTGAGAAAGGCGAGACATTTTAGAAGGTCACCTTAAACATTCAGCTCTGTGAGCTGTGTCTTGTGGTGGGGGAAACGAAAGCAAACTAATAATATCTTGAAATAATCCTAGGACTCGTCATATTCAATGAAATAAAGAAGCCACCGGGGTGGGGGGCCACAATTCTACACACGCATGTTTCTCCCCAGCTGGAGGAAGAGATCTCCTGATTCTGCCTACGGCAGAGGCGGGGCCCTTAGCTCAGAAGCCCTGGGGCCATGCTCCCTACTTCTTTGCCCCTGCCTTTCTATCTGCAGAGCAACGTGCGCTGCCGAAGACACTCAGAAATACTTTCATCTACTTTTTCCCGGGAACAGGTTTCTCATTCAAAGTCAGGATTCAAACTTTCATTTGCTAAGACAGTGCTTGGGAAAACCAACAGTGGACCAAGCTCAGACAGGAACCAAACCCTGACGTTTATTCTCATAAGATATGAGAGACTTAGCCAGAAAGAACAATTCTTAAATAGAGAGGGGTGCTTTTCTGTCCATCTGATATACTGTTACAGATGTTTGAAGAAACTGAGGGAAACTTAAACACACACGTTCCTTTCTGCTTAATTACTTAGTAAGTCTGTTTTGTGTTATTTAAAAAAAAAAGTGGAGATCCTTCTAGAAGATTCTGGGTTTTCTTCCCTTTATCACCTTCCCAGTGTCCCCAGCTGCTTCCACTAGGGAACTGAAGTACCCAAATGCCAACATGACAGCCTGACTTTTGCAAAGAGGCTTAATTACTCATTACGAGATTCCATCAACACGGGCTCCGGTCTGTGGTTTTGTAATAAGGGACGTTATCTTTCTTTGGATTCTTCACTCCTTCATAAAGGAGGATATGGCGGAGGTTTCCACAACCCTGCTTTCTATGGGAAGGGGACGAGGGGATTTTAATGCATGAATTTGATGTCATTAACAATGCTGACAGCTGTTTAATCCCAGTGGAAACAACAGCTGAGTCCCGACTGCAGGGGGGAGAAATAATTAACTCTTCAGTGTGCTCGGCGGAAGGGATCGTGTGAATCAATTACGTGTCTCGCGCCTTTACCTGCAGGTTTTGTCAATTACTCAGCCACTGAGTTGGGGGGCTTGGGGGCCAATAACATGACAGGAGGCCCTCGCAGGCGAAGAGACTCTTTAGGTTCAGGGGCCAGATTTATTAAATGGGTCTGTGGTAATTTTGCCATTAATTAAAATTAAGAACGATTAAAAAAAAATGTTTCCACTGAATCATGGAGCATGATGGACTAAAGTAAAAGGAAATCATCGAGAAGGAGTGCTGCGTGACCCAGTGTCAGGGAGGGGAAGGCGGCTGAGCTGAAAGGGAAAGAAAAATAGACTCTGAAGCCGAAACAGAAACACGGGGTGGGGTGTGCGGGCGCCCCTGCTCCTTTATGACACGTGCCACTTAATTTAAACGGAACATTTAGACATCTGCCAGTGCCGGTAAATTCGCTACTTTTTCACCCATCCTCCCCCAGAGATGATCAGTCCCTGTCTTCTAGGCTTCAGGTGCTTTTTCTTTTTTTCCTTCTTCTTCACCCGTGTGCAGACTGAACATGCTTCCTGGGACCATTTCTACTGCTTGTAATTTGTAAAATATTACAGGTACAACTAATGTCTGATTGAGATCCTGCTTTGAAATGTGCGGACCTCACTCAGCACCACCCTCCCCCCGTCTAATAAAGCACTCCTGGACCCTTTCCATTCATTTATCATGTGAGACTCTGAGCAGATGTCTTAAGTATTCAATGTTACAAACAGCAACAGTACATGAATTTAAATCTGGCTCTTTGTCTGAACGCCCCTCCGAGCATGGCAGCTGATGTCTGGGGAGCCCGGCCTCATCTGGAAACGGCGTGGTTTCTGCCACCTGCCCCAAGCTGCCTCTCTGGGGGTACCCAGGGAACAACCTGCTCTCTCCTGAAAGGTCGGAGGCTGCTGGGGGCACTGTAGGACCCTCCAGGGATCAGAGTTTGCTGAAGTGATAGGTGGACAGACACAGTCCAGTGCAGGTGGACGCACTCCGACCCTGCCTGGGAAGAACTGGGAGGCTCGCTCTCGGAGTGCATGCCGGACATTCCCAACAGAGCTTCAGGAAGGGCCAGCAACGTCTGGGCTGTTGTCCGCATTTTACAGATGAGGCGACTGAGGTCTAGGGGAGAGCAGTGAACTAGATTTCTCTCATGTTGATATTCTACCCAAATGGAACTGGACAGACGTGTGTGTGAAATTCCCAGCTAAGGCTTGAAATCCAGCATCACAAGAACGAGATACCAGGGATGTAGTTTAACATCTAAACTGGAAGTAAAACATCCCAAGGGTTACAGTAGGGGGATTAACTATAGGTTTTTGCTCAATCAGCATACTGTCCTTTTACTTTTTTGCTTCTGGGAAGCACACTGTACCCCATCTGATCCTACTGGTCAAGGTGGATGTTCTAGTCCCTTTCCAAGATGGTAGACACATGACCTTGGTGGCTAAACAGCCTACCCTTGACCATGGTGATTAGCTCACGGATAATGCATGCGATCTAAACTGGGCTGGAATCTCCCCTGAGATACAGATACTTTGAGAGGGAATATTGGAGAGGTCTCCTTCTACTGTCATTAATATCACATGAGAATGGGAAACTGGTCCCACCTCTCTCACCAGGAGACCAAACCTGCTACAGAAGCAAGCCAAACAGAGACCCCTACAGCCAGAGGATGGAGAGGGACAAGTAATCTAACGAGACATTTGAGCTCCCGGACCCAGCTATGCNGAACTCCGGGAGTTGGTGATGGACAGGGAGGCCTGGAGTGCTGCAATTCATGGGGTCGCAAAGAGTCAGATGACTGAGCGACCGAACTGAACTGATCATCCCAAATAACATATTTTCTTATTCACCTTAATAATTAGTGGACTCAAATCATAGCTGCAGTTTAATTGGGAGGACTTGTGTTAGCACGGATACAGTTTCCTCATACTGAGGTGTCTCCCTTAGATAAGCTTCACTTCTTGTCACCAAGGGCACCTCCTGCAGGGCTGTGAACTAGAAGCTGTTCGGACTCCAAAGGTCTTGATGTTGCAGGTGCTGCATGTCCTGTCCTGCATCTTTTCTTAAACAAATCTAGTGCCTGGATAAAGTTTATCTCATCCTGGAAATTCCTTTGCTGATATGAATCTGATATCACTATTGGTTGTTGTTTACCATAGGAATGCCATCTTTAAATTGTTATTGCTGTGATATATGTGAAGAATTTTACTTATATTTTTGCTTTATTTAGTATCACTCTAATTACTATATATATTGTGTTTCAAATTTTCTGTCCTCTAAATTTTAGTTACTGCTTCTCTTTTAAGAACCTGTCAATACAAAGAAACATGTCACTGTCATTCATTTCCTGACTTGAGTTTTAAACTTTAATTTTCTAATTTTAACTTTTATAATTTCCCAAAGAAAGGCTGGGGTGTTACTTTAGTTGATTTCTAGTTGCATATCTCTTCTTAACTTAATTTTGTTTATTTCAAATTTCATTTAATGAAACTGTTGCAATTTTTGTATATTTCATTATTTTATGTTACGTGATACCTATTGTTTCATATAAATGTAAATTATTGAAAAATAGAAAACTCTAGAATATTATATGGAAAACAAATATCATTTCTTGTTTTATATCTTTCTAAGTATAGCTATAATTATACTTCTCTCCAAGAAAGAACTGATTTTTAAATGTACAAACTGTTTGATTTTGTTTTTTTNTGGTAATTTTGCCATTAATTAAAATTAAGAACGATTAAAAAAAAATGTTTCCACTGAATCATGGAGCATGATGGACTAAAGTAAAAGGAAATCATCGAGAAGGAGTGCTGCGTGACCCAGTGTCAGGGAGGGGAAGGCGGCTGAGCTGAAAGGGAAAGAAAAATAGACTCTGAAGCCGAAACAGAAACACGGGGTGGGGTGTGCGGGCGCCCCTGCTCCTTTATGACACGTGCCACTTAATTTAAACGGAACATTTAGACATCTGCCAGTGCCGGTAAATTCGCTACTTTTTCACCCATCCTCCCCCAGAGATGATCAGTCCCTGTCTTCTAGGCTTCAGGTGCTTTTTCTTTTTTTCCTTCTTCTTCACCCGTGTGCAGACTGAACATGCTTCCTGGGACCATTTCTACTGCTTGTAATTTGTAAAATATTACAGGTACAACTAATGTCTGATTGAGATCCTGCTTTGAAATGTGCGGACCTCACTCAGCACCACCCTCCCCCCGTCTAATAAAGCACTCCTGGACCCTTTCCATTCATTTATCATGTGAGACTCTGAGCAGATGTCTTAAGTATTCAATGTTACAAACAGCAACAGTACATGAATTTAAATCTGGCTCTTTGTCTGAACGCCCCTCCGAGCATGGCAGCTGATGTCTGGGGAGCCCGGCCTCATCTGGAAACGGCGTGGTTTCTGCCACCTGCCCCAAGCTGCCTCTCTGGGGGTACCCAGGGAACAACCTGCTCTCTCCTGAAAGGTCGGAGGCTGCTGGGGGCACTGTAGGACCCTCCAGGGATCAGAGTTTGCTGAAGTGATAGGTGGACAGACACAGTCCAGTGCAGGTGGACGCACTCCGACCCTGCCTGGGAAGAACTGGGAGGCTCGCTCTCGGAGTGCATGCCGGACATTCCCAACAGAGCTTCAGGAAGGGCCAGCAACGTCTGGGCTGTTGTCCGCATTTTACAGATGAGGCGACTGAGGTCTAGGGGAGAGCAGTGAACTAGATTTCTCTCATGTTGATATTCTACCCAAATGGAACTGGACAGACGTGTGTGTGAAATTCCCAGCTAAGGCTTGAAATCCAGCATCACAAGAACGAGATACCAGGGATGTAGTTTAACATCTAAACTGGAAGTAAAACATCCCAAGGGTTACAGTAGGGGGATTAACTATAGGTTTTTGCTCAATCAGCATACTGTCCTTTTACTTTTTTGCTTCTGGGAAGCACACTGTACCCCATCTGATCCTACTGGTCAAGGTGGATGTTCTAGTCCCTTTCCAAGATGGTAGACACATGACCTTGGTGGCTAAACAGCCTACCCTTGACCATGGTGATTAGCTCACGGATAATGCATGCGATCTAAACTGGGCTGGAATCTCCCCTGAGATACAGATACTTTGAGAGGGAATATTGGAGAGGTCTCCTTCTACTGTCATTAATATCACATGAGAATGGGAAACTGGTCCCACCTCTCTCACCAGGAGACCAAACCTGCTACAGAAGCAAGCCAAACAGAGACCCCTACAGCCAGAGGATGGAGAGGGACAAGTAATCTAACGAGACATTTGAGCTCCCGGACCCAGCTATGCCTGAAGCCATGACTGCAAGATTTTCTAGTGCATGAACCAATCTGCTTCCTTTTGTCATAAACCCTGTTCAACTAACCAAGCTTTTGACTAAAATGGGATGAGACAGGAGTCAATACTGCACCACAGAAGTCTGCATATCACTGACTATTTTTCTAAGCTTGGTCTCAAGGTAGTCCTCAACAAATTTCTCAAAACTCTGGAGTCAGACCATGTTCTTTTTTAGCTCCATGCCCTTCCCCGTACTGTTCTTTCTACCTCTAATGGCTTACTGTGCTGTTTCCCTATTTGGTGAGTTTCTTGTAACTTTTCAGACCTAGCTCAAACATAAGCTCTTGGTTGCAGTCTTCCTGGGTCTCCTTAGACGGTATCAGTTTTCCTGAAAGACACCATAAGCTGGGACTTCCATGGTGGCTCAGTGGTTAAAGAATCTGCCTGCCAATGCAGGAGGCCTGGGTTCGATCCCTGGTCTGGGAAGATCCCACATGCCACAGAGCAACTAAGCCTGTGTACCGCAACTACTGAACCCAGAATCCACAAGTACTGAAGCCCGCAAGCCCTAGAGTGCTCAGCCACAAGAAAAGCGGCCGCAACGAGAGGCCCTGGTACCACAACTCCGCTCACAACTAGAAAAAAGCCGGTGCACAGCAGCGAAGACTGAGCATAGCCAATAAATAAATACATAAATTTATTAAAAAACAAAAAAAGGAAACCATAAGCTGTCTCAAGCAAGACTCAAGTCCTACTCATTGTATGTTCTCAACAACAGGTGCCTTGCTGGGTAGGAGGTTGCTGTAACTGATAATAAAAAATAGCTCACAGTGAACTGTAAACTCTGCCTTCAGGGAGGCTTGCACTGTATTGGTGGGGGGAGGTGGAGNATGTTCTCAACAACAGGTGCCTTGCTGGGTAGGAGGTTGCTGTAACTGATAATAAAAAATAGCTCACAGTGAACTGTAAACTCTGCCTTCAGGGAGGCTTGCACTGTATTGGTGGGGGGAGGTGGAGAAGGGGTAGACGGAGAACCCAAATTGTAAGAGGGCAGGGATTCAATTCTATAATGGACAGTCAACACAACGATGCTGCTCTGAAAAGAGCTCATGGCTTCAGAGGTCATATTAACAGAAGCAGGATGCTCAGGGTGGAGGTGAAAAGCCCCTCTTGCCATGTGCTGCTCAGGCCCACCTGGATCTCTGTCCCAGCCCAGGGGACACTGGAGGGACTTGAGTATCAGAGTCATTGAGTTACACCGTGGCTTTCATACTGTTGTCATCAGCTTTATTGAGATACAGCTCACCTACTATACAATTCACACACCTAAAGTGTACAACTCATGTTTTTTTATGACATCCACAGAGTTCTGGGATGATCACTCAGTTTGGAATCTTTTCTCGATCACAGAAGGAGCCCTGCTCCCTTAGCCGTCTTCTCCCCAGTCTGCCCATGCCTCCTCAGCCCAAGGCGGCCACTCACCTTCCTTCTGTCTCTAGTCCTGCCTCTTCTGGACACTTCCTGTAGGTGGAACCATATGGCCCTTCATGACTGGGGTCTTTCACCTAGTCTAACGCTCCCGATATCTATGCTGCTGTTGTTAAAGCAGCAGGAACCTCCCTTTCTCATGAATAGCAACTTGGGAGAATCTAACCTTAGAAGAGAAGTAGGGGGTGGGGGGCGGGCAGGGAGCAGCTCTGTTTGGAAGGGAAGGAAGGAAGTCTTGAGCTGTACTTTGTGACTTTATCCAGGGCCACTGTGACCAGGGAGCTGGACCACTCACCAGACCCCGGGCAGACCATCTGGACACAGAGAGTTCCACGTTGCTGTACTTCTGGGAACAGAAGAAAGCCGTGCTATCTCAAGGCTTTCTTTTTTTTAAGACACTGCCTTCTCCATGAAGGGGTATGATGTGACAGACATGCCAAGTCCCTTCTTACGGTAATGCTGCTCTTTGCAAATGGCTCGGATCCAATCCAACTGAACACAATAAAACGAAGCAGTCTGTGCTATTTCCAACAGCTTTAATCTTTACCACGCTAACGACTCCTAAAACCAATGAACACAGTTTAAGGGGGAAAAAAAAAAGGAAGAAGAAAGGAAAGACACGCTCCACTCTGCTGTTATCGGCCTCCTTGGCAGCTGGGGCTAGTCCTTATTGTCACCATCGGCAGGATCCTTAAGAAAAAGCCCGCCCTGCTGCTTCGAGGTCAAAGTTTACACGTGAAGCGAACTGGCTATGGTCATTGTCCTCCCCACCCACCCCTGCCCTGCCCCCCACGGTTAATGAGGAAACACAATGGCATCCATAATGAAGACGGCTGCCCCATTTTCCGAGGCTGCCGAGAACTCCCCAGGGAGCCGTGTGGTCCTCACCAGGACGGGGCCTCTCTGGCAATTAGCAATGAAATTGTCCATCCAGGCAGTGCGTCCGCTCGTGACTCCTGCCTCGGGTTGGCGGTCATGGTCTTCTTCCAGGGCCTCTGCAGGTAGGGTGCAAGGGTAGAGTTTCCGGACAGTGTATGGAAATCATTCCTTCACTCATTCACATCTCCTAGAGATCACGCAAGAGGCTAAGGTCAGAAACGAGCGCTTGTCAGATCCACTCCTTGTTGTTAGAGAACCCAGAAGAAGGGGAGATACAGAACAGAGAGACAGACACACTTTTTCACATACTGGGGTAAGTGCTAAATTAAGAAGTGGTCTTTACTCAGTCATTTTACTTCTGGAAATCTAGCATTGGGAAATTTTTGAATATTATGTATTATATTTATTAGTCTAAAACACTCACAAGTTACCTTTCCGCTTTGTTTATAATAAGCAAAATCTGGAAGCAATGTGAATTTTTAGTATTTGGAGACTCATTAAATAAACTATAGTATTAGCTAATAAAAGGGCACGACTTCCCACGTGGCACAGTGGTAAAAATCTACCTGCCGATGCAGGAGGTGTGGGTTCAATTCCTGGGTCGGGAAGATCCCCTGGAGTAGAAAATGGCAACCCCCTCCAGTATTCTTGTCTGAGAAATCCCATGGACAGAGGAGCCTGATGGGCTAGCTTCTGGGGTCGAAAAAGAGTTGGACTGAGCCCGTGTACGTTAGCCAATAAATGTTCCGCAGCCATCGTTACAAATGCTATTCCTGAAGAGTCAATAACACAATGTGTTATAATGTCAAGGTAAAATCCAAAGCTGAAACGTCTATAGATGGTATGATGAAAATGTGCTTAAATATCAGGGTTGGGGGTGCACTGGAAAGAAAAGAGAACATTTTCCACTTGGTTCCATCCCAAGCAGCCATCAGGGAACAATTTATTTCTGGGGAAATCTGTTATCCACTTTTAACCCACAGTCTCCTAAACCAGCACCTCAAAAACACTCAGCCTGGTACTTCTTTTTTTTTTTTCCTGAGATTTTTTCATGTGGAAAAATAAATGATATCAGTCGGTTTAATATTTCAGTTGGATAGGTAAAGCTAGGCTCTTTATCTCAGAGAAAAGAGAAGAAACCAAGCAAAAAAAGCTCTGAATTCTCCGTCCTGCTCACGCAGTATATCCGGAATTGATGAGCCGCACAGATATCACCTGGAGATCACTTTTTTCCCCCCACTTGCTCTCAAGCTCAGAACCAGATCACTGCACCCCTTTCCTCCAACTCTACTTTAGAGCAAATTGAGACCAAATTACATCACTTGTTTCATCCAATTGTATAAACCACGGCAATGACTTTTGGGAAAATCTAATAGTCTTAATCTAAGAACCGCTCCTGTGCCCACAATAGAATCAAACAAATAATCAATAAGCCTCTAGATATTATAGTGTCACGGAGTGAAGGCAGAGGAAAGAGCAGAGTTGGTGTGTGCAAAGGGAGATGCTGAGATGAAATCGAATCACAGCTCAGCAAGGACTGAACAGCAGCAACGGCAGCAAAACTGGGCTGCTGAGTAACTGGCTTGTTCTACAGACAAGCAGCTCCAGAACCTTCCAGTGGCAAGTGTTAGACCAGGAATCGGAATGAGGCAGGCATTTAAAAAATCGCATTCAGTCATCAACAGTGACTCTGTGGCATTGCAATTATCACCCCCATTTGACTGTTGAATAAATTTGAGGTTCATACAGTTTAGTTCACTTGACCAAAGTCACACAGCTCATGAAGTGGCAGTGACAGGCACCAACACCAAGCAAGCCTGCTATTTATTTATTTATTTTTTATTTTTTATTTTTTCCAGGCTCCAATGAAAGTAAATTGCTGGCTGGTAAATGGACTTTGGAATCAGCCACAATCTAAACCCACATTTTCTGCAAACTTAGGCAAGCGAATTACATCTTCAAGGCTCAGTTTCTGCATCTAGAAATAGAAATAACAACACATGTATGCACGTCAAGTCCTTAGTGCAAGCCATCCTCGATAAATGTTGGTTGTAATAGCTTTATCTTTACATTATACTATTTTTTAAAAAGCACATTC
Organism: Neotragus pygmaeus; assembly: GCA_006410875.1. NCBI lineage: Eukaryota > Metazoa > Chordata > Mammalia > Artiodactyla > Bovidae > Neotragus > Neotragus pygmaeus. The sequence continues at coordinate 1,076,445 of SJYV01022987.1, read as the reverse complement.
TCAGCAAAATCATAAGCAAATATAAAACGCAAGTTCAACAATGTGATAATGACACGCTGGCTTAAGTGTTTAGGTGTGAGGTGCCCAAAGCCTTCAATTTATCTTGAAATGAATCAAAAAAGAAGACAGTCAGACGGATGGATAGAGGGATAGATAAATGGGTAAAATGTAAGTAGAGAGAAATATGAATCGTCAGATCTAGGCAGTGCATGTATGAGTGCTTTCAGTAGAATTCTCTCAACTTGTATGTGATATGGTTGACACTTTCCATAATAATAAAATGTCAGAGGGAACAGCCTACTACACAGGAATAGGACAGAAGGTACCTGAATCCCACAACAAAATGATCAGCAAAAATGACTGGACAAGCGTGTGCAGCGAACGATTCTATTTTTAAAAACTCTGGAGCAGAAAGCTATGGTGGCAGAAATCAAAACAGAGGTTGGCTCTTGATGAGGACAGATTTGTTGACTGGACGTGGGTGCAGGTGGGCCTCGGGGGTGTTGGAAATGTTCTCTGCCGTGATCTGGCTGGTGCTGGCACGTGTGTGTGAGTCCACTGAGCTGTCTCTAATATGTGTGCACTTTATACTGAAATGGATGCTCCACCTCTAGTCAGATTCTGATTCAAACAGCCCACATTTTCTGAATGCCTTCCCCTCTCTGTGCCACGCGGTCATTCTGGACACTTTCTGATGCATTCACTTGGAAAACTGTTTCAAGGAATTTTCTGACAGAATACATTATTTAAGCCTTTAAATGCGATGTGAAGCCATCCCACTTTCTTAGAAAATGACTGTCATCCCCAAGTGTAAACTTGGCCGACAAGGAAACCACGAAGGTGTGAAACTCCTAGCCTTCTAGAAGACCCTGATCCAGCACCCTGGGGCCTTTCTCTCTCTCCTTCACCATCAGATGACCTCCAGAAAACAGTGGACACCCCACTGACGCCAAGTTTCTGCCCTCTGCTGTGAGAGTCAGCCATCAAGAAGGAGAGCGGAGAGACCACCCCATACTCCCACCACCTACGGGGGCAGGGATGTGTTGATCAAACGCTTGGCTCGCCCTCTCTCCTCTGGGAGACGCTCGAGTTCAGGAGACAAACATCTCCCTCCTGTTCATCCCAAGAGCATCCCTTTCCCAGGCTTCTCTACAGCCTGGCCCACTGGCGCCCAGGTGGAAGGTGCACCCGGGCTTGTTCAGGGGCATGCTGGAAGAGGGTCCTGATGGGAGACGAGAGATCTGATCTACTCAGGTTCCTTCCAAAGAGCCTTTGAGGTGGATTTGAAAGCAGCGCCTCCCGAGTGATAGAATTACGCAATGGTGTCTGCACGGGCAATAAAGGAGAAGATGTAGAAATAGAGATGAATGAGGGTCTGGGAGGCCAAGTCCACTCGAGACCATAACAACCTGGGCACTTGTTTAAAAAAATGCAGATCCCTAAGTTTCTCTCTAGATCCACTCAGTCAGAATCTCTAGGATAGACACCCCAGAATGTTCTTATTTTAACAAGCTCACACTGGGGTTTCTCTTGCATGTGAAAGTTTGAGGATCAAGGCCTCTTTGTAAAGAGTCTCTCAAGGGGAACAGCCTTTTCAATCACCCTTCTACCCACCCATCCATACACACACCCATCTAGCCAACCACCTATCCACACATTCACAAATCCACATATGCAGCCAGCCATCCATCCACTCACCTATCCATCCATGCATCCATCTATCCACCCACCCAGTCAGCCATACATTCACAAATCCATGTATCCATCCATCTATCCACCCAGCCAGCCAGCCAGCCAGCCATACATTCACAAATCCATGTATCCATCCATCTACCCACCCAGCCAGCCAGCCAGCCATACATTCACAAATCCTTGCATCCACCCATCTGTCCATCCACCCACCCATGCATGCATGCATCCATCCCATAATTCTCTGTCTCTTGTGTGCTTTCTTTGTGTCATGCCACAGACTGCATCTTCTTCGATGGTCAAAGACAATTTTTCTACACCAAAGAGTTTTAAGAGAACCATGTCAACTTAGATATTTTAAATTATAAAATCTTCTGCCCAGTCATAGAATAGTTTTTTAAAAAAAACAAAAACAAAAACCTCACTTATGGTAATCTCCCCCTTTATCCTTACTAAAGTACATACACCTATTTTCAGCTATCACCCGCCATCTATGAAGCACTGCCTGGATTTTAGGAAGAGTAAGACCTGGAACATAACCACTAGGTGCTCGGCTTAAGTCTCTTTTCCAAGGGAACCTGTACCTTTAGATGAAGACACTCAAATCTCATGGGTCTGCGGGTCGGAAAGCACAGACCTATGGACCTGATTACTTTCCGGGACATCCAATTACAAGTGAGTGATTTCTTTCTTGCAAAGATACTTTGTGGAGAACGCACAATAGATTCTCCCAGGAAACTATGGGGATTTGGTACCTAAGCAAACCCAAAGGTTCTGAAATTCTCTACCTTTAACATAAAGTCTCCTAAACATCAATGTGTGTGTGTGTGTGTGTGTGTGCACATGCATGTGTATGTATGTAATAAACACAACTGAGACAGAGATCCAATAAAAGATGATGTCGATTTGACAAGAAAAAAAAATAAAGCCATTAAATTGAAAAGCTAAACGCGTTCCTTTTGGAGTAACTGCTGGATACCTCAATCCCAGATCCATACAACACAGGGGCTGATGACACAGGAGGTCATGATGGCTGCTTTGCTGGACTGAGCTTCCTTATTCAGCACTCTGTCCCCTCCAGGTTGTAAGATGCGAGACTAAGGCAGAGGCCATTTTTCTCTTTCTTGCCCCTGGATCTTTTCCACGCCTGAAAGCGCTTGACTCAATAAATATCTGTTAAATCACGGATGCATGTCCTTTCCTGGTAAGTAATCGACAAAATGAGACAGTGGTTGCAATCTCTGACAGCTCTAACTTAAAGCAAGTGGATGCTTCCCACTGGGTAATGGTCTCCTTTCATTTTAAGCGTTGACATCGTCAGAGAACAACTCTAGAGAGCTGAAGAAGGGCAAGACAGTGGCTCCTCAGCAGCAGACACCGACTGCTTCTAGAATGCCCCACGCCCCGAGGGCTCCACTGGCAGACAGGAGGCCTTGGTCCCATCACTTCATGTTATTCCAGGGGCCGCCCTGTCTTTGATCTGTGACCCTAATCATGGCCGATTTGCGAGCCAAACATTACAAGTCAGATATCAGCAACTCAAAACGTCTAACCAGGGTGGCTGGGATTAGTCTTGCCATCCCCGTCCAGTCTCTGCCTCATGATCAACAGTGTAGCCCCCTGTCCCGCACCGCTGTGACACATGACCTAATAGTCTGGCCCAACCATGCAGCGTGTACCCACTAACTGATGGACCTGGGGCACAGACGCCACTCGTGGTTAACCATCTGGAAATCTCTCTCTTCATGCACACTCTTTTATTATCAACCTTAGCTGCAAATCAGTCATCTCAGGTGCTTTCAGAAATCCTGATGGCCAGGTTGTACCCTAACCCAGTTAAGTCTCTTTTTACCATCCCCCACATGAGTCCAGTAGGTTGAGGACCACCGATGGAACAGCACATCTTTTGCCCACTTTTCTCAGATTCATTCATCTCTGCGTTTGGCCCTAGCAAGGTTTCCAGTCCTTCTGATGTTGTATTTATACAGGACGTGTCATCAGTATCTGGGCCTCTGCTTCACTCTATAGACCTGGACATACTCTTTGATCTTCAAGCAAGACATGCACCTTCATGTCACTCTGAGATTCAGTGCTGATGTGTCTGCCATCCTACAGGTGCGTGAGTGAGTGGACAGATGGATGGACGTAGGGATGGAAGCATGGATGGATGGGTAAGGGAATGGAAGGATGGATGAATGGGTGATTGAATGGAAGCAGGAAAAGACAGATAAAAGCATGGATGAAATGACAAGTGGATGGATCGATGGATGGTTAACTGGGTGAAGACTTCTATTAAACCTGACTTTGTAAACAATTCTCTCCAAACATTTGTTCCCACTACTAGACGCTAAGTTCCTTAAGACACAGGGCTTGATCTTATCTGTCTTTGCTTTCTCAGGGCCTCATACTGCACTTGACTGGTGGCAGGTCCAGCAACAGGTGAAAAATACATGCCTTTTGAAAATAAATGACTCTAGTTTAATATCCTTATTTCCAAGTCTCTCCGGTATCATTTTAAGAAGACAATTTCTTGACAGGGAGAAGAATGGAAATCTTGAAATAGAAATGCTCTGTTGATATGTTTTTAGTTTCAAACTATACAAAGAAAAAGCTCATGGCAAGTTCTGGTAACAAAAATTCCAATTGGAAGATGATATTATTGATCTCATTATTGATATCATTGGGCAGATGAGCATTTTTTAAACACTGGATTATTTTTTTGTAAGTTCATTTGTAACATCTTTTTTTGTTTGTTTAGATTTCCACATATAAGGGATGTCACAGGATATTTCTCCTTCTCTGTCCGACTGACTTCGATGACGGTATCTTTCATCAAGCTATATGGACCCCAGTGATACCTGCAAACACTGTGGTCTTTGCGCGTAGGTTGTTTGAGGACACCAGAGGAAGGCCAGTGAGTCCGTGGCTGCACCGCCCACGGTGTGGGGACTGACTCCCATTGCTAACGGAAGAGAGGCTCACCACGGCCAGAAACTACAGTTTGGGTTCCTTTGTTAAGTACAAGGCACCATAACTTTCCAAATTGGCAAAAACGACCTGCTATGAGTTGGAGTAAAGTGTGTTTTTAAATTATTTCAGAACCATAAAACCTCTCCATAGAGAGTGCTTTGAAACTGCAAATTAAATATAGAACATCTATGAACTGTATCCATTTTCACAGTAAGTATATATTTCCACTGGGGTTTGTACCATCTTTTTTGTCTAGTTACACTAGTTAATAATGCAGTGAATTTGCAGTAATAGAGTAAATGTTATTTTGATGACACTATTTGATTAAATTAAAGATGACATTAAAAGGACCATTTCAATAAAGGACCGAAATCTCTAGAAGTAGCTGGGGCTGAGTGTTGAAGTCAGCGAGTCTGGCGGTCTTAAAAGGACCAAATGGAATTTCCTTCACCACGTGAATGATGAGCGAGTTAAGGAACAATAGGACGAAATAATAGATGGGAGAATATGAAGGCTTAGATTCCAAGACGCAGGCAATTTTCGTTATTTGAGGCCAGCGTGCCATGAGCAGGAAAACAGCTCAGGTGGCCTTGGGAAAATGGAGACGCACATTAAGTAAAACGAAAGTGAGAGGGCGGTGAGATTCGTGGCGAAATGTGCTGATGCGGTGACAGTGAATTGAGTTGTTGCACAAACAAAAGAAACGGGACACCTGGGATCAGGCACGCAGCCCCCTGCAAATTCTCTTCCGCTAATTCACACATGCACACGCAGGCCCCCCACGCCTGTGCAGGGGAGTCTTTGAGATTCAAAAGGGAGGAGAGAGTCCTAATTATTTCTTCCGGGCCTCCGTTCGGGTGATGCTTGCCAAATAAGTTCTTTCCCTGAGCGAGAGGTTCACATACATAAATCAAGCAAGTGTTTGAAGATCCCTTGACTTAAGTTCTTAGAGAGAGAATCTATCTGAAGAGACAGTCCCCGGCAACGTGACTGAGTTACGAATCACGGACATCTCGGCTGAAAGAAATTCCGAGATTAAAGGTGTGCAGTGGTGGAGGCCCCTGGTTCCCAGAGAAATACCTGCCCCAGTGTCTTGGCCCTGAAGACAGGTGACATCTCTATTTCTGCTGCGGACCACTGGCTACTGACAAGTCCAGGCCTGCAGCACCCATTCTGGTGACTGTTTTTTTTACAGCTAAGGAAGGAGACAGGAACCTCAGCTCCAGCAAACAGAAATCTCCCTAGGGACCTCTGAAGAATGCCAGGTGATGCTAAGTTTTGCTTAGCAGGGAATTCATCTGGTTGTCACGTGTGTGGGGACTGCAATGTAATCATTTCCTCACAAAAAGGGAGGGAGATGTGGTCAGTTGGAAAAGTTACGTGCCCCATCTCAGAAAATATTGCCTCTTCAGGTGCACACCCCTCAGAGTGCAAGATTCGTGTGTGTTTGACGTTCTGAGTATGAACATGGAATGCTCACCATCTCCCCAGCGGTAAATCACTTAGAGACAAAGGATGATAGTAAATATCACATCGGGCAAGTCCATTCAATAAAGCACATGGCTAGCAAACATTACCATGTTGAGATCTTGAAGGCTGAACAGATCCCCCAAGCTGCCAGCAAGTTTGTTCTCATTGAACACACCTCTGCATTTGGAAGAACGGCATTTGACTGTAAGCGAAGGCAGACTTTCTTTAGGAAGTACCCTCTTTCTCAGAACTTTGAATGACTCAAAAAAGACAAAACAAACAAACAAACAAAAAAAAAACCACACGTTTGAACTTTGCCCCTTGACAGTTGCCAAAAGCGGCTACAACCCCCGCCCCCCATTCCACGTTGACTCTTCTCTTTCTTTCTATGCATCTGCAGCAACGCTCGGAAGAATCCGAATGTCTTGCTTGTGGCCAAAGTAATTTTTAATACATACTCCAAAAAGAAAAAAAGAAAGCAGAAGATTTTTAGGGCGGTGACACTACTTTGTATGACACTGTAATGACAGCCCCACGTTGTGACACGTTTGTCCAAACCCGCAGCCTGAGCATCGCCGGGAGCGACGGCTGATGTGAAGGATGGACTCTGGGTGATCAGGGCGTGGGGGCACTGAGCCGGGGTGCTTGTGCGCCTGTAGGGCCTGGACCAGCATGGGACCCGGGCACAACTCGACTCTCAATTTTGCTGTGAACCTAAAACTGCTCTACAAGGCAAAGTGTGTTTTCAAACGTGGAATAAATGGATTTAATAAAAAGAGTATTTGAAAAACAGGGTGGTAAAAACAGCCAGTTACCCTACTTTCAGCATGGCAGGCATACGTAGCGGGGACTTTTTATTATCCTGACCATAACCCACGCTCACGTGCTCTGGTGAAAATAGAATCTCTTTCGGTCCAAGTTCTCTGCGACTCTAGGACCCTTACCGCTCGATCGCCTTTAGCCCGAGGGTCACCTCAGTGCTCCTCCCGGCCAGTTTCACTGACAGCGTACAGCTGACCCTGTACAGTGAGGGAGTTAGGGGCGCTGTCCCTCCAAGCGATAAAAAACCCATGCATTACTTGTCACTGGCCTTCCGTATCCGCGGATCTTCCAAATCCGAGATTGTACATCCGGTGGAATCAACCAAACTCGGGTTGTGTAGTACTGCAGGATTACTACTGAAAAGAAATCCGTGTACAAGTGGACCAGCACAGTTCAAAGCCCTGTTGTTCAAGGGTCAACTTTGAACAATATACATGGGAAACATCCATTTTAGACTATGAGGACCCTTTGGCGGCTCATTCATGAAGACACACGGAATATCGCTAGAGATCCAGCTCCCCAGCTCCGTCAGAACTAGCCCCTGACACCTGGAACTGATCCTTCTGACCCTGACTGCCAAAGCTCTTTTCCACGCGGAAGAACCCTAACCAGGCTTGGAGTGTCATCCCTCAGTAGAGCTCCCTGTCCAAGAAAGAACACATGGGTGAAGTGTCTGTGCTTCCTGGAGCACCGTCATTTTTATCATCCTTCCCATCATCCTCAGCTCCCACCTCACAGGGCTTTGTTCGTGGGCCTCGGCTCCTACCCCGAGTGGTCCTTGAGGCCAGGTCTGTATCTTAACTGCTCCCACTTCTGTGGATTTCCAGTTTCTGGCATGGGCTTGGCATATCACCAATGCTCCACAATTGTATAAGGGAAATTGGATGTTTGGGTGACTACATTTTTTTTAACAAGCCACTAGGGTATCAGTACTGATTTTTAGTAAAACACAAGAATTTCACCTTTCATCTATCTATACATCATTTATCCATTCAGCCAGTCACTCATCTGTCCAAGTATCCATTCATTCACTCATCCATTCATCCATCCAAATATCCAACCATCTATCCATCCAACCATCCATTCATTGAAAAAAAAAAGTACAATAAGACATACTCTGCCATGCCTTTTTATGGGTGATTAAAAAAAAGAAGAAGAAAAAAAGATGGCTAGAAAATGAATAAGATATGGTCCTTGCCTTGATATATGTTGTCACTGCATAGGAGAGATAATATATGAAAACCGAGGGCCATATCTTGTCATTTTGTCCCCTGTAGCACCTTCCACATGGACTTTGATTCAGCAACAAATGACGGTTGAAACAATGAATAAAAACAAATTATAAAAGGCAATAAGTGAAAAGTGCCAGATAAACGCTGCAGACACAATGCTATGGAAGAGACTTCCCTGGCGACTCAGTGTTTTCAATGCAGGGACCATGGGTTCGATCCCTAGTCAGGGAACTAAGATCCCACATGCCGCATGACCAATAAAATAAAACAGGCTTAAAAACAAACAAAAATGCTGTGGAAGAGTAGAAGGGAAGCTGATCACGTACAGATGGACACCTCATAGAAGGCGGAATTTGAGCTGGGATAGAAAGGCAGGCTGGCTCAAATTTGAAAAAAACAACAACAACAAAAGGTGTTTGAGAAAAGTTGACCACTGCCATTGCCTGTCTCAGTGCCTGGCACAAAGAGGGACCTCGAGAAGGGTTTTTGCTTTGTTGTAAGGCACCTGCTGGGCTGAGCTGGACGTTAGTGAGGAGGACACTTACTGCCCTCAATGAGCCTTGAGGGCCTCGCTAATGTCTGGAGAAACTCAATGGCAAACGGGACGCGGCGGTTAGAAAGACGGTAATAAGAAAGCAGCGATTTAAACCGTGCAGAGTGGAGCGGGGTCCTGAAGGGACTGTTGATGAATAGGCTTCTAATTTGACTAGGTTGGAATCGTGTGTTTGCAATTAGCAGCATCTATTTGCATACAATTAGTGTATAAAGCCTTTGAGAAGAGTCTGTTCCCTAAAGTAGGTTAAATAAGTCCCCTTACAATTGTGCCTGCAGTATGGATTCATTTCACAAATCCATGATCCTGCAGAGACCAGGGGTGGACTTCAGCCCAGTCTAGGTCCACTGGAAAACACATGGATTGCACTTGTCCTGTCTGATCAGAGCAAGGGCTGAACTTCCCAAAGGGTCTACCTTAGGAGGTTGGAGTGTCAACAGGGGTTGGTCATCTTGGGTTGAACTGAAAGGTCAACTCAGTTGACCTCTAAGTCAGTTTCAACGCCAGTACTTCTATTTCCTACCCTCTACCAACTACTTGTGGGGGTGGTGGGGGAAAGAGGGAGAATTTTCAAGAAAAAACATGAGGAAAATGAGGGGCATCTCATGACAGGTGTGGGTCTTTGCTGGGTCAAACACCTCAGGATACAGGCTCAGGCTTCCCTCTAGGTCCTGCAATTAAAGAATTATTCTGGAAGCCCAGGCAAGTACCTCTGAAGCNAAAAACATGAGGAAAATGAGGGGCATCTCATGACAGGTGTGGGTCTTTGCTGGGTCAAACACCTCAGGATACAGGCTCAGGCTTCCCTCTAGGTCCTGCAATTAAAGAATTATTCTGGAAGCCCAGGCAAGTACCTCTGAAGCACAGCCCTATCCTCTCATTCACTGACTGACTTATTCAACAGACGTTTGTTGACTGCTGAGCCTTCTGTTTGGGAACTAGGGCTACACTGTTGCCCAAATGTTTGTTTGCAACCAAAACAAACACAGAGGCTATGGAGCTTATTGTCTGGTGGGGAAAACAGGAACTTGCAAATAAAGACAAAAATCAATGGAACAATTGCAGCCTGGTGCATTGGTATCAAGAGGATGAGGAGGAAACTAGTTGTTTACGACATCCAGGAGGACTGGATGCAATCAGGGAAGGCTTCCTAGAGGGAGTGACAATTGAGTTAAAATACAAGGAATGAGAAGCGGCAAAGAAAGGGAGAGGCTAACATGAGTCAATACCCTGGGGCAGGAGGCAGCAGGGAAAGTTCTGGAAACTGAAAGAAAGTCAATGTTGTAAGAGGTCAGAGATTTAAGGAGAGAGCAGTGAGAAATGAGACCAGAGGGGTCTCACCTAGGCAGGGGCTAGATCACTGGAGAGGGGGTTGGGGTGACTCAGGGGTCCATCTTTATCCTAAGAGTAACAAAATCATTGGTGTGGTTTACCTGGGGATGGGAGGCGTGAGAAAGACACACCCAGATTTGAGTTTTAAGAAGACCCCTTTGTATTTGAAAATGGTATGGAGGGGGAACCACTCCCCGCCAGCTTCACCTGTCCGCCCACCCTCACCACACCTTTCCAGGGCCAGAATGCTGCCACCTGCCCTTGGCAAGCTGGTGCCGGGAACTCCGCTCACCCTAGTCTGCCCTGTCTTGCCTCTGCACTCCTGGCTGGTGCCGGGAACTCCGCTCACCCTAGTCTGCCCTGTCTTGCCTCTGCACTCCTGGCTGGTGCCCTCGTGGCTGCAAGAACGTCCCTTCCTTTACTGCCTTCCACGGACCCCCATCTGCGGCTCCCACCACTGGCTCCCAATCCTCTCCCAGGTAGAATGATCTCCAGTTCCACCAGGGACGACTCTAGAACAAGACCGAAGTCAGGTACGACTGCCACCGTCTCCTGGAACGGGTATCACAGTTGCCGTCTAGCTGCCGGAACGGAGGTCTGCGGTCTTTGTCTCATCATCCACCCTGGTTTCTCCAGCAGTAACACGTCTTCTTTACGCCACCCCTCTCGATCCATACGGCTTGGGTTAAGCTGACCCCCTCCCGCAGGGGTAAGGTGACATTCCCTCCAGGTCCAGACAGATCACGATGACTGGCTCACAGATCTATTAAGGGCCAAAGAGATTTACTAGATCCACGAAGGGCCACAGAAAGTCAGACGCGGGACCTGCTGGAACCGTCGAGAAGGAGACGCTCCTTGCCAGCAGCTCCTTGAACAGGAAGGATAGGTGGCCGTCTCCGCCCTCCTGGAAGGACCCTGTCTGACAATGAAGAGCCAAGTGCAGCCGAGAGAGGGCATGACACAGAACGACCGACAGGTCCTCTGGTCCCCGGGGTCGCACTGCATCAGACCCCTCAGCTTCCCGCTGCCGGGAAACAGCAGCTCCCCCCTTGCTGGCCCGAGCTTGTTGGGCACACTCGCTGTCACTCACAAGTGAAAAGGAAAAGGCCAGTCTCCCCTGCCTCTTCTCCTCACTGTCCTGCTGCGACTGGTGCCGCCCTAGCACTGCTCGCTGGCGAGGAAGCTAACTGGGGCTGAAATCAAGGGAGGAATCCGAGGAGGGCTTGGGAGAATGCTCTGCAGCGCAGTTCTCAGGCCTTCGGCCTCCACCCACCGAGCCAACGCCTTGCTCGCATGATAGTAGGAGGAGGGAGGCAGACCCGGCACCACGAGAGGCTGGTTTTCCCAAAGGTGTCAGGCTTCTTCACGTTTCCCAAAGTCCTGGGCACGAGGCCAGTAGATCACTTTAGATGCCTTTCGAAAACTCCCGATTTCATCATGGCAAGGGTCTACGAAAAGCCATTAGGAAAACGCTGGCAGGAAGTAGGACCCCAGCAGAAAGGGTCCCGGCTCGGAATCTCTACCCCACACAATCGAAGTCACTTGAAGTCAAATCATTTATGGGTTTAAAAACAAAACAAAACAAAACAAAACTATGTGCTCAGTTGTGTCCGGCATTTTGCGATCCCATGGACTACAGCCAGCTGGGCTCCTGTGTCCATAGGATTTCCCAGGCAAGGATACTGGAGTGGGTTGCCATTTCCTTCTCCAGAGGATCTTCCCAACCCAGGGATTAAACCCCGCTGGCAGGCAGATTCTTTAGTAACTTTAGAAATTCACAGATTTTATTATCAAAACCTGTGTCTGTATATGTGTGTACGTGACTGTGCATGTGGTGTATCTGAATAGAATACAAAAAAATAGACCTGGAACAAGCCAGGGTTCTGCTTCGTCTCTTCTCAAATTCAAGTGCACCTGCTGTAACTTTGCTTTCCAATCCGACACCCAATTTCATCACCAGGTGATGCCAAACAAGCTCCTTCCTCTCAGAACAATGGCAGGCCCTGAACATCTGCAGGAGCAAACCTCGAAAAGCGGCCCACTTTTCTTTTCCTTCTTCCTCCAGGAAATAACCACTGACTAGTCAACTCCCCTCCTGCCCTACTCTCTACTGTGCTCACCACACACACACTATGTAATGTATTAGGGCTGGACACAAGAGATCCTAAACAAAGCAGGGACGGGACAGGCCGGCTAGAATCCATCAGTTGTATCTCTCTTTTAAACCAGAACAAAACAAAAACCACATGCAGTGTTCATAGCTAATAACATGCTTTCTGCTGTCATGGCCTGGTTTTCCATGCTGGACTATACTGAGGGCTGCTAGGAAAGCTACGAGCCTCAGTCTTCCCATCTGCCAAATGGGAGTATGATACTTCAGTTAAATAATGCATAGAAAGCTCTTTGCAGGTCCTTTGTCTGGCCTATGATACACGATCGATTTTGCTGTGACTCTTAAGACAGTAAGTCCGAGATCCAAAAAGGGACATAGATGTGGAGTGACATGCAGATTGTACAACTGCAATTCCTGAGGCCAGCATAATGAACTCAAACACAGTCTTTCATCACTTTCAAGGCTTTCATCATTCAAGAGGAAAACCTCCTCAGATTTGGGCCCCGTGGGGAGAATATGGGGTGGCTGTGGCGAGCAGCTTGGAGGAAACCAGCCCTACACCTCAAAGCTTTGTCCAGATGGAGTTAACACGAGACGTGGAGAGGGGGATTCAAAGAATAGGAATGTGTTCATCTGTGAAATTAAAAGTAGTACAGCATGACATACAACATTATGTGGTGGGGTTCGTCAAAAGCAATAATTAGGCTGAATATGACTCTGAACGCGCTCATAATCAAACAAAAGCAATTCTACTGAATGAGGAGAGCTGATTCTCTTGGGAGGAGAAAAGAGGCCAGATGCTGAGAAATACTGGGACGCGAGCTCAACAGACTGAGGGCTGGTGGAGATCCAGCCTGGGGAAGGGCAAGGGCAGGGTATTCATTTCGTATCATTGCCACAGAAATTATTGCTGTTCAGTTGCTCAGTTGTGTCCAACTGCGACCCCAAGGACTGCAGCACGCCAGGCTTCCCTGTCTTCACCATCTCCCGGAGCTTGCTCAGACTCATGTCCATCGAGTCAGTGACGCCCTCCGTACATCTCATCCTCTCTCATCCCCTTCTCCTGCCCTCACTCTTTCCCAGCATCGGGGTCTCTTCCAAAGAGTCAGCTCCTTGAATCAGGCGGCCAAAGTATCAGAGCTTCAGCATCAGCATCAGCCATAGAAATTACCATCAACCCCCAAACAACTCATCCACTAATTATCTCACCGTGGCTGTGCGTCCCGGGACCAAGCACAGTGTGGCTCAGATGGGCTTTCTGCTTAGGGTCTCCCGAGGCCAAATGTCACCTGGCCAGTGTCATTCTGGCTCTTATGTGGGGACTCCGGGGAAGAACTTGCTCTCACTCCCACTCGGGTCACTGACAGAATCGAGCGCCATGCGGGTGTATGACNTCTGAACTACAAATACAGGCATAGCACACATATGGACATGAAAGATTAGTATGCTATATTTGGTGAGGTACTGAATTCATTATCATTCGGGAGCATGTTTGTCTTACTTCATTTTATATGTTTGCTTTTCATCTATGATCTTTCCAGGATGGGCTGATTTCACTGAGTATATTCTGGCAACAGCTCAGAGCAGAGAAAATCTAAGCATTGCCAGTTGAAAATCATCATCAACAAAATTCATGGTACTTGTCACAACAGCAGAATTTACAGGAAAAAAAAAAAACATATAGTTTGAAACAATGAAACTTCCAGGGAAGTTTTTCACTCATGAGGTTGGATGAAACCACATGTACTGTAAGTATTCATGTACACACACACATACAAATCTAACTTGGCCAACAAATCTTTGGGAAAGAGTATACTTCAGCATTTCCATTACAGATGTCTTTAAAAATTACCCAAACATGGTGTATGTTGGAAGCTGATCTCTCTTTTGTTCTTGTTACCGTCCATCATATTATTACCTTGAGGACGACCTACATTGGAGTGTATGTGCTTTGTTCTGATGACTATCTTAGTGTTGTGGTCGTCACTCACATTTGTTTTATAGATAAGGTAAACTTGTTAATATTTGGGGGCCTAAAATCTGTATTTGGTTTACTTTTTTAAAAACCAAATTTCCCACCTTATGAGGAACATGCTATAATTCATTCCCTTAAAATTTCTGGAAGGCATGACTGTGTAGTCATTTGGGTCAAGATTTCTTTTATGTGAAGGGTGTCAGTAACCATAGTCACATCCATTTTAAAAGATAATTGATGGTTAATATAGACAAGATGATCTCTTTCCTAATTTTTCAGTCCAAGTTTAACTGCCATTTTTTAGTAGGAAGCTTCTTTATTTTGTTAGTTTCAAAATGTCTTCTTTGTCGTGGGTCACTTCTAGCGTAGTTCAGCATTTCTCCAATTTCAAAAACAAAATGATTGCAACTAGGGAGGGTATGTAATTTGTGTTGGTAAAGCTTAGATTTACCATGAAGATATTGCCAAAGGAAAGGGAAAGTTGGACAAGCAACAAATCATTGGAAGGCTTTGATGTGTATGTATGTGTGTGTTTAAATACCTTCATAATCTTGGTATCATGAAAATTGAAATCTGATCATCTGATTGCCAGGTTCTTTATGTGAATTCTGAGATCTAACTGCAGATCTTTATATGAATTAACTCAATCAGTCCTGACAACAATCTTTTGGAGGAGGGACATTTATTAATCACATTTTGTGAGGAAATTGAGTCATAGAAAAGTAAGTTGTAGGAATCAGAACATAAGTGATCTCTTTGCAAATGATAAAACATGGTTCCAGTGGACTCCTACTTCAGCTAGAAAATGCGCAGAAAATATTAAAAACACAGCTTTTAAGGTGATTTAAGTGTCTCCAAAGCCCCATCCTCATTTNGCTAGGAAAGCTACGAGCCTCAGTCTTCCCATCTGCCAAATGGGAGTATGATACTTCAGTTAAATAATGCATAGAAAGCTCTTTGCAGGTCCTTTGTCTGGCCTATGATACACGATCGATTTTGCTGTGACTCTTAAGACAGTAAGTCCGAGATCCAAAAAGGGACATAGATGTGGAGTGACATGCAGATTGTACAACTGCAATTCCTGAGGCCAGCATAATGAACTCAAACACAGTCTTTCATCACTTTCAAGGCTTTCATCATTCAAGAGGAAAACCTCCTCAGATTTGGGCCCCGTGGGGAGAATATGGGGTGGCTGTGGCGAGCAGCTTGGAGGAAACCAGCCCTACACCTCAAAGCTTTGTCCAGATGGAGTTAACACGAGACGTGGAGAGGGGGATTCAAAGAATAGGAATGTGTTCATCTGTGAAATTAAAAGTAGTACAGCATGACATACAACATTATGTGGTGGGGTTCGTCAAAAGCAATAATTAGGCTGAATATGACTCTGAACGCGCTCATAATCAAACAAAAGCAATTCTACTGAATGAGGAGAGCTGATTCTCTTGGGAGGAGAAAAGAGGCCAGATGCTGAGAAATACTGGGACGCGAGCTCAACAGACTGAGGGCTGGTGGAGATCCAGCCTGGGGAAGGGCAAGGGCAGGGTATTCATTTCGTATCATTGCCACAGAAATTATTGCTGTTCAGTTGCTCAGTTGTGTCCAACTGCGACCCCAAGGACTGCAGCACGCCAGGCTTCCCTGTCTTCACCATCTCCCGGAGCTTGCTCAGACTCATGTCCATCGAGTCAGTGACGCCCTCCGTACATCTCATCCTCTCTCATCCCCTTCTCCTGCCCTCACTCTTTCCCAGCATCGGGGTCTCTTCCAAAGAGTCAGCTCCTTGAATCAGGCGGCCAAAGTATCAGAGCTTCAGCATCAGCATCAGCCATAGAAATTACCATCAACCCCCAAACAACTCATCCACTAATTATCTCACCGTGGCTGTGCGTCCCGGGACCAAGCACAGTGTGGCTCAGATGGGCTTTCTGCTTAGGGTCTCCCGAGGCCAAATGTCACCTGGCCAGTGTCATTCTGGCTCTTATGTGGGGACTCCGGGGAAGAACTTGCTCTCACTCCCACTCGGGTCACTGACAGAATCGAGCGCCATGCGGGTGTATGACGGCGGTCCCTATTTCCTTCCAGCTGCCAGCCAGAGCTGTTCTCAGCTTCTAGAAGCTGCCCATATTTCTTGCCACACAGTGCCCCCCTCCACTGTCTTCAAAAGGACATCAAACCCTTCTAGTGCTGGCCATCTGCCTGCCTCCCCTCGGCCATCCCCCTGATTTTCTCCTCCACCTTGTTCTTCTGCTCCAAACGGCTCTGGGGACTACACCGGATCCACTCGAAAACAATCTGGAACCATCTCCGTAATTTAAGGTCAGCTGGCTAATTAACTTAGTTATAGATGCAAAGGCGCTGTGCCACCCAGCACAACCCAGCCCAGGGAGGAGCTCCGGGGGAAGGTCGAGGGGCCACTGGCCAGCCTGTAGAAGGCCCTCAGTGTGGCTCCCTTGACTGGCCCGCCTGTAGAAGGCCCTCAGAGTGGCTCCCTTGAAAAATGGGTGCTGGGCCCTCTCCCCAGGTGGAGCACGAAGTTTCCAGTGTTTAGATGGGCAATGATCAGAGAGGTCAGGAGGAGGTGGGTAACAAGCAGAACAGCTATGGGTGTCTATGAAACCTGGGGCAAAGCTGTCAAGCTTGCCGTTGCTGTTTAGTTATGTGCGACTCTTTGCGACCCTATGGACTGTAGCCTGCCAGGCTTCTCTGTCCACAGGATTCTCCAGGCAAGAATACGGCAGTGGGTTGCCATTTCCTCCTCCAGGGGATCTCCCTGACTCAGGGATCGAACACGCATCTCCTGCATTGGCAGGCAGATTCTTGACCACTGAGCCACCTGGGAAGCTGTCACGGGCATCTATGAAGCCCAGAGGGAGGTGTCGTAGGGGCTGGGACCTTTCATCATCTGGGAGGTTTGCAAAAGCAAAATGCAATTAGAAGCTGATTTCCAGCTGTCCTTAGGATATGCCTTGTTTTGTCTGGCTGGTCTGGGAAGACATGGGTTCTGAGACCCGCTAGGCATCAAGACTTAAGCCACATCATGAAGGAAACTTCTAGAAGGGAGACAGACCCTCTTTGCTGGGTGGGGTTGGGGGGGATGGTGAACAGTTTCCTAAATGGCAACAACCAGTAAATCGGAGCTACCACTGCCACTCTTTGTGGACAAGCCTCCGACTTGCCCAGGTTTTGAGCAGAACTCGGTGATTTCCAGCTTTCCATCAAACCACCGAGGCAGGCCTGACCATTCCCATTGTGAGCAAATGAAGCTCAGAGAGGCTGAGCAGTGTATTCGAGATGACACAGCCACCAGGATAGACCTGAGCCCCAGTCCCTCCTTGTAAAGCCTCCGTTCCTTCCTCCTGCCGGCTAGCTGGCCCTCTGTCTTGCATGTCCCAAGTTCTTTCCTCCCCCTGCCTTTGACTTCCTTTACAATGTCCTTGGACCCATTGCCTAAGACATAGATTTAATTACTGCTGTTTTTTCAATGACATAATTAAATATCCACAGTGAGGTCAATCAACCTGAACCCATTCGGAGGACACTCTGGAGCTGCTCTGGAATTTTTTTATTTAAGGGCTTTTTATACACAGAGGTTGGCTTTTATGGGTCTAAAATTGGGTTTCTGATTTTGGCCCTCAAGGAAAGAGGTAAAAAAAAAATTGTTAAAAATATCATTGAGATGCCACATTCTTTCTGGCTCTTTTTAAAGGGCTTGATGAGGAGACAAAGCAACGGCTTTATTGAAAAAGGCAGAGGATGATCTCCTGGTTTATGATGATCCTGGGTTATAGGATCACAGAGTGAACTGCACAGACACCCCAGCATCATTGGGGAGCCATTCTGAAAAGCTGTAACAGGTGACCCCCTCCTCCCTATGGAGAGCTTTCGGCCTCAAGGTCCGCACCCAACCAAGCCTGCTTCTGCTCAACCTGCCACTGTGCTCTTGTGAGCAGGAAAAAGGGAGCATTTTCTGGCTCCTTTTAACAAAAAAAGGATGCAGAATGCACCTGTGCTCTAATAAATGCATGGGCATAGGTGGGGGGGAGAGGGAAAAACAATAATAAATGCAGCTAGGGGCTGAAAAGAGTGGTTTTTGAAGCTAATGACAGTGTTTCTGTCTTTACTGCTTCGGGCAGAAACAGGAAGTTAGAAATCTAAGTGGCTTGAGAAAATATAACATTTAACAAACTCATTTGCAGGCCTCCAGTTGTATTATCCTAATTTATTTCATTGTTGTGGGGGATTTCTTTTGGGGACTTTTTTGATCTATTTTTAATGGGAGACTAATGTGCATTCCTCCCTTCACCCCCTATCAACTCCCCCCCCCCATTTTTTTTTCAGGGATTTATTGAGCAGTAAGACACTTTTAAAAAGAACTTTTCTTTTTAACCTACTCCTTCATGGAGGCAAAGACAGAAATGGGGGCAGGGGAAGAGATTGCTGCTTCATAATCCATATTTAATGTTGGCGGTAGCAATTCCTACAGTTTATTCCACCCAAATCTTCCAGGAAGGAAAACCATCCTGCCAGCGTGGAGAAGGTCATCATTTAGGAAACCCCGTCTGCCCCTGACCCCTTCCCCACTGTGGCTCTCACATCGCGATCCGGCTGGAGTTCCCCCAAGGCCCGCTGCTAGGTCTCATGGAATACTTCATCCGCGTGGACCCCTGACCATCTCCAGGCTGGCAACATGTCTGCAGAACCGAGACATGTAATTGTCACATTTCTGCAGTGCTCCAGGATGAAAAGAGGCACAAAGTACCTCTTCTGGGCTGAGCGCTGAAATCTGTTCATTTCCTAAAGACGTGCGAAGACAAATCTGGCCATTTTCTGTTGATCTAGAAACTCCCTGACTCCTTCCTTCAGATACAGAAAGAGAAAACCGGCTGAACTGTCTTGCAGAGGGGAGGAGTAGGGAAGACAGTGAAATCAGTAATTTGAAGAATTTCTTGAATAATCACCTCATTTAGGGACTCCATTAGATGGCCGTGTGTTCCCAGAGCATGGCGTAATTGAAAAGGGCCTCACAGTTTAGCTGCTCTATGAATTGTCCAACAAGCTTGCGAGGAAGGTGGGACAGGGATTAATTAGTCTGCAGGGAAAGATGAGAAAATGGATAGATGGAGAGAGAACACGACATGTACAAGGTCACAAGGGGAGTTAAGGTAAGAGCCAGGACTGGCCCCCTCCAGTGTCAAGGCAAGATAACCTCCCCACAATGCTCAGCGCCGATTAATTACGGCAGCTTCTGTCTACCAAGCACATAGCACACATATACAGTGAGGCCTAAAGAGAAAGAGTTGTCAGGATTCTGGAAAGTAACAAATGAAAGAAGCCAAAGGTATGTTAGGATGATGGAGGGGGGAGGGGTACACTGGGAGGCTAAAGAAGAGAAAAAAGATGCCAACTTGAAAAAAATATTCTTAGAAACAAAACCAGGAGTCTGATCAAACAGGAAACACAACAAAATGAACAAGAAGGGGGAGAAACTATTAAGATGAAAAGACCACAGGATATTTGGGGAGGATTAGCAGGGTATTTAAAGAGTAAGAGTATTGCCAAAAGAGATTAAAAAAAAAAAAAAAGAGTAAAACGGAATCACTTTCTGTACACTTGAAAGGAACACAACACTGTAAATTAACTACACGTCGATTTTTTAGAAAGATAGCAGTAAAACAAAAACTTTGGAGTGGGTATAGACTTTCAAACTTGAGTTTGATCTTTTTCGCATGGAAAACTTCAGATGCGTTAGAATTCAGCAAAGGGTGAATTTCACATGTATAAAGACAAACAATTTCCCTCTTAAGGTTGAGGTTATAATTCAAGAAAATCAACCAGACGATGGATTTAAATTCTCGATTCAAATCGATTCTTTGTTCCCAAAGATTTCCACTTCTGAATGTCACCTGTGAAAGTTTAAGACTCATTTGAGGACACCTTGATATCCCATGGAAAATGAAAGAAGGGCCCGTGCCATTATTATTGTAGTATTCTTAGTTCTAGACATTCCAGCAAAGCTTTTCTAGTTAAGAGTTTCCCTCCTGTGTTTGAATCTAGTTGAATTATCAAGGAAATGGCAAGGTGGAAATGTCAAGGTGTCTTTCCACCTTCTGCAACAGCATTATGATCTTATTTGCAGAGGTCAAGAAGCAGGCTCACCAGCAGAAGGGTAATCTAAGGATGTCTCAAGTTGGCCTGCCGCGGATATTGACATGCAATGCCCATGTGCTTTAAACTCTCCATGGCAATTAGACTGGTGACTCAAAATGACTTCCAAATCAGGAGAAAATGTTACTGACTTCCAATTCAGTACATGTCACTGAATTCGGAGCACGTACGTGGATTTTTTTTTTTTTTTTTTTTACCAAACTCACAACTGCAATCTGATTTGGCTACAAGACAAATCAAATATGGAAGATAAAAGTATTTCAGTGTCAGGTTTTGTAGCAGAATATGCTCTAGGCATTAAAATTATCGTGTTCTTTGCTCTTATCCCCTGTTTACAGATTGATTCCATGGACTAATGCAGCAAACTTTTCTTGAGCAAAGATAAGACAGTCCCTGTCTTCAAGGAGTTCACCGTCTAGTGGACAAGAAATAATTTCAGTTCAATGAGAGAAGCTTGACAAGGTACAAGAGAATATCAACCATGAAGGTCAGTTCTGTCTGGAAAGGGAAAGTAGAAAAGATTACCCAGAGGAAGGGCTGTTTTGTGCTGAGTCTTGAAACATACACACACAAAATCAATCCAAACTCCACGGCAGTCTCATCACAGGCTCCCAGTACCACAGCCCAGAGAGACTCAGGAAGAATTCTCAGAAATCAATAGATCCCTGGGTTTTGCTTTTTCCTTTCAACCTCCTTCTCTTGAAGAGCTTCTTAAATATCTGGCCAAGGACCTGGAAATAGACCTTTGAACAAGAGGAAATCATGCCTCTGAATGACTGTGGACACCAACGATGCAGTTTTTGGCTGATGCAGACCCTGGGTTCCCCGCTGGCTGATGCTTCATCTCAGGGACTGCGTGCCACTTTTTCAGAAGCCACGCTAGTTCTTTTGAGCCACCACAGGTCTGCTGATCCCACTGAGCAGTGCCCTGCAGTGGGGAAGCTTCCCTTCAAGGGTGGGAGCCGGGAGAGGAACCGGAGGAAGCTTGAGTCTTGGCAGAGCTGCTGAGCACTTCTGCCAACTCAGCTGGACTTGAAACTGAGTATGTCCGGTCTTCTTTCTCCCTCTTGGAAACCCCCCGCCCCGGACAAGTTATCTGACCTGGGGTAGCGGACCTGTGTTCCCAAGAGCAGGACGATAGAAGGGAAACAGGGTGTGAGGAACAGTACAGTCTTTGATGTGAAAGAGGTCAGGATTTGAATTCTTATTAGGCGAGTGACTCAGCGCCCTGTGCCTCAGACTCCTCATCTAGTAAATGGGCACAGTCGTGTCTAGGTCACAGGATCGCTGTGAAGATAAGAGAGAAAAAGGGAAAGGCTGTTCATGAAGGGCAAGCCAATGGCATGCCATGAAGGAAAGCCCTCAATAAATGGCAACTATCATTTAAGTGCCTACTCTGTGCTGCCACCTTGATTATTTTGCTAAATCTTTTTTTTTTGGGCCACGCCATGGGGCATGTGGCATATGGGGACTTCCCTGCCCTCTTCAATGGACGTGTGGAGTCTTAACCACTGGACCACCGTGGAAGTCCTAAAGGTTGTTTTTTTTTAATTTTTATTTTATGTTGGAGCAACATATGTTGGAGTTGATTCACAACATTGTGTTAGTTTCATGTGTACAACAAAGTGATTCAGTGACACATACACATATATCTATTCTTGTTCATGCTGATGTCTTTAAACACAGCCATTGTAGTGGTGAGAGATTAAGCCTGTTACTGACAACTTCGGTTGTTTCTGACTCAAGGATGCCAGGAGTCAGCCCCATGCCTGTTTTTATTTGTTTGCTCTTGCTGCTTTCTGAGGCAATCATGGATCAGCCCATCTTAAAGAGAAAGATGTCACAAATATTTGAGATCAGAAAACCAGGTGCTGTTTAATTTCCGTTATGCTAGCTTCCAAGACCTAGTTTTGAACTAAAGACGTGCATTGATGGAAAGATGAAGAAGTAGTTGATGAATAAATAACAACCTGATGATCATAAAAGGCAAAACAGCTCCTTTACACAAAACAGAGATTATACCTTGACCTCTCAACTAAATTACAAGTGCCTAAAAAAAACATGGAATGTGTGTGTGTGTGTGTGTGTGTGTGTGTGTGTGTGTGTATCTTTGCCTGTGCAGTGCACCAGATGTCACCCTGACCTTTCAACTCCTCTTTTAGCTTCACAGTCAAGTCTCAACAGGTCCCTCCATTAAAAAGAAGAGACCCTAAAAACAAAGGAAGCTGTTGTCTTCTGATGTTATTTCAGAGAATTGAAAAACAGATAAGATCTTATGAACCTCTTAGTGAAAATTCTAGATGTGAAAATTGAAGGTCAGAAAAGTTAGATGACCAGTTCAGATCCAGTTAGCCACAAAGAAGCAGAGTTATTTTCCCTAGTCAAGGGGGAATGCTGAAGGAGACACCCCCCCCCCAACTGCCATGTCCCCCATGAGGACAGATGGCTCACTCCTTACATTCTAAGGAACAGTTTCTGCTTTTTTGTTCTAATGTGATGCCTATGCAAGGCCTCCAGTGTTGCAAGGCAACAGACACCAGATTCCAGGAGGGGTAAGATTTAGAGTCCAATTACTCATCCCCATCTCCATTGTTAACCTCTTGGCCCAATCAGTTAGTTGTTAGTGCTCGTTTATTCATCTGTAAAAAGGGAAGATAATATTATTGACTCGCTTCAAAGAGTCACAGAGATGAAATAATAAAGAGAGAAAATGCATAGGGACCGAATCTGAACTATAAGCTAATAAATCATCATTAGACAGCTGAGGATAACAAAAATATTTGGCACTTGACTTACAGTAACTATTTTCTTAGTTTTAAAATCCAGACCTCCAAATCAAATGCTTCATTTTAACATTAGAGAATACTAAAATACGTAAAGTTTTATATAATATTAATCATATGTTGAGTATATGATTGTTGTCTTTATTGTAAATATGTTAAGGAATTGTGTACACCATTCATAATGGTTTAAATGATATCATATGAGCAACTTTCCCTTTATGTAAGCATTCAGTGCTTGTTACCAATCTGCTTCAAATGGTGTGAAAAAGTATTCAAGCAAATGTTACCCTGAGATGAGAGAACTGGGCTGGTTTTGCAAATCTGTGGTCTCAAGTGTCTGATATGTATTTTCTATGGCATTTAATCTGCTTTCCTTGCAAAGTCACTGTCTCAAACTATAATGATAATTTCTTTCTCAAGATGAGAGTTCACTTCTAGACTCCTTTTGACCATCACGATTAAAGTAGCATTTGGAATATCCATTAGTGTGAGCAGAACATTCGAAACATAACTTATGGTTTTAATTTCAGTAAATATATGTTAGCACCCACTGTATAGCAGGCTTCCTGCTAGGTAGTCTGACATTCAATTCATGTGGTATTCCTAAGCAAGAGAGGTTTTTTAGAATAAGGGAACCATTATGTCTCTTCTGTTTACATTACTATTATTATTTCATTATTCACATATTGTAATCTCCTCAAACAGCTCATTAGCCACCCACAGTTTCACTCTTAGAAAAGAAGTTATTAAAACAGATATTTCACGAAATGAAGTTAGTAGGAAAGATATGGCTCCTTAGTGATGGAATTTATATAATTGTGGCTTAATCAGATATGAACAAAGAGATTTGGTGGGCTAAATTTTCTTTTCTGGTAGAAACCAGGACATTTTGTGAGAAGAGTATTGACAGAAACCATGGTTGGATCTCAACAGCCTGGGTTATTGGAGAGGAGAAGTAATTCTAGCTCAGACTGGGTTGGTAAAGAGTGCTGTCAGGGAAGCTGACTCAGTCCTAGGGCAACCTTGGGCATTATGTACACAAAGTACCCCCACAAAATGGTGCAGAATCTTATTTCTATCCATTTTACCCATGCACAAGAGTATGCACTGCTGGGGACCACATAGAACAGTTACCTCTGTTGGAAACGTTAGTCAGTGTCAGAAGTTGGGGTGGGGGGTGTATTTAGAATCAGGGGGATCACTGCCAGTAGCACTGTTGGGGAGGTAGTTAAAATCAGGGCTCCAAGCTTTAAGCAGGAAAAGAAAGACAAACCCCCAACTTCTAGGTCATGTCAAATGAGCAAGATCTGAAGTGTGGGGACATCGTTGAACATGCTGGCCAACACAGAGTCTGAAGTTCATGCCAATAACAGTATCTGGACATTTAGGGTATCAGGTTTTGAGACTCCAGCTCCTAATCTTTTAGTCAAGTAGATACAGGTCTTGTCCTGGTTTTATGAGACGTGGTTCTAAATGACAACTTAGTTTTAACCGTCTGTGCAGTGATAATCTAGTCTGCTTTGCGTGCAGTCTACTTAGAGGCCAACATGAACTCTTGGGCAGTGTTCTACAGTGTATTTCTGTCTTAAATTCTGACCAGTTTCACATGTGAATTTAATGAAATTTTTTTCTCCAGCTCCTTCTTCTCCAGAGTCCTGCCCCCCTCTCTAAATTGATAAACCAGCATAGTTTGGTGGGGGGTTGGGGGTAGAGGAGTCATGGAATCCAGGTTTATGCAGATCTTTGCCAACATCTGCAGGGGACTCAGAGCTACCTGCCCCCTTGACACGCTATATCCAGATAGAATGGGAAGTCCAAGCTCCCACTCTGTCTCTGCCGATGTCATAGGAGAGTAAGGGGGGAGGGCAAGGATTCTTCATGATGTTTGTCCGGAGTAAGTTGGATATTGTCGTAAATATTGCCATCCTGCTGGATCACTCACTTTGTGGTCCTTTGGATAGAGAAGGCAGATTATGGGGGATTTTGTTTTTGTCTATGTCTTTTGGCACTTCTAAGTTAAGAGCTTCTCCAAAAATGCTGCACCAAGCCCAGCTCCAAACCCGGGATGTATGGAAGGCAAAAGGAAAGAACGGGAACTCACCTCAAGTTGTTAATGTCCCAAGGTCCCTGGTCTGTGTACCCTCTTCATTCCACATTTCAAAGTCTTTTTATGATAATTTGTTGTTTTAAGTCCAGAGCTTTTATGATTATACTTAGCAAGAGATGGAGCAAGAAATGAGTGTTCTACATGTTGTCTGAAACCAGAAGTCTCACTTCAAGAACAGCATTAATTGTTATAATCATTAACAAAGCACATTCTTCCCTGTGTTCTTCTGGGAATCTGAACTAATGTAAAGTTAAGACCAAGATCATTTGGCTGGCATGTTCTTGGGAAACATTATTATTGACTTCATGGGGAGATAAACAATCTTCTGCTGAGAAAAGTTTTCTCAGTTCCAAGCAGTCATTTCCAAAATCCCTTCCCATCAGTTCCACTTGGCCAATAGAAACCTGTAACTGCATCCAAGATTTGAAGGCATGTTTGTTTCAAAGGGTGTTTTGGAAGATGGAATAACATACAAACATTATATTGATGTATGCTATTCAGCAAGGTCCTCCTTTGGAAAACAAAGATGGGGAGAAACATGTCAGACTTGAAATTTTTTGTCTTTTTCTACATGAGTGGCAATATTTTAACTCACTAAATGATAATAACCCATCACAGTAAAAATCCACCAAAATCTATAAGTGGGTCCAAAAACATCCAGGTCACACTATTATAAAGTCAGTGAAATGAAGGTGAGCCATCCAAAGGGAACTGCTAATCTCCTTCTAACCAAATATTTGTACATAAGCCACATCATCACAGGGTTTCACCATAGCTACCACCCATCTCATGCTGATCTGATGTCAAGATTTACATTAAAGGCATAATCCGGTGCAGATTTCATTATTCTCCTTCTACAAATGAAGAATTTAGGATTCAGGACAGCCTGAATATGGCAGCATAAAGAAAGAAAATGAGAGAATTTAGGCTCCAAAGGCTCACCCTTAACCCCTGCTCTATTCATTCCCTCAAAGACACAGTCTGTGCCTCAGGCTACTTCAGGCTCCAGCTCAGTGTTATTAAGGTTTGATTATACTCTCTTCCTGAGCCGGTTCATGCTAGCTGAAACTCATTCCACATGTGGAAGTGATGTCAGCTTGGAGGACAAGACAGAGAGTGGGGCTTGGCACATGCCCACTAGCATCCGGAAAGCACCCTAGAATATCCTTTGTGCAATGTCTGCTTTGAACTGGTTGAACTGAAATGTCTCACGTTTCACTGTTTGGGGTTTTTTATTATTATTCAGTTAATGTTCAATAAACATCCAGTGTGTGAAAGTGCTCATGGAGGGGCGGGACCCTCCTATAGATCCAAACTGAATTGAGTAACTCTTGGCCACAAGACAGGATACACTCGTCAGCTCCCAGGCTTCTGTCAACTCCTTGTGTTTGGCACACTCCCTTCTCATTCTCGGCTCCCTTCCGTGCTGTGAGGATGGGCAGAATGAACACCTGGCGATGCTGTCCAACTGAGTGTAAACAACTGTCATCATTTCTCCCCTGAGCCGCTGCACACCAACTCCTAACTGGTTGCTGGACTTTGATCCTTAACCCCCTTCAATCCTTTATCCTCATGGAACCAGAACTCTGTATAACAAAACAAAACCTAATCATGACATTTTTACCTTGTATCATTCAGTGGCTCCCCATTGGACTGAAAATAAAAGCAAAACTCTTTCACATCATCTACAAAAGCCCAGTGTTTTTTAGTCCATACTGTATCTCCAGCCTTGTTCTACAGTTGTTTCCTAATGACTCAGCCATTCGCATATGTATGTGCCCATGGAGGGGTGTGTGTGTGTGTGTGTGTGTGTGTGTGTGTGTGTNGGGGGGGTGGGGGTCCCTCCAGCTAAATTTTTAAAGGGATTTTGAGTGGTTTCTGTGATTGTCCTCAGTTTACAAAACAGGAAAGGCAAGCAGGAGAGGTAAGAAATCGTGAAGGCATGCTTCAAGCCGAAGGCTGTCTGGTCCAAACCCCAGGCTGGTCTGTACCACACACGCAAAGAAACTTCTGACTTCTTGTGGGGGAAAAGGGTGGGAAAGGCAGGCAGACAGGGCCAGGCGGAGAATGCCTCCTTCTGAAGAGCTGGTCTTGACCTGAGACCTCAGCCATGGAATCTGGCACCAATTCCTTCTAGGCAACCAGACAGAAGGGCATGAACAAGTATCTCAGTCACTAGCTCAGGATGGCCTGAACAACGGTGTCTCCAAACATCTCAAAAATGGGCTTCCCTGGTGGCTCAGCTGTCAAAGAGGACTCCTGCAATGCAGGAGACACGGGTTCCATGCCTGGCCCGGGAAGATGCCACATGCCTTGGAGCAACTATCGAACCTGAGCTCCAAAGCCCCGGAGCCAAAGCTGCTGAGCCCACGCGCCACAGCTCCTGTGCCCGCACGCCTGAGAGCCTGTGCTGTGCCGCAAGCAGAGCCGCCGCGGGGAGGAGACCGCGCTCGGGCGTGCGGGCACGGGAGCTGTGGCGTGTGGGCTCGAGAGCAGGCCCCGTTGCCACGCCTGGAGGAAAGCCTGCGTGGCAGTGAAGACCCAGCACTGCCAAAATAAACAAGCAAAATTATTTTTTTAAAAAAATCCCCAAAGTGAGATGGCTTCCCTCGATATCCTGCAGTGACCATCAACCTTGGTTAGTCAAGTTCAAGGTCCTCTTAAGTAGTTCGTTCAATTTTATCTTGGCCTGTCACACGTGTGAAACGATGTGTCATAAGCCCTTAAAATGTAACCTTTTTTTCTGAAATATTTTGGCAGGCTTTTTATTCATTCTTTCCTTCCCCTACTTTACCCAAGTTACAGAGGTCAATCTTTCCATATGTTATCTTTTGGGGGGTTATGGGGAGGGGGGCTGGAGTGAGAAGGTGGGTAGGCTTATTTTCCAAACTGCTGTCATACGTTTTCAGAACTTGTCCCCAGACTGTCCTCCAGGATGTCAAAGGAGCCTTAGACACAGGCTAGACTGATCTGGGGACTCTAACTTTCAAGGAGGATGATGACCTTTAACCTCAGACCGTGCAAGATGCAAGGCGGGTGAGCGGTGCAGGACGCGGCTTGCGTTCGTTGAGAAAGCTGATTTTTCATGGAGACCTGACTCTTCCTTGGTAGCTTATGCCAAGGACACACAGAGAAGAATCCACTTCGCTTCTCCTTGCAAATCACACCAAGGCTACCAGAAAAGAAGGGACTCTCAGATTGTGTTAACAGCACGATCATACATAAATTGGACTTGGGCATGCGAGATAATAATTACCCACCAGCCTCTAGACAGAGAAAGGCAGAGAGAGGGAGAGAAAGGCTGAGTCAATCCCTGCTCAGCCACGTTCATCCATATGATCCTACAGAATACAGCCCAACGTTTTCAGGGAGAAATAAAATCCTAGAACTTCATTAATGCTGTAATTAAGGACCAAATTAGCAGGCCAAAAATAAAATAAAATAAAATCACTATGATTTAAAAAGAAATAGTAGTGAAAGCACCAATCCTGAACTTATACAAAGTAATGTTTTATTTTATTATATTTCTTCTTCCCCTTTTTGAAGATTTCCCTCTCAGGGGATCAATTGCCTTCTCAAACCCAGGAAAGGAAATGTGAAAATGTCTCCTTTTTCTCTGAGGATGGGGGATGCAAATACAAGGCAGCGCAGGAATAACGGACGCTCTGTTTTCTGAGTGCTCGCCCGTGATTTATGAAAGGTGTGCCTCGCTTCGGGAAGATAACGCCATTTGAAATGGTCCGTTTCATAAATCTATCCTCCTTGTCCCCAGCCGCACACAGGACTCCTATGAACTCCTGAATCCAATAATGTTTTCATCCTCTATTGACAAAAAAAGAAAGGGGGGAAAAAAGGACTTTGTTTGGCGCAAGCAAGGTAATGATGCTCTTATGAGGGAGCAGCCCTAACACCCGTCTCCAGGGCTTTCTCTGGCAATGGCCACGGGGCCCCCAAGGCGGGGACGCCTGTATAAACAAAATGAAGAGATAATCAACACGCACAACATCCGGAACATCCTTTTACGGCTAGTGGCATTAATTATAGCCTGAGCCCCAGCCTCCCAGGACCACAGAACTGAAGGCTTTGCCTGAACACCCTCTCCGCCCTGTGATGGATTTATCCTCTGGAACTGGGGTATTTCCTATTCATTCATGCACCGCTTCAGAATATCTGCTTGTTTATCTCACAGCAAGAATGCATCCAGAAGAGAGTTCTGTGCCAGTTGGGGACCAATCATAAACTTCAGTGAAATTCATGGTTGTGAGCTTCTCTGGCAGTAACGAGGGGGGAGGTGATATATACATATCCAATGCCGTGCGGGCTCCAGAAGACCCGTATGAAATACGAGCGGGGCACAGAAGAGACTTCCTTGGGAGCCACTGAAATGGACAGCTTAGATGCGAGGGGTGACTGCAAATACACGATGGATGCGACTTCTCAGATGGAAGTCGTATGTCAGGCTGGGATCAACTTCTCCTGATGGACTCTGAGAAACAGGATGAAGGGGACAGGAAGGTGACACCTAGCGCCCTGGTGTCTCAGAGACTGGAGAGGGAAAGAAATTAAACCCTCTAGGCGTGAAGCCCTTCCTGTTCAGTACAAAGGAAATAAAGCTAAAATTTAAAAAACGAAAGAAAGAAAAGTGGGCATGCATGTATTTAGCCATGTTTTAACCTTAGTGGCAATTAGGGCATCTGAGAAAACCCTTATACCCACCACTCAGATATTAATGGATTAAGAGGCAGATAAAGCACAGGATATAAGATGGAAATGATGTAGAAATGTGAATTTGAAAGAACTCCCAACATAGGATACTCACCCTGATTCTCTGGAATTTGCATATTTTGACTTGTATTTAAAAAGCAATTTCAAGGTCAGCTTCAGTGCAGAAACACTGAGCTAAGATGGGAAGTAACCCCATTAAAAGTCTACCAGTCTTTTGCATATTTATTTTTCTTCCTCTGTAGTGAGCAATGACGACTCATAAATCAAAAAATCAGGGTAAACAAACACCAGAGAGGCTACTTTATACAAAATGTATACTCTCTATCTATTTATACACATAAACATTTCTATTACTAGAATTTATAAAGTGTGTAATACATGCATGCATGCTTAAAAAATTTGCATACACTTCCATAAGATGGAAAAAAGGATATTATTGTCCCAAGTCTCAGAAGACCATGGCCCAAATAAAATGACGACCACCTCAAATGCATTTTTGTATAATGGGATGGAAGTAATGTTTATTTTTAAAAGCTCCAGGCCTATTTTTTTTTTAGCATAAATAGATTGAAATTTTCCAGTTATGTAGATCCATGGTCTGACCATGAATATCCTAGACGGGTACAGGCAGATGAACAGGATAACTTTGTGTCTTTCTAATAAGATTCGAGGAACTTCATCAAAAGCATGTACAGATGTCAGAATCAGCCTCCACACCTTTCTACTGAAAACACCATCAGACTCTTGTCAACCTGATCAGCCTGGGGCAGGTGGAAAGAGGGAACGGAATCTGGAGAACTCAAAGTTGCCACTGAAAGAGGAAAGTTATCCCCCAAAAGGGATTTTCACCAGACAACACAGATGATCCAGAAGTCTAAACACTGCTGTGTTTTATATTATAAACTTCTTAATAACATGATACCTGATAACTAACAATTTGATACACGGCATCCTAGGCCACTATAGAAGCCACCTACAAAAATTAGCCACGTGTCTTTATTCACTTGTTTTATAAGAAGAATGATCCTTTAGACTAGACTTGAAATGACTTTGGGTCACTTCCCAAAAAGTGAAGTCCATCCTCAAAGGATAAACATGTGACACCAGTGAGCTGATGCCAAAGAAATGATCAAGAGGACTTACTCAAAAGGTAGTCACAGAAAAGAAATTCTGAGAAACGTTTCCAGCAGTTGCAGAATCATGCTTCCTTGTCATATAAGACAGTGCTTAACACAGAACTTGGAGCAGCAAAAAACTCAAGAAATGCAAGTTTAATACATCTCTGTGGAATTTACATGATCAGAGAAAACACACACTCAAAAAAAAAAAAAAGATGATTCCATTAATATGTAATCCTTATAAAGTGTTAGTCTCTTAGTCATGTCCAGCTCTTTGCGACCCCATGGACTGCAGCCATGGATGGAATTGTCCAGATAAGAATACTGGAGTGGGTTGCCATTCTCTTCTCCAGGGGATCTTCCTGATC
Organism: Neotragus pygmaeus; assembly: GCA_006410875.1. Classification (NCBI taxonomy): domain Eukaryota; kingdom Metazoa; phylum Chordata; class Mammalia; order Artiodactyla; family Bovidae; genus Neotragus; species Neotragus pygmaeus. The sequence goes on along the minus strand of SJYV01022987.1, from coordinate 1,045,023 downwards.
CAGGGATCGAACCTGAGTCTCCTGCATTGCAGGCAGATTCTTTACCATCTGAGCCACCGGGAAGCCCCTATGCAATCCTTATGGTGGTGGTTTGGTGGTTTAGTCGCTAAGTCGTATCTGACTCTCGCAATCCCATGGACAGTGGCCTGCTAGGCTCCTCTATCTATGGAATTCTGCAGGCAAGAATCCTAGAGTGGGTTGCCATTCCCTTCTCCAGGGGATCTTCCCAATCCAGGAATCAAACTTGGGTCTCCTGCACTGCAGGTAGATTCTTCACCAATTGAGCCACCAGAAGCCCATGTGCTCCTTATACCCGTATCTAATCAATGTGATTAAAAACACAGGGATATTTGCAAATCAGGTTAGCTCATACTACTCTGATCACTTTTTGGTATATTTGAAATGGTTTTAAAATTAAAAGTCTCCCCCACCAAGGAAAAAAAAAAAAACAACCCTATATATGTGCTCCTCTTATAGAAATTTGATACATCAAAATTTTTTTTTAATCTAGGAATGAGGATAAATGATGAGAAGGAATTATTGAGAGACTGCCTTAAAGTCCCTGTACTAGAAAACTATTTCCACTTAATTTTCCAGGACCAGATTTGGCACATATTGTACCCAACAATATATGACCATATTCCAAAATCCAAATGGATTACTAATGGATTAATATGCTTTAAAAAGCATCTTTACAAGATTTAACCATGAACAGAACTCCTCGCTTCTCTTGGCTTCCAGCTAACATGTGACACCCTGTTAATACTTCAAGTTAAAGAGTTACAGAGCCGGGAGTTTTATATGAGCCTGACAGTGATGGATTAAAACCATACTCTAGACATACCTAAACAGTAGCATTTACTTTTTCTTCCTTAAATCGGGGTTGATCTACTGGAGCCATTTGCTGGAAACTGTAAGTGCTGAGCTGTTGTCAGAAATCTCTCCCTGCCTAGGGTGAGTTGGTTTCCAAACCAAGAGGAAAAAGTACAACCAAGACACGTTCCCAAAATCCATGCAGCCTGTGGACCTTGCCCAGTAAGGAACTCGAGAAGTGCTGCAGTTCTAGTGAGTCTTACTCAGAAAGCAAGTTAAAATTCAACGTGGTACATCCATGTTCTGAGTTGCATTATTTAGACTAACAAGTGTCCAATGACAGATGAAACAGCAAAATGCGGTACACATACACAATGGAATGTTATTTAGCCTCAGAAAGGGAAGAATTTCTGATGCATGCTACAACGTGCAGGAACCTGGAAGACTCTACTGTAAGTGAAAGAAGCCAGTCACGAGAAGACAAACACAGTATGATTCTACTTAGACAAGGTACTTAGAGTAGTCAAAATCGTAAAGACAAGAAGCCCCTGGTTGCCAGGTTTGAAGAGAGGGGAGAGGGGAGGTATGGAGCTTCAGTTTCACAAAATGAAGACAGTTATGGGGATGAAGGGGGATGAGCACTGCCCGCCAGTGTGAACGTCTTTAGCACCCCTGAACTGTACACTTAGAAATCGTTAAGATGTTAGCTTTTAAATGATGAGTATTTTGCCACAATTAAAAAAAAAAAAATCTGGTCTGGCGTGGGTTTCACTGGCTCCTTAACTGTTCACTAGCACCCATTCACACCATAACTGCTTATTCCCTGGGCAGGTCAGCCCACCCAGGAACTGGCTCTGGATAATAAAGTGCCTTCTCCATTTTGGGGAGATCAGGAAAAACTTGGGTTGGTTTCAGGATCTTCAAAAAGTCCAGAGCTATTCAGGATAAGATCAGGAGAAACTTGTTTGGAACCCGTGGCTATAAGCAGCCCCCTGGGGCACAGTCCAGGGAATTGGGCCTGAGGGCAAAGGTAAGTGTGACACAGCCT
>SJYV01022987.1:950270-1040529 GCA_006410875.1 Neotragus pygmaeus | reverse complement strand
CCACTGTTTCCCCATCTATTTGCCATGAAGTGATGGGACTGGATGGCATGATCTTGGTTTTCTGAATGTTGAGCTTTAAGCCAACTTTTCCACTCACCTCTTTCACTTTCATCAAGAGGCTCTTTAGTTCCTCTTCACTTTCTGCCATAAGGGTGGTGTCATCTGCATATCTGAGGTTATTGATATTTCTCCTGGCGATCTTGATTCCAGCTTGTGCTTCTTCCAGCCCAGCATTTCTCATGATGTACTCTGCATATAAGTTAAATAAGCAGGGTGACAATATACAGCCTTGACATACTCCTTTTCCTATTTGGAACCAGTCTGTTGTTCCATGTCTAGTTCTAACTGTTGCTTTCTGACCTGCATACAGGTTTCTTAAGAGGCAGGTTTGGTGTTCTGGTATTCCCATCTGTTTCAGAATTGTCCATAGTTTCTTGTGATTCACACAGTCAAAGGCTTTGGCATAGTCAATAATGCAGAAATAGATATTTTTCTGGAACTCTCTTGCTTTTTCAATGATCCAGCAGATGTTGGCAATTTGATCTCTGGTTCCTTTGACTTTTTTAAAACCAGTTTGAACATCTGCAAAGTTCACGGTTCGTGTATTGCTGAAGCCTGGCTTGGAGAATTTTGAGCATTACTTTACCAGCATGTGAGATGAGTGCAATTGTGTGGTAGTTTGAGCATTCTTTGGCATTGCCTTTCTTTGGGATGTGTCTATGTTAATTGCTCAATTGTGTCTGAATCTTTGCAACCCCGTGGACTATAGCCTGCCAGGCTCCTCTGTCCATGGAATTGTCCAGGCAAGAATACCGCAGTGGGTTGCCATTTCCTTCTCCAGGGGAGCTTCCAGACCCAGGGATCAAACCCACGTTTCCTGAGGCAGATTCTTTACCACCTGTTTTCCATCTGAGACATCAGTGAAGCCTACACACACACACACACACACACACACACACACACACACACACGTGTGTATCTTTATATATTTAAAGTCTTCAGTAAGACCCTTGTTATCTTACTAAAAGAAATAAACCAACAAAGAAAGAACAAGACAAAAGCCTGCTGTGGCCCCCTTGCCAACTAAAGGGAGTTTAAGCTTTTGACTGGCCCCAAAGTCCCTCCTCTAATGGCCTTCGTGACAAGAACTGCAGAGTGGCTGGCGGGGGGAGGTGGGCACATGAAAGCAGGCGGCACCCACCCACTCGCTTTCGCCTTGGGCCGCAGGGTTGGCAGCGGTGCCTCAAAGGAGTGGTTCCCGCAGCTTCTTCTAAGCTGTCTTCACCGAAGCTCTTCCGTCACTTCAGCCTTTGTAACTATCAGGGCAACGTGTCGCCTTTACAGACGTGCTGAAAGGGTGCCCCGCGGGAGACGGTCCTCAAGGGGAGCCGCTGATCCCCTGACTCCCAGGCCCTGCTCCTTGGCCCGGCTACCCACACTGCAGTCTCATCAGGGCGGCTGCTGCAGCTGGTGCCCACGGCCCCTCCGGGCAGGACAGGGCCTGCTGTTGGGACACGGACAATACCGCTTTCACTGCGCTCTCTGCGGGCTGGTGGAACTCACACCTGCCCTCGGGAGGCGGGGGCTGGACCAGGTGCCCACCAGACGGCTCGGAGCTCTTCACCTTGTCTGTCTCGCCCCCCGGAGGGGGTGGGACCAGGCTGAGTCATCTCCCTTCTGGGAAGGTCCCTCCTAGAAACCGCCACTGCCCAGCCCTGGGTGATGGGCCGGCTCCCTGTGATGTGGATTAAGTCTTTTTAAATTCCAGGGGGTCCTCCCATCGGGGGAATTCATCCCAGAAGCCGCAGCTGCGGGTCTGTCTTTTGGGGAGGTCAGCAATTCCAGCGTCTGGTCGGCACCTCTTGAGCAGCGTGCCAGGAACATTTCGAAGACAGCATTTTCCTTGGCAGGTGCGCCCGCTGGTGGGGCCCACTCCAAGGTTTGCGAGAGCAGGGAAACGGCAACTGGGATCTATCTGTGGTTGTGGGTGAGCGCGTTTGGAGGGGCGAAGGGAACGAGGACTGTCTTACACAGCGTATTCTCATTCAGACATGAAGGAAAAGGCCAGAGTGGTCAGGTGGCCGCTGGGGCGTGCAGGGCTTTCTCCTGGGCTGCCTTGGGCCACCGCTCGGTGGGTTTCAAAGTCTCTCGGCGTGGGGGCTGCACTCAGACATCTCTGTGTCTCAGAAGGGACTGGACCCAGGACTAGGGGCCGCTCAGACCACGGGCTGCTTCTCTGTGTCTGAGGGGTCGGGCTCAAGACCCGTGGCTGTACCGACATCTCAGGCTGGTACTGCCACTGTGAACTGCCTCCAGTCCCGCCCAGGCACGTCCGCTCTGGGACCCCTCCTCCAGCGTCCTGCCCAGCTGGACAGTTAACCAGCTGGTCCTTCTGCATTCTGGCCAGGCCGTAGACGAGCCCGTGCCTTCACACTCCGCGCCGGCTCGTGCTTGCTCACCTGCTTGTCTGCGTGCTCAGTTGTGCTCAGCTCTCTGTAACCCCGTGGACTGTGGCCCGCCAGGCTCCTCTGGCTATGGACTTTTCCAAACAAGAATATTGGAGTGGGTTAATTACTTCTATTTCTTATTTTTTTAAAATATACACTACTGTATATAAAAGGGGCTTCCCTGGTGGCTCAGCTGGTAAAGAATCTTCCTGCAATGTAGGAGATCTGGGTTCAATCCCTGAGTCAGGAAGATTCCCCTGGAGAAGGGACTGGCTACCCACTCCAGTACTCTTGCCTGGACAATTCCCTGGACAGAAAAGCCTGCCGGGCTACAGTCCATGGGTTTGCAAAGAGTCGGACATGACTAAGAGTGACCAACACTTTCATTTTCACATAAGCATAGCACAAGGAGCTGTACTCGATATTCCACAAAAAGCTGTAGAGGAAAAGAATCTGAGAAAGAATAGATGTATGTACACACACAACTGAATTACTTTGCTGCACACCTGAAACTAACATAATGCTGTAAGTCAACCATACTCCCATAAAAAAACACCAAAGTCAAATTAAAAAAAAATACACTTTATTACTTTTATATCTGCCTCCTCTATAAGACTATAGGCTCCTCAAGGTCAAGGAGCGTACCCTAACTGCCTTCCCGTCCATGCCAGTCTCCGTGGTTACATCCCAGACAGTAGGGAAGAAAGAGGTGGGCAAATAAGGTGAGAATCCTTTTCCCAAAGCACCACCCCGGAGGACCACATAGGACTTCCCTGCCGTCCCACTGGCTATAACTTGGCCACACGGCTACAGATTGCTGGAAGGGCAGTTAGGACAGGGAATGCTTATTCTGAACCATCAAGAACGTCTTGGAAAATTCTATGACTAAGAAAAAAGGATGGATGTGATGCTGTGTGAGAAGTAATAGCTCTGGCCCAGTGGCATTTCCGGAATCCCGGTCTTCCTTGCTGCATGGCCCGAGGCAGGAGTCTGGTGATGTTTGACAGACTCCCTCCCCATCTCCCCACACCGCAGCCTTCTATTTTCCATTCAAAACCACCTTCTAAATGGCAGAAGACTCCTCCTGAGGGCAAGCAGTCCAGGCTGGACTTTCCGTCTGTCCCCTGACCCTCCCACTCCCAGGAATGGAAGTGGAGCCAGGCAATCTCATCCTGCCTTCCTTCCCCACTAAGCTCAATAAATATTTCTGGAAGATAATGACTCAAGGTATGACCATCTCACTCAGATCCCAGACCATGCTCCTGAAGGATGCCAGGAGGCTTTCCCTTGCCCCCCGCCCCTCAGCACTGGAAATAGATTTTTAAGCAGTGTTATATAGCGGTTTCTCTTCAAAATCCTTCTTTCCTTTTCTTTAGTAATGTCTTTATAAATCACCGTTATAAAAATAAGGGAAGCAGAAGGAAAAATATGCAGTGCCGAGAAACTGAAAATTCAAGTATTTGCTTTTTATGGGACACTTGAGGCTCTTAAAAAAGAGAACTGCTAGAAAACTTAAATACAAAAAATTCACTGTATGATAACATAAAAAGCCCAGCAGAACTGAATAGTTTATGAAAATAATTTGAATATTTACGCTTCAATTTACGGTCTGAAAATCACCCCCAATCCACGATCTTATTCTTAAATGGATTTTCTGAGAGAGCGTTAAATACATGTTGATTATTTTGACACCATGTCGACTTGGATATTCTGTGCAGTGATTTGCAGGCAAAAAGGAAATTCCCTAAAACTCTAATGTAAGTATATGTGAACATACATTATATATACAGAGAAGTACATTTATATGCATGCATATATATAAAGTTTAACAAACATTTCAACTCAAAGGGGGTATTTTGGGGTTGCTGTTATTGTTAGGGGAAAATACTGTAAATTTAACTTGAATGAAGCCAAGGGCTACAACACATTGTAATTCTCTTGACAGGGAAGCTCGGGTTCAAGTTCATATCTTTTTATTTTCTGAGACTGAAGCTGCATGATCGTTTAAACCGTGTTTTATACACAACATTCCAGAAACACAGCAATGCGGGTCCATAAAAGCGTTGATGAAACAGAACCAAACATTTCCCCATTTTGACTGCCCTACTATTTTCCCTCAGTATGTCAAAGAAAGCCCTTCTCAGAATTTCTTACAATTTGTCTATTTAGGAAAATAATTTACCATTATTTTAACAGGCCCCCAAAGCACCAAATATCTGTACCAAAAAAAAAAAAAAAATTCAATGTTTACTTCCAACGGGGAAAAATATTCAGTACAAGGAAAATGGTAAGGAAAGCATATGTCCAAATACTTTATTATTAAACTCATGGGTTTAATGAAACCCAAACATGGGGAATACATTATGTAAATACACATGGACAAAGGGCTTTTGAAGAGCAGAGGACCACAGCATCCAGGATCTGTGACTATGATTTTTTTTGTTTGTTTATACATTCTAGCAGGAATTCATATAACACACACACACACACACACACACACACCGCTGAGACTGTTTATTCAGTTTTAAGCACAAACCTCTGCAAACTTCAGCAGAAGGGAGACTTCAGAATATGTGTCTGAGCAAAAGAATAATTCACTGAACTTCAGAGTTAAAATAAAAAATAAACACACTGAGAGAATTCCGTACTTTATCTGGCTTCCGAAGAAAGGCACTTTATTCAAGGATGCACAGGCAGATTCCCTAGCACTGGGCACTGAGACGGCACCACCATCAGAGACAGAAGGTACAGACTCAGGCACCAAGTTTGTATGTAAGTGCTCGGTTAACCGTACTTTATCTGGCTTCCGAAGAAAGGCACTTTATTCAAGGATGCACAGGCAGATTCCCCAGCACTGGGCACTGAGACGGCACCACCATCAGAGACAGAAGGTACAGACTCAGGCACCAAGTTTGTATGTAAGTACTCGGTTAAGTCTGATAATCACGCCTGCACTACGTCCCCTCTCTCCACTATGGATTTAAAGGAGAACACAGGGCCACAAACAACACGCAGGCTCGGGTGGAGCTGTGATGCTGGCGTTGGGTTGGCCAAAAACTTTGTTCAGGTTTTTCCATAAGAAAAATTCCAAACGGACGTTTTGGCCAACTCAGTATTTAGGTGATTTCAGAGATCAAATAGCCAACGTCAATTTATCAAATATTGACTTTATCAGTTTATCAAAGTCAGGCTCCGGGCTGCGTGTACAACGCTGTCTCTGGTGAACTTACAAACAGACACGTAAATAGACACATAAGATCTTAAAAGAAGTAATACCATTTATTGGTGGTTTATTACACACCAAACACATTTCGAAGCCTTGGGATGTATTAGCTGAGATGGTCCCTCAAACAACCCACTAGCTATGTCTTCTTCGTATTATTCTCTTTCACAGATGAAAGAAACCAATGCATTCAGGGAAACTAAATTACATGTCCAGGGTCACCTGTGTGAAAACCAGACAAAAAGGCAGGTCTGCTGGGAGCTGGAAAACAAAGACCATGGTCTTCCCACTAAAGCTCCAACTCCAGGGGTGTCCACATCCCCGTAACAATGGGCCAGGCACTGACACTCCTGCTCACAGGTAGTCAAGTCCTCATTTCCTCCTCAAAGCCAGCTCATTTTCTACACAGGACCACTGTCAGCCGTGGGGAAGAGCTGACATGACTTTCCCACCCACCTCCCACTCCCCACCGAGCAGAGGTCAAGGTCAAGGTCGGCCCTCAGCTGGCTGTCTTGCTGCCCAGACCCAGGCTCTTTTCCAGAAGCTACTTCCATCGAGTCCTTCAAGTACAAAACGCACGTGCCAAACAGCTTGCTGGAAGGCCCTGGGGTCGGGGACGGAGGAGGGCGATGACAGTCCAGGCACCTCAAACTTCTGAGTTACACATTCTTCCCTTGACAAGAGTGCAGATATCGCTGGTCTTTTCTGATCAGGGTAGAACGCATCCTCCCTGAAGGCGGGGTCTGCAGCGACTGACCACGCAACATCCTCCAGCCCGCCTGCTGTCCTTGACTCCGACGGCATATGTGTAGGCAGCAGGCAGCCTGCTCAAGATTTTAAGCGGCCAGCATGGCCCGAGCCCTGGCCATTCCAAACAGACGGATGAAAATGCCCACACCCTGGGGCCCAGGCACCCTGGCCAGGCTGGCTATCATCCTTTAGCTGCTGGATCAAGGGGGGCTGGTTGCAGCTCTCGTCAACCAAGGCTGCAGCATCTTAAGACGTGAACCACTGGCAGCGGCCACGCTGGTGCATGCTGCCTGACATCAGCGCTGTGGCGCTGCGGATCGGATGAACCAGCAACCGACATCAGCAGCCACAGGACATCTGCAAAGGAGACGGTGCCTGCCTCTGCAGGACGAGCACCGACAGGTAAACACCTCTAGATTCATTGTGCTGTTCCCCCTCCAAGACAAATGGTCCCGAAACGATAGATACACACTTACCAAGAAAGACATCAAAAGTTTAGCTTTTGACGTGTAACTACATTTCAGTGGCACCGGTCGAGTTTTCTTCGGGGTCTCTAATGTGGCTCTAAATGCTTGCTAAGAGCAGCGTCTCTCCTTACCTCTGCTCTCCCTTCACTGAGCCTGCCAGAGAGTCACTAATATACTGCCAGCTCTCCCCAGCTTTCCCTCCCCTTTAGGCTGAGATTCTGTCTGTCCAGCCATGTTCACCGTCGGATTGAAATACTGCCATATCTCAACTCTCCTACACTGCTGGTGGGAGTGGAAGTTGGTGCAGCTGCCGCGGAAAGCCGTACAGAGGCCCCTCAGAAGGCTAAACACAGAGCTGCGATACGATCCACCGGCCCCACTCCTGGGCGTACACCCTGCCAGAACTGGAATTCAAAAAGACACACGCACCCTCACGTTCACAGCAGCACTGCTTACAACAGCCAGGGCATGGAAGCAGCCCAAACGCCCATCTACAGAGGGTGGGATAAAGAGGGGCGGTACACATACACGATGGAATACCACTCGGCCTTAAACCAGAGGGAACAATGCCACTCACAGCAGCATAGACGCAAGCAGAGATTATCATACTAAGGGAATATGTCGGCAAGAGGAAGACAAATGCCACACGACACCACTCACACATCCTCTAAACTATGATACCAATGAAGCTATCCACAAAACGGAAACAGAGTCACGGACACAGAGAGCAGACAGGCAGCTGCCGAAGAGAAGGGGGCTGGGGGAGGGGTGCAGTGGGAAGCTGGGGTTAGCAGAGGCAAGCATTCATTTACAGAATGGATAAACTACAAGGTTGATCAGAGAGAACTATATTCAACAGCCTATGATGAACCATAATGGAAAAGAATATGAAAAAAGAAAAGAATGTATGCATGCATTAGAGAGCTCAGTCACTTTGCTTCACAGCAGTAATTAATACAACACTGTAAATCAACCCCACTTCAATTAAAAACATGCAGTTCCGTATCTCACCTCCATTTTCAGAGTAGGCAAGAGTATGATCAAATGAAAAACGAACAGATCAGGAAGTGACCAAACCCTGTTAGGTCAGGCCCAAGGCTTCAGCCAGGCTCTCCTCCTGCAAGCCCTGCTTAACTGCGGAACAAAGCATCGCTCTGCAACTGTAAACAGCACCTGCGCCCTCGGAGAGAAAGAGGGTATTAAGGAAGCTCGCAAAGGTGGAGACACACTTCTTCTAAAATCTCTGGCAAAGGACATGTGGGAAAGCCTGGTTCTCGCTGAGAAACGGAGGTCTTTACAGTTTGGTGAAGCATGAAGGTATTACAAAGGTGCATCCCCCTTCTTGTAATATTATCCCCTCTGTTTCGCAGATATGGCTTTCCAAAGGGAAATAAGCAGAAAACAACATGTCCCAGTGAGCTCCTGGTTAAGATGCTGGGAACTTCAAACAGGACATTTTAGAAGTGTAAGGGCATTTCTTTGCAGCAGTAGGGCTATGCTTGTGCCCGGCTTCACTGACGCATGCCGCTGGAGAGCTCTCCTTGCGAGCAGTAACTCAGAAACACGGATGTCACTTTGACGCCAGTGCTGAACTTGTGTTTACGTCCAAGCAGCGGAGGGGGCCTCCGCTCAATCCCAGTGTGCTGCCACCCAGTGGCGGCAACGGCAGCCCAGGCCACTCGGCGAGGCTTAGCCGAGGAGCGTGTTTCAGTAAGAGAGAGGAACAAGGCACACGCGGAAAAACATAAAAGATGCTGAGAGCCCAGGGTGTGCTAGTCTCATGACAGAGACAGACATATTCAGACACATAGCCACAGGACAACCAAATCACATCGTAACAAAGTGATGCAAAGAGATGAACACAAAGTACTGCCAAGTGTCAAATTCTTAAACACTCAGTCCTGTCCGGCTCTTTGTGACCCCATGGGCCAANTTCCTTCTCCAGTGTGTGAAAGTGAAAAGTGAAAGAGAAGTCGCTCAGTCGTGTCCAACTCTTAGCGACCCCAAGGACTGCAGCCCACCAGGCTCCTCCATCCATGGGATTTTCCAGGCAAGAGTACTGGAGTGGGGTGCCATTGCCTTCTCCGAATACTTGAACAGTTAATGTCATATAGCAAATCTTACAGAACAACCACTTATAAGCTTATTAAAGGCACAAATGTTTACACAGAGACCAATAAATGTTGGCTAAGAGGGGAGCATGTGAACACCTTCTAAGCACTCAAGGATAATGACATATTTTACCAGTATCTGCTAACAACCATGGAAGGGTCTGACAGAGAAGGACTCTGGGTGGCTGTCTTAGCAGAATTTTAAAGGCCATCAGCTAGTCTGTGGCAGGTCTGAGTGAGCTATTTGAGGTTGGATCCTTCCCATTATGCCACTACCCCGATTTTATCAATGAATATTTCCCGGTAGCAACGGTGACAGCAAGCTCCACTTTGCAAACAAACTTTAAAAAGCAACCTCCCCACCAAAATCCAACTGAAAACAGAAACAAAAACCACTGCCAATATGAACGCATTCTAAAACTGGTCTAACCACACTAGGAAGCTCCTTTCTAAGATGCCTGTGAATCCCCAGCCTCAGGTCAGACCCCTTCATTAGGCACAAGGGCTTCGAGGCAACCTCAGAGGTAACCTCGGAGGCCTCGAGGATGACTTCCTTGAGGCTGTTCAGACTGTTCCTTCTAACCAGCGTCTCGTGGAGGACTGATTTCTACCCATCAGTCCAGGCCACCATTTAAGAAACCCCTCTTTGCTCTGACATTTCCGAAGCAGATAGAAACTAATTATTCTGGAAGAACAAAGTTCACATGACTGATTCTTTCCAATCGGAAAAAGCAATGTACCGCTTGATTCACGGAAGAGTGAAACATCACCCCTCTCTCTTGAGAGAGATTTTTAGATAAAGGCTGCTAATGCTTTCCAAATTGAAAGTTTATATCATTATACATACAAGTCGAATCTTCAGAGTTGTTAAAACAGGTAGTGTTCTCCATCCCACCCCAAGAAAAACATAAAATAAAACATGAATTAGATTATCAGAGAGGTAAGTACAAACGATAGCAGGATGGATCAAGAACTCAGGCAGAAGAAAATGATACTCTACTTTGGGGATGGTCTGGATTATAAATGAGGCTGACGATGCTGTTTTTTTTTTGAGCGGGCGGTGGGGGGGGGTGGCATTGGCTTCTTCAGCCAGAGCTGGCAGGGGAGAAGGAGAGGAAGGAAAAGAAGGTGCAATTTTGACTCCTGGCTGTGGAATATTTTTTTTCCTTACAGATTTTAGTGAAAAATGAAAGTGTTCATCAGTCATTTCCAACTTTGCAACCCCATGAACTATATGGAGCCCACCGGGCTCCTCTGTCCACGGGGTTTTCCAGGTGAGAATCCTGGAGTGGGCTGCCATTCCTTTCTTCAGGGGATCTTATGGACCCAGGAATTGAACCCTGATCTCCTGCACAGATTCTTTATCATCTGAGCCACCCGGGAAGCCATTATTTCTAGCCAAATAAGACCTTCATTTTAAGTTCTTGCTTTTAGTATGATTAATAGGTTCTTATTGCTTAGTGATGGTGCCCAGACGTGGGACACTCAGCCTCTCTTGAGGATCTAGGGGCTGCTCATCAGCTTCATGGACTATAGATCCAACCTGTGAGTCTCCCTTTCCTCCTCTGTAAACAGGAAGGTTGGACCCCAAGGCCCAGAAGAGCCGTTCCAGACCCACAAAAGGCAGTCAGTGCACGTAGAATGAGTTCCTGATAAGAGTGTCTTTTCTGATCTGGGGGGCTTGGGTCAGACTGAACAGTCTGAAGAATGGGACTGAGGGCAAGGACTGGTCACACGCTCACAGCCTTAGGGTGGTGAGGGACCATTCCAGAGAGACTGACCACATGGCAGGGTGGGGACAATGTGCCACGAGGTACCCACTGACCTGGAGGCGGGGATCACAGCTCTGTGAATGACGGAGGGGCCACTCACTCATGCCCGCGTCACAGAGCCCCGTGCAGGCTCTGAGCACTGAAGCTGGGGGGCGGGCCTCCCTGGGCGGCGGCCTCCGGGCATGTGTCTCACGTCAGCACTGGGAGGCTGGGGCCCCTGCCGCTCATAAGGGGAAGAAAAGAAGCTGCTTCTTGGGCTCCACCTGTTTGCCTCCTCCGTGGGCTGATTTTAACCTGCGTCCCCTGCTGTACCATAATCATGGATGTAACAGCCCCGGTGCATAGCACGGCCTTCTAGCAGATATCAACCTGGGGGGTGGTGTGGGACTCACCCCTTCCACCTGCCGTTGGTGTCAGACCTGAGGCCGACCTGGGGAGGGCTATGCCTACGTTCTCCCTGACATCCCACTACAAGCTCAGCCCTGCTCTCTGCTTCCTGAAGGAGCTGGGATTTGGAAAGAGGTCACAGGAAGCCCATGCCCCTCCTTCCGCCCTGACCTGCTGACGCCCAGCATCCCTGCAACCTCTCCGAGCCTTGGTTTCCTCGACAGGAAAACGAGGAGGCGAGGAGGTTGTCCCATCTCAGCGACAAAGTTCGTGAGAGACTCGATGAAGCTCAGGACCGTGAGAGCTCTCTGAAAATGGCAACTTCTTTTTCAGGATTGAGATAGGATGTGCTCCTGTTTCTTTGGTTTTGGAATTTAAATGCTGCAGGGTTATATTTACTCTCTGGAGTTTACTGTGCTTCCCATGGCTGGTGAACTCATCCGGGCTCTGCCGGCCAGTGCAGAAATCATGTCAGTTCGAACTTTCCTCGGCCTGCAATTTGAGTCAGCGAGAAGTAATGGCAAAACAAACGTGGCATCCTGACGGAGCTGGGTCTGTTCTCACACAGTACGGTTTTGAGGCTAATGTCTTTTCAAACAGCTCTGTTTTGCCTGCAGACTTGAATACCCTCATTATAAAGTGTTTGAAAAAAAATTTCCCTTATGTTTTTTTAAAGAGCGCCATTCTTCAAAAAGATGTCAAGAAGCTCTTTTCTTCCCCTCTTGCTACAAGGTGTAATGTAGAGATAAGTATAAAATCTGGTTGGAAATGTGACCTATATTGGACTGGCAAAGTGTAATATCAAGCAAACAGCTAGTCTGGGAGCTGGCTTTGTCCTACCTTGCCACTGATATTTGGAGAAAAGGACCTCGTATTGTCCATGGACAGGGTGCACAGCTTGGAAGTCAATTATGGTTTTAAAAAAAAATGGGACGCCTTGGCTCGTGGAGTTCATCAGAGTTCGGAACAAGTCCCTGGCCTGCCTCGCGACAGCCAAAGCCAGGTCTTTGGGAAAACATTTTATTTTCATGCTCATAGTAAGAAGAGAAAAGTCTTTTTTTTTTTTTGCAGATGAAATGGTGCTGATAATAAAAAGTAGGTCACACTTTCTCTGTGTCTCTTGACTTTCTCTGAAAAGACAAAGGAGGGTTTCGGAGACGAGAATGAGTTGTGGCAAACCTTTCACCTGGGTGTTCTTCGTACTCAGAGTAAAACTGGGGGCATTTTTGGTCTGGGCTGACATTTTGCAGAGGCAAGGGAGATGGCGATGGGAACTCTGAGGGCTGGTGTGGGGGTGCAGAGAGCAGATCATCCAAGCTTTTGAGAGAGGTGAGAACCAGCAAGTTCAAAGGGCTATTGGTGGTTATGACCTTAGGGTTTGGGGCAGCAAGGCGGGAAGGCGCGTCACACTAGCACCTGGGGGAGACAGCGCTGCTGTGCACAGTCACCGTCCACTCCTGCAAGAGCGCAGCCCTTGCAAGCGACCGGGCCACCTCCTTTGGCCAACGAAACAGGGCTGAGCGGGCAGACGTCACTCCCAGGAGAAAGCTTTAAGAACTCACCTGGCCTCGCTCTCTCCTGTCTAACGAGTCCTGCAGAGGAGCTCAGTCAGAGCAGCGGAGGAGCAGAGTCAGATCTTGATGGATCTAGAGCACGAAAAACTCACTCTTTTACTTTAACCACATGGCATGTGGGATTAGCTCCTGACCAGGGATGAAAGGATAAAGAATACACACACATACACACACATATATATACACACACACATGCACGTGCGCACACACACATAGTGGAGTACTACTCAGCCATAAAAAAGAATGAAATCATGTTATTTGCAGTAACATGGATGGACCCAGAGATCATCATATTCAAGGGCAGTCAGCCCGACAAAGAAAAATTTCATATGATATCACTTACATGTGGAATCTAAAATAGGATACAAATGAACTTATTTATAAAGCAGACTTACAGACATAGAAAGGAAACATGTTTACCAAANAATGAAATCATGTTATTTGCAGTAACATGGATGGACCCAGAGATCATCATATTCAAGGGCAGTCAGCCCGACAAAGAAAAATTTCATATGATATCACTTACATGTGGAATCTAAAATAGGATACAAATGAACTTATTTATAAAGCAGACTTACAGACATAGAAAGGAAACATGTTTACCAAAGTGGAGAGGGGGAGGGAGGGTAAGTCAGGAATTTGGGATTAACAGGCACCCACTGCTATACATAAAACAGATAAACAAGGACCTAGCATACAGCACAAGGAACCATATTCAATACACTGTAATAAGCCATAAAAGAAAAGAATGTGATGAGAGATAGATAGATACAGAACTGAATCATTGTGCTGTACACCTGAAACTAACATAGTGTTATAAATCAACTATACTCCAGCAAAAAAAAATAATAATAAAATAAACAGGGCATGAATTAAAAAAAAAAGGAATTGGTCACTGTAGAACTGTGACACGTTACATGTTCATTAAACTACAAAAAAGGCAAAAAAAACACATAGCACATGTTAACCGCTGCTTCTTCTCTGGGCTCTAGTAGAGGCTCTGGGGGAACACAAGAGACAAGTCCCTGCCCATTTGTAGCTAGTCACGCAGGAAAGAAAGACATTAAATATCAGCCGCAAGTGTGATGAGCGGGTAAGTTCAAGGACACAGGCTTCTGTAGCCAGGGAATGAAGATGTGTTTCCAGATTGTGGCAGTAGTGATTGAGAGCATGGAGAAAATTCCCAGCTGATGGCTTTGTTGTCTCCAGAAAGTCCTGAGTTTAAGAAAAGAATGAGTGAGGTGTAGGATGAGGTGGGGCATCTGACCAGATGGTCCTCAATGAGTAAATGCACAGCTGTGGAGAAGCAGCTCCCACTGATGGACTCAGCAACAGAACTGCGCATGTCAGGAAGCACGCAAAGGGCAGGCGTTGAGCTCAGTCCACCATGGAACCACCTCCACCTATTCTGGTAACGATACTCAGATTTGATTTTAGGAAACCAGAGCCTCTCGGACTCTTCGTCCGTGAACTCTGGATGGTCCACAGTACATGTACAGGGATGAATCCCACCACCCAAGCCCTGCCAAACTCCCAAATCTCTCACCACAAAGCCTAGTTCATGACGAGCATGCAGGCCGAACGGAGTCAGAATGAATCCCCTAAAGGAGAAACTCCAGTCTTTTCCCACTGTGCTGAACCTCGGAAGATGTGGCTGAGAGCTCTTGGCACTTGTCATGACGTCCAATGAGTGTGTCAGAAAATGGTAACAATGTGGAGGAAATATAACCAAGGATAAAAAAGATGGAAAGCAGGTGCTGATCATCTAGCCCCTGGATCAAGCATTACCTCATCTTCTTGTCACAGCTATATTTTCCAGTTGGGTGAAGTTTTCCTTTCATTTGCAGTAGAAGTGTCTATGGTAACTTCATACAGTGAAAATGGGGGAACGATTTTCTTGACTCTGAGTTGTTATAATTTGACAATCTTTCCCAGAATCTATCAGAGATTTGGCTCAGAGTCAGTCCCAGATATGATCACTTTGGTTCTGCAGATTTTGTGACTGGGTTTGCCTTCTTATTAATAGACAAGGTGATCATTCATCCCTCCTGGTTTCAGATAATCCCAATTTATATCTCTCTTCCTGAATAATTATTAGTAGTATGGCTCTTCTCACTTCAAAAATATCCAAGACTGATTAAACACTAAAGTATAAGGTTCAGTTCAGTCAGTTCAGTCACTCAGTCGTGTCCAACTCTTTGCAACCCCATGAATCGCAGCACTCCAGGCCTCCCTGTCCATCACCAACTCCCAGAGTTCACTCAGACTCACGTCCATCCAGTCAGTGATGCCATCTAACCATCTCATCCTCTGTCGTCCCCTTCTTCTCCTGCCCCCAATCCCTCCCAGCATCAGAGTCTTTTCCAATGAGTCAACTCTTCGCATGAGGTGGNGTACTCTGCATATAAGTTAAATAAGCAGGGTGACAATATACAGCCTTGACGTACTCCTTTTCCTATTTGGAACCAGTCTGTTGTTCCATGTCCAGTTCTAACTGTTGCTTCCTGACCTCCATACAGATTTCTCAAGAGGCAGGTCAGGTGGTCTGGTATTCCCATCTCTTTCAGAATTGTCCATAGTTTATTATGATCCACACAGTCAAAGGCTTTGGCATAGTCAATAAAGCAGAAATAGATGTTTTTCTGGAACTCTCTTGCTTTTTCTATGATCCAGCGGATGTTGGCAATTTGATCTCTGGTTCCTCTGCCTTTTCTAAAACCAGTATAAGGTCACCCTACTCATAATCCTTCTTTACAGAGCATTTTTCCTTTAAGAGTAGAATCCCACACCCCCTTCACCAAATTCTTTACAGTGATAATTGTGGTTAATTATACTCAGCAAATAATCTCATCTTGCCAGTCTTCCCATGTTTGACTTTTGGGGGATTAATCACAGCTTTCTGCTGTCGAGTGAGGTTCTCGAGAGCATGGCATTATTGTTTTATCTAAAGGAAATCCCTCTGCAACGTGTCCCCATCCATCATCCCTCCTGGAGAGAACGAAC
Source organism: Neotragus pygmaeus (assembly GCA_006410875.1). Classification (NCBI taxonomy): domain Eukaryota; kingdom Metazoa; phylum Chordata; class Mammalia; order Artiodactyla; family Bovidae; genus Neotragus; species Neotragus pygmaeus. The sequence goes on along the minus strand of SJYV01022987.1, from coordinate 1,024,795 downwards.
TGATTAAAACTTCCTGGCCTGCAAACTTGTTTGCTAATGTGTGGCTTCCTCCACACCAGCAGCATAGGGTCTTCCTCAGGCAGCTGCATGTTTGGGATTCCTCTTAGGGTATTGTTTTATCAAGATGGGAGGGTGAGCCCTGTGTGAGGACCCCGTGCTGGGAATCTGATCACCCCTGTAAATACAATGATAACGTTGTGACCAGACGCTGGGAGAAGACAATGCTCCTGAATTCCCTTTTCCTAATTAGAGTTTGAAACAAAGGGTGGGAAATCTACGCTTCCGCCCACCCCCAATCATTATCTATTGGCCTTCATTTCTGGGCATTGATTGAGCTTAGGGTATTTTTGTGTTTGTGAAGGAACAGCAAATTAAAATTCAGAATTCTCCCTTTTGTCTTCCTAGACTGTTCATCTTGTTAGAATGCTGGGGTGACAGAGATTAAAAGTCAGAAGTAGGTGATTTGGGAGCCTGTATATGCATGCATGAACCGGAGCAACTTCCTTTTCAAAGTTATTCCAATAAGCAAACATTTAATCAAGGCAGACGATGGGATGTGAGTTCATAAAGAAATTTCATAGAGAACTCTTTTGGTGAGGGAAAGATACAGACAAGCACCTTCACCAAATGGTGGGCAAACACCTTGTCTTCTGAGTGTCTAATGATTTTGCTACATCACCTGTTACTCTGCTAATAGGAACCAGCTATATTATGAAGCAATATTTTCATTTTTTTTTAATCGAAATGCCCAGGTCCCTGAGGATATCTGGTGCAGGATAGTGCCTGTACATGTCCTTCGGAGTGGCACTTCCGGCTGGCACCATCATAGAGAAAGAAATCATCACCTGCAATCAAGCCATACTAAGTCGATTTACATTACGATTGCCCTGCAGAGTAACAATTAAGCCATTTAGATGGAAAAATCTCCCAGGCTCCTGCAAAAAGGATTGCTGGCATTGCAGGTATAAAACATTGTTTTCTCATGGAATTCAACCAGCCAGGACAAAGACTAGGTGACCAAATTCTCTGCTCAGTAACTGAAGCGTCCTGTAAAGGCAACCCACTCAGCCTGCACAGGACAAGTCAGTCAGTCCGTTTCCAAAGGCAGCTGGCAAACCTCCACCTCTCAAGCTTCTCAGACTGGCCAGCTGTGTCAGTGAACCTGGGGCCATCTTTCCCTGGTGGAGAAGCAGCAGCACTCTAGAGGGGCCGGATGGGGCGGGAGGCGGGAGGGAGACTCAAGGGGGAGGTGTATGCTTAGGGCTGATTCATGTTGATGTTTGCAGAAACCAAGACAATTCTTTAAAGCAATTCTCCTTCAATTAAAACATAAATTAATCTCAAAAGAGAAAACAGTGGCCGCGTGAACATACCCATCAGTGAAGGTCATGGTGGCTGCTATGATGTGATAGAAAAAAAAGAAAATTCTCGCTCACAGAAAGTCCAGACTGAGTATTCTTGATCAGTGGGGTGACCAGGCTTCATCCAATGACTCGGGGACTCTGGCTGTTTTCATCTCGTGGCCCCTACCATCTTTAAAGTGTGGTTTCCAAACCTGCAGTGGGGAATGGGGGATGAATGGCTGCACGTGGCAAGTCTGAATGGGTCAGACCTAGAAGGGCCAACACCACTTCCACCAATAGTTTACTGGCCAGAGCAGTCACGTGGCCACAGCTAAACACCAGAGAGGCTGGGAAGGGAAGTCCAGCTGGGTGCCAGGATGAGGACAATGGCTAGGTGATGCTCAGGACCTCCATCTGCAGGAAGCAGTCAGCAGAGTCACAAGCAAGATCTCTCTCTCTCCAAGTTCAGGGTCTTGGACCCCCTTACACTGTCTAGGTGACGGCAATTAATGATCGAAATCAAAATCTATTCTGGCAAGATGTAACGAGGGTGGTTGGGAGGGGGAAGCAAAACCTAGGGCTGAAATCCGATGGGTGAAGTCACTGAATCAAAGAAGCACCCTGACCCGTGGTCCCTTGGACCGTCCTGGAGCTGGAAGGCTAATCGTTCTTCTGGGATGCTGAGTCTTCTCGCGGAGTCCCCGGAACAGACCCTTTGACCTTTCGAGGTTTCTCATGGCTCTGATCTCTTGCTAATGGATGGTATTCTCCGAGCTGATGGTGTTTTAAAGATACGACATCTGACTGACGATAATAGGTCCAACCTCTTCGGGGACAGCGTCATGCGTCTCCCTGTCTCAGCCTCCCTTACTGGCTAATTACATAACTTGACTAGAACTTGGTTTTTAGGGCATCTATTTTGCCATTGCCTAATCACAAGTAAAACCATAAAGTTTTATGAGAGCTAAAGGGACTGCCTTTTGCAGAGGGGAACTGAAATAAAAANGGTGGCTGCTATGATGTGATAGAAAAAAAAGAAAATTCTCGCTCACAGAAAGTCCAGACTGAGTATTCTTGATCAGTGGGGTGACCAGGCTTCATCCAATGACTCGGGGACTCTGGCTGTTTTCATCTCGTGGCCCCTACCATCTTTAAAGTGTGGTTTCCAAACCTGCAGTGGGGAATGGGGGATGAATGGCTGCACGTGGCAAGTCTGAATGGGTCAGACCTAGAAGGGCCAACACCACTTCCACCAATAGTTTACTGGCCAGAGCAGTCACGTGGCCACAGCTAAACACCAGAGAGGCTGGGAAGGGAAGTCCAGCTGGGTGCCAGGATGAGGACAATGGCTAGGTGATGCTCAGGACCTCCATCTGCAGGAAGCAGTCAGCAGAGTCACAAGCAAGATCTCTCTCTCTCCAAGTTCAGGGTCTTGGACCCCCTTACACTGTCTAGGTGACGGCAATTAATGATCGAAATCAAAATCTATTCTGGCAAGATGTAACGAGGGTGGTTGGGAGGGGGAAGCAAAACCTAGGGCTGAAATCCGATGGGTGAAGTCACTGAATCAAAGAAGCACCCTGACCCGTGGTCCCTTGGACCGTCCTGGAGCTGGAAGGCTAATCGTTCTTCTGGGATGCTGAGTCTTCTCGCGGAGTCCCCGGAACAGACCCTTTGACCTTTCGAGGTTTCTCATGGCTCTGATCTCTTGCTAATGGATGGTATTCTCCGAGCTGATGGTGTTTTAAAGATACGACATCTGACTGACGATAATAGGTCCAACCTCTTCGGGGACAGCGTCATGCGTCTCCCTGTCTCAGCCTCCCTTACTGGCTAATTACATAACTTGACTAGAACTTGGTTTTTAGGGCATCTATTTTGCCATTGCCTAATCACAAGTAAAACCATAAAGTTTTATGAGAGCTAAAGGGACTGCCTTTTGCAGAGGGGAACTGAAATAAAAATTAAAGGGAGCATAAAATGATAAGAAAATAAAATGAAATTCCGCTGGGTGTTTTTTCCCAGATTGCTACACTAAACTGCAGTGCTGGGGACATAATCTTACTGCTTATCGTCTCTGACGAGGCACCGAGCGGGAGCGAAGCACCTGGCATTTTCTGATCACAGGCAACGGAACTGAGGGAGTTCCAGCAAGTGGCTTTAGGAGAAGGCATCGAAGAAAACCCCTCGATCCACCATCTATGTGGGCCTCTAAGCAAGTTCTCTGAGCTTTAGACTCATCATTTACAAAACGCAAAAAGTGTAATTCCTCCTAGCATTTTTGTAAAGATTTGATGAAACAGCACATGTAAAATGCACAGCGCAGTGCCTGGCACACAGTGGGGCTTCAGGTCATAGCACATTTCGCATCACTGCTAACAGCAGAAGAAGCTCGGGCTTCCTTGCTGGCTCAGATGGTAAAGAATCCACCTGCGATGCAGGAAACCTGGGTTACATCTCTGGTCAGGAAGATCCCCTGGAGAAGGGCATGGCAACCCGCTCTAGTATTCTTGCCTGGAGAATCCTACGGACAGCGGAGCCCGGTGGCTGCAGTCCATGGGGCAGCAGAGTCAGACACGACTGAGCGGCTAAGCATGCACAATGACAACATGGAGTACCATCGCCACATTATAGATGAGAAAACTGAGGTTCAGAGACAGCAAAAACAAAACAAAACTGGCCCAAACTAACAAGCAGAGCTAAGGACGGCTGCCGGCCTGACACAAGAACCTCCCGTCTGCCTAACTCTGCATTAGGATAAAGCTGATGTGCCAGCAACCCACACGCTTCATTTCAAATAGGGACTGTACGTTTTTGTTTGGAAAATGACCCACATGCTGCCGGTGAGAAATACATTGGTAGGATGGGCACAGAGGCTGACGGATGTCAAGAATACACCCTTTTAGGAGCTGGACCTTGAGCCTAGATCTCTGAAAGGGATCCAGCATGTATGACGAGTATCATTTCCAGGAAGCCTCCTGTACCAAATGGTGGGTTTTTGCCCAGAGGCACGAGAGACTGAGGGTTAAAACCAGCCAGGAGGCGCTCTGGGGACTCGCAGAGGCCAAGTGCATGTGCTTCTCAGGCCATGAAATATGGCCCTTACTTTGACACTCTTGTAATAGCACGGATGTTCACTCTCCTTGTTTCCGTGGGGTTTATGGGCCATAAAGTTTAATAACAATCTTAACAGCGCAGCAGAGAACTCACCAGGCTAGAAGGCCACCCTTACTAAAGGGGACCTGGGTTTTCCACTCCCGCCCCCGCCCCCCCGGGCATCTTGACTTGTCCACGCGCCCAGCTCTCATTTGGGGTCGCATGACCACGGGGTAAAGAGACATAGAAGGCTGTTGGCTGGAACATGGTAAGGGCAATGCTCACACTTGGCCTTGGCGGTAGTTTGCGCTTAAGGGTGGTTACAGAGCCTGCTTGTTGGGCCACGTGGGACCTACCGATGCCATACTGTGAGTATGTCGAGGTTTCACTCAAATAACCGGACACTTGGCGGAGACTCCAGACTCCTCTCCAGACTCAGAGCTGTGCCTCAGCTGCTCTCAGCCTCCTTTCCTGCCTCAGCGACTCACTGAGCTCCTGACCGACCGACACTCCCAACAGCTGGCACACCTGCCGGCCCTGGGTCCCCACCCCAGGGGACTCGCCTTCTCCTGTCTTTCTGAGTCTGGACTCCACTTTATCTGGAGCCCCGGTCAAAGGTCAGAGATGCCTTCTGGAGTCCCGCCCTCGCTCTATGAACGTCCCCACTACGTTCTACACAGCACTCACTGCCATCTGCAACAGCTTATTTGTACACCTGTGAAACCCCTGCATACGGAGGGAGAACAGTCCTACCTGATGGCGTGTGAGGGACTGAGGCTCCATGGCGCTGGGCGCCCCAGGGGAGTCCCAGAACTGCCCCTGCTGTGAACGCCCAGCATATTGCAACTGTGGCCTGGTTTTGCGGGGGACCACTGAAGGCTCTGGGATGCGGTATTGGGGTGGGGACCCCCTTCCTGGGGAGAAGATTCCAGCTGGGGAAGCAAGGGAAGGAGAAGAAATCCTAACCAGGCTGTATTTACATATCACAGAGCCCTTCCTGCTGGGCTGCCTTTGCCCAGAAACAAAGTCCTCTCATTTCAGGCCAAGAGGCTTTCCTCTGAAGCTAAATTCTGCTGTTCCTCCTACTCCTTCCCGGTGAAGACAAAACAGCTCTGTTTCCAAAAGGCACAGGGAGACAATTCACCGAACTGGTGGCTTGATGTCACTGTGGCTGTCCTTGGAAAGCTGGGGCTTCACCAAGGAAGCCCGGGTTTATAGGAGTTATGTGAGAGTTCTCCCCTGAGTTTATCCAAGGCTTGTCACCAAGGAGACAGAAATGCTATAGCCTATGTCATTCATTCATTCACTCATTCATCCACTCACCTGTCCATCCATGCACTCACCTACCCACCCACCCATCTATCCATTCATCGATCCACTCACACATCCATCCACTCACGCATTCATCCACTCATCCATTCCAGAAGCATTTACTGAATCACTACTAAGTTTCTAACACAAAGCTATTTCTCCCTGCTGGATCTTTGATCCTTTGGTTAACTAATAACAAGAGAAGTTTGGGATGGCTGAGGTTGGGGGCTGGAGGTTCCACCTCTTGTGGAGAGCTCAGTCAGATTTGGGCAATTTGGGAAAAATGTCTGATAGAACCGATGGGAATTCAAGACACACTACCCCAAAGTAGGCACCTTGGCATACTCAATACTGAGGCTACTTGGACTTTCTTCCTCCATTTTCCCCAGAAATAGGTCATAGGTCCCTCCTGTGAGAGGGTCCCTCCCCACACCCCAAGGAAAGATGCATCCTTATCTCTGAAGACAAAGGAACTCAGATCAACAGGTCCTGCAAAGGTTTTCCCCCCAGGTTCCTACACTCCATGTTTTTTAATGTATCATATTCTTTCATGACTAACACGTTACCCTTCATCAAACCCAGCATAAAGCTTCATTTCCTCAGGAATGCTCCTGTGTCTTATAAAACTTACATTAAATAGATCTTATGCTTTTTTCTTGTTAATCTGTCTTTGTCAGTTTAATTTGCAAACCCAGTCAGGGACCCTAAGTTGTTCAGTCCCTTAGTCGTGTCCCACTCTTCGATCCCAGGGATGCAGCACTCCAGGCTTCCCTGTCCTTCACCACCTCCCAGAATTTGTGCAGACTCAAATCCATTGAGTTGGTGATGCTATCTAACCCTCTCATCCTCTGCTGCCCCCTTCTCCTCCTGCCCTCAATCTTTCCCAGTATCGGGTTGTTGTCTTGTTTTTGTTTTTTCAGTGAGTCAGCTCTTCACATCAGGTGGCCAAAGTATTGGAGTGTCAGCTTCAGCATCAGTCCTTCCAATGAATATTCAGGACAGATTTCCTTTAGGATGGACTGGTTGGATTTCCTCGCAGTCCAAGGGAGAGTCCTCAAGAGTCTTCTGCAACATCACAGTTCGAAAGCATCAATTCTTAGGGACCTGGAGAGGACTGAAAAAAACTTTTCCCCTCTCCTACAGAATTAACATTTGAAATTGAGAGTTCCTTGGCCCATCTTCCTAAGAAGTTCTTTTTCCTTTTTTAAATTGACTTCTATAAATAGGATACTATTCTTCTTGCATTCAGGTGGCTCACTCCTCCAGCCTTTTATTAATGGAATAATTCTTCCAGGAGCCATCAAATCATTTGATTTACCATTCTTTTTTTTTTTTTTTTTTCAGAGGAGAATTTCCCCATTTCAGATGTTCTTTCATTTGGAAGCAAGTACGTGTGGACCTAATGTACAGCTGAGGCTAGCATGTGGTCTGTCCTTCTCTCCTGGGGCCTATCGTCATTCTCACATCCAGGGCAGAGGGTGTCCAGGGTACACCCACTCATATAGCATCAGTCATAAGCCTTTAAAGGCTTCACTGCACAAGGCTTTTAAATGGACCTCCAAAACACAGGCGCCAGAGATTCACACTTTCAGTTACAAACAAAAAAAGATTGATGAAATGTTTTAAGAAGGTATAATGACACTCTTAAGATGAAGTGCTCTGTAGGGAAGCAGGGGGACAATGGGAACAAAAAGTACATATATACAGTGTGTAGTTGCTCAGTCATGTCCAACTCTTTGCAGCCCCATGGACTGTAGTCCACCAGGCTCCTCCGTCCATGGGATTCTCTCGGCAAGAATACTGGAGTGGGTTGCCATTCCCTTCTCCAGGGGATCTTCCTGATCCAGCAATTGAACCTGGGTAGCCCACATTGCAGGGAGATTCTTTACCATCTGAGTCACAATGGAAGCCCATATATATAATTTATATATATATACATATATATATAGGATGCTGACAACCAATGGGATCACCAAGTAGGAAAGGGAGGTGATATCAAAAATGGCAAGTGATTTTTAAGGACAGAAAGATGGTTATTTCCCTCCTCCCACTCAACTCAGAAGGATTCAGCATCATAGAACCAAAGACTGACAGAAAGGCCAGGTATGAAGACCCCAGACTTTTAGAAAGTCATAAGTATGATGGGTTTCAGCTAGGTCGACCAGATGTCCTTGTTTATACCCGTCACCCCATTGGAATCACCCTTCCTCTTTCCCAAAGGTCCCAATCTGGATGGTCCATTCTAAGGTCACACCTCCAGCGCAGGCTGAGCCTAGCAGGGAGGGGTTTACCTTTCAGAGCCTGTTCCATGCAAAGAGGACACGGACAAGGTCGTTTAAGGGGCCACATCACAAACTTCTATAATTGGGAGCTTCTGCTTTCAAGAGAAGTCATAACGATAGCTTGTCTCTGCATCTGCTGCTGGTTGACTAGCAGTTATCTCCAGAAAGGTTTCCCCTACTGGCCTCTGTAGGTGACTGGCCCCTACTTTTTGCAAAGAGATCACATCGATCAGAAGATACAGGTGGTGTGGATGTGATGTTTCCAGCTAATGGGGCTTTACCCTTTCCCAGACCCAGAGAAGCTCCACTCACTAACCATGTCACACGGAGAAAACGACTCATCTGCTCCTACCCTTCAGATCCTCCCATGTAAGCAACGACTGCTCCCAAGAGTTCTGAGAAAGGAACGGAGCATCCGTCGGTCCCTGGCACATCACAGAAACCCACCCACCACCTGGAAGATGCTATCACGAAGAGGGCAGGCCTGGCTCCAGTGTGCTGTGTCTCACTGCGCTCTTTGAATGCTGCACGCTTTTTAAAATTTTTTTACCAGACTGAAAGTTTGTGGCCACTGTGCGTCCAGTGAGTCTTTACCTCATTTCCTCAACAGTGTTGTTTTTAAATTAATGCTGTTTTGAAATATCTTATTGTTTTTCTAGATGCAAATAGAGAGGGAAACGGCAACCCACTCCAGTATTCTTGCCTAGAGAATCCTGTGGACAGAGGAGCCTGGTGGGCTGCCGTCCATAGGGTCGCACAGAGTTGGACACGACTGAAGTGACTTAGCATGCTTGCATGTGTGCATGGGAGAAGGAAATGGCAACCCACTCCAGCATTCTTGCCTGGAGATTCCCAGGGACAGAGGAGCCTGGTGGGCTGCCGTCCATAGGGTTGCACAGAGTCGGACATGACTGAAGCGACTTAGCATGCTTGCATGCATGCATTGGAGAAGGAAATGGCAACCCACTGCAGCATTCTTGCCTGGAGATTCCCAGGGACAGAGGAGCCTGGTGGGCTGCTGTCTATGGGGCAGCAGAGTCGGACCGACTGAAGCAACTTAGCAGCAGCAGCAGCTAGATGTAAGACTGTTATTGTACACTTAATAGACCACAGTAGAGGTCAAGGTAGTTTTTATATGCACTGGGAAACCAAAAAAATTCATGTGACTTGATTGACGGCAATATTCACCTTATTGTGGTGGTCTGGAACCAAAACCACAATATCTCCAAGGTCTGCCTATATGATTTTTATTATTCCCACTGTTATGATTATCCATGTTACTAGCGAACTTGTCTTGTAGTTTCAGAAAATAAGCCCTGGGACTTCCCTGGCAGTCCAGCGGTTAAGAATCTGCCTGCCAATGCAGAGGACACAGGTTCAATCCCTGGTCCGGGAAGACTCCACATGTCTCAGGGCGACTAAGCCTATGCGCCCCAACTGCTGAGCTCACGCTCTACAGTAAGAGAAGCCAGTACAGTGAGAAGGTGCTCGGGCATCGCCATGAAGAGACGCCCAGCTTGTTGCAGCTAGAGAAAGCTGGGTGCAGCAAAGCACACCCAGTGCAGTCAAAAATAAAAAACAAAGAAAGGAAACGAACGTTTATTTTTTAAAAAGGAAAGAAAATAAGCTCTAAAAAGTGAATGATAAATGAGGAGGCAGAGGAATTAGCTAGTTTTAACTCGGCTTCCATACTTGAGTTAGACTGAATTCTCAGCACCATAAAATGTGCAGGTGCTATGCTGGCTAAATCAATGCTGGCATCAATGATAACGGTAAGAGATACTGACTGGTGGAGGAATTGTTACAGTAATTACTGGCCAGGTGGTAGTAACCACTGGCCAGGTAGTAGGTGAAGCTCCTTCTACACTTAAGTATCTCTCAGAATCTTCAGACAAACCAATGAGGTCCATAGCATTGCATCCCTCTTCCGGGGCTGAGGGCTTCTCTGGTGATTCAGCCAGTAAAGAATCCGCCTGCAATGTGGGAGACCGGGGCTCAATCCCTGGGTTGGGAAGATCCCCTAGAGAAGGAAAAGGCTACCCACTCCAGGATTCTGACTGGGGCTGAAGAAGAAGCAGAGGCAGAAAGCACCAAGCCCAATCTCGCCTCAACAAACTTCAACAGAGCCGGAGAAAACTGATGCAAAACCGATCGGCCTCTGCTCGCAGGCTGATGCTCTGTAGACTTAATGCTTCTGGAATTAAGTGTCTGCTATAAAAGACAACACCTTCAACATCTGGGGAAAAAAATATATTAGTGTTGGTCACTGTTGATTTTTTCCTTCATCTTCTTTTTGTTGCTCATTCATCACAGGCTAATACGGCAGGTTAGACAACCCACCTAGGCTGTGGGTGCCTACGGGAAGGGCTGGGAGCTCTGGTTGGGACCTGTCCTTGGCCCTTCCCTTCCATCCTGGTTATCACTGCAGGCGTCTCACTCTGGATCACACCCACCAGGCTGAGAAATCCCTGCTCCGTGTGGCCCCACGCTTGCTCTTCTCTGCTTTGGCTTTTCACCTTCTTCATCTCGGACTCTCCAGCATCTCTCCTGGGATGCAGGATGTTCTCAACAAGCGTTTGTTGAATGAGCAATGAACACCCCAGATGACTGATGCTTAATGCCCTGGACTCTCAGACTGGCTGAGCAAGAAAGAAACTCACAGGTGACCTATTCTAGTGACTTTAGATAAGGGATGAGGGAACCCAGCCAGAAGAAACGGTCTGCCTGGAGCAAGAAGTCTCTGGCTGGGTCCAAAAGGGCAGACCCAGGAATCGTGAGGCCCAACCCAAGCAGAGATGTCTGATATGCAAGGCCCTAGGTGAAATTCTCCAGTCCCCACTCACTTTCCCCTTATGTTTCAGTTGGGGAGCTAAATTTAGATGAAGGGGGAAAAAATTAAAACCATGCAAGTCAAGGCTGAGACTGGAAAGGGAAAAAAAAAAAAAAAAGAAAAAAAAAGGAACAACAGACTTGCTTTCATTCTTAGAAGGCAGTGGGTGGGAAAGTGGATTCCCGCTAAGACAAGAGCTGGCCTTGCTCACTGAGCAGGAAATACTGAGGGGCTCTGGTTCTGCAGGCCCCGCGCGGCCCCGTCTCGAGGGCTGAGCCGTGGAATGCGGGCGGCTGGCCGAGAGGGCAAGAGGAAATCTGGAAGCCGGGGTCAGGTTTTCTGCTGGGGTGTAGCTCTATCCGGGGGTCCCTGGTGCAAGCATGCCTGGGGGCCGAACTGATGCCCGGCAGTCTAAGGAGCTGCCTGGCATTTGGAAACGCCTCGACCTGAGCTCAGCGCCCACCTCGGGGCCCTCGCCCATCCCTGCTGCCCTGCGTGGTACTGCGGGATACGAGGGGCTTCCCATGGGAAGGAAGAGGTCACCAGCCCCTTGTTCGTGAGGTCATTAATCAGCGGGGACTCCTTCCTCAGTGAATAATACTTCTCGGGGCACCTTCCCTCTCTGTGGCATCAGTTATGCGGTGGAGAGCCAGATCCCGAGAAGACACGCGGGGGTCTGGCGGGGTTTCGTGGCGGAGGCACCAGGCTGAGGGGTGGGCACGGACAACTCCATGCAACTGCGGCCGGCCTGTCTGATGTTCAGGCAGAGAAACATTTCTGCCATTTCTTGTAGCATTTAGCTGGAGGAAGGGCCAGGCAGCCCCGAGTATGCGGCAAATGTTTAGCTGAGCACCAGAGGGTTTCTGCTCTCTCTCTGCTCTGTTTCCCCCCAAATGCGGGGCAGATGGTGGGGAGAGAGAAAGGGAAGCCAAGAGATAAATAATGAAGAGCAGGATGGAAAGAGGAGAGGGGAAGATGAGAAATAATGCCAACAAAAACGCCCTGTTCTGATCCGATGAGGGCTCTCTAAAGATATTCTATACCCTCCTGGATACTCTGAAACTCCCATTAAATGATAGTCTGTCCTTGCAAATTACAGTAAGTCACACAGAGAAAGACAAGCATCCCACAATATCGCTTATATGTGGAATCTTAAAAACTGGTACAAATGAACTTGTTTACAAAACAGAAATAAAGTCACCAGTGTAGAAAAGAAAAATTTTGGTTGGTTATGAGGGTGGAAAGGTTGCGGGGCGAGAACCTGGGAGATACGCACACATGTAAGAGAGTAACTGTAAGGGCCTGCTGCAGAGCACAAGAAACTACTCAGTCCTCTGAGATAATCTACAAGGGAAAGAATCTAAAAGAGCGCGTGTATGCATATGCAAACGGATTCACCCTGCTGTACTACAGAAACTAACAACGCTGTACATCAACTATACTCCCCTAAAATTACTTTATAAAGGAAAACAGAAAAGACAGCAAAAGCAAGCCTTTACATTATTGCTAATCCATTTCTTTCCAATCCCTCATTCACCTCTGTGCCTCCTTCCTTGCCTGCTGTCATCAGGAGGAGGGAGGTCAGCTTTGCACTTTGGACCTTGAAGATGGGCTGTGAGTCCCTTTCTTGAAGGAGAAAATGGGAGCTTCCAGTGTCTCTAACAGAGATCATGACTCAGGAAAGAGAGAGGTGACTCATTTTGTAGACTGCGTTCTTTGAAACTGGTACTCTACGGGAGGGATTAATCACTGGTCATCTTAAGAACCGAACACTGAAGAAAACATGAAATGAGCTGTATTATGGAAGTCTCCTATGGTATAAACCTTTCTTTTAGAAAAATACGCTTCTGATTAAAAGTATAATCTTACTTAATATCCCTCAAATAAAAGGAGAGAGGCTATTAAGTGAGCATGATCGCCATGAATATTATTGAAAGCAGCGCTAATAGAGTTGTTTTTATGATTCCATTTATTCAAAATGAAAAATGGCATTCACTAAACATTGGATCTGATGAGTAATAGATTTATAAAGCAACTGCAGAGGAAAGAGGAACTGGAAGGAAAATCTATTCTGATTAGATGATTTTGTGGTTTGTCTATTGGATACAAATAACCTGACAGCCCCCAAATACCCTCCTTGTCCTCCAAATAAGGATCTCTGCTCGGAAAACCAGTGGAAATATAGACTATGGTGATTTTATTTTTGGGGAGAGCTAGAGAGGCTCTCTTCATTTTAAAATAGTGCTTCTCTATTAACAGAATGTCTCATGCTTTAAGGAAAAATTTATGACTACAGAATACTTGGGCGCTGAGCAGATTTCATGTACAGTTTTTAATGATAACAGAAGGCATTCTTGAGTGACAGTTCATTTGGGTTGAAGGCAGAGATGTGGACATGTACTGTGGATGAAGAAGCCAGGCTAGAAACTTTCCACCGCAGCATATGTGCTGACATAAAACAGCAGAAGAGAAGGCTCTAATCCCTTCCTAAATGACTGTGCAGATCTCCTTCAAGGCTCATACGCAATACTGGCAAAAGGATGAAGGGCTTGTCAGTGACTTGCTCTTCATTAATAATAATAATAAAGGAATAAAATAAAGAACAGCAAACCGTTCTGCAGGAAGGGAAAAAAAAAAAAGCGGGGGCAGGTTGGGGAGAAGGTTTGTATGTTGCACACCTCGGTTTTGGTAACCCAGAGAGGGTATACAAGCTTAAAGTCCTGAATTTAACAAACCTAATTATCAAGGCTTAATTAGTACCAAGGGTACAGCTTCATGGAACACCTGCAGACTTAATTTATGTCCTGACAGAGAGGAACAAGTGTTAATGGGCTGTATTTATGTTAATACCTGAACCTTAGGAGCTGGTGGAATAAAGCAGACCATGCACCCGTGTTCCAAGCCGCGGAGCAAATATAAAAGGCTTCCATCTTAACGCTAGTTTGCAGATGATTCTTCTGGGATCACAGAGGTCTACCTCAACTTTTAAAACTAGAGAAGCAGAATGGGGGAAAGTAGAGCCATTCTGAGTATCTAGAAAAGTCTACCAAGATCAGCCCAGAAACTGGTGGTTGGATCTCGAAAACTGAGCGTGGTTAATAAGCCTGCTGATCCCAGTGTTCAGATGAGTGCTTTTTAAGATGCAGGGGCACAAGCCCCATTTCCCCCATGAACGCCATGCTATTAAAAGAGCAACTAACATTTAGGACGTGTCTGCTCTGTGTCAGCCTCTGTGTAAGGTCTCCGCATCTATTTTCTAGTCACAGATGAGGAAACTGACTCAGAGGAAATGAGCAACTCGCCCTTGGCCATTTGTCTTGGTTAGGACCTGGAGTCAGATTGCCAGCACCGTCCTTTTTCCAGTAAGGTAAATCCCCTTCGATACACAGACTACAGTAAGAAGAATATCAAGTTTACACTAATACTTACTTAATAACAGAATTCTCAGTGAACGAGAAATAAATGCAAACTCTTCAGTCGGATAAAGGACATACAATTAGCATCACACATAATGGAGAAATATTAAATAAGACAAACATGTCTGTTCTTATATACAGGAGATGTAAGAGATGCAGATTTAATCAATGGGTCGGGAAGACCCTCTAGGGGAGGGGATGGCAACCCACTCCAGTATTCTTGCCTCGAAAATCCCATGGACAGAGGAGCCTGGTGGGCTGCAGTCCACGGGGTCGCAAAGAGCTGGACACGACTGAAGCGAGGTCGCACTCGTGTCCGCTGGCCACACTGCTTTTCAGCCTTCCTGGGGCCTCTACCCGGGCAGTAACATAAGAAAAAGAAACAAATGCAATAACGGTCATGGTGGAAGAGGTAAGCCATATATGAAGACATAGACGATCTTGTGAATCTAAAAAGAAACACACACACAAGGAGGGAAAAACCAAGTACAAAATGTAAGATAACAGGATAGAAGGTCATTTCGCTAGGGCCAGTTTCATTTCTGCACAGCGGCAACAACTAGAGAAATTTCAAAACGTCATTTATAACAGCATAAAAAGCGAAATGTTCCAAAATAAATTTAACAAAAAAAGTACAAGACCACTACACTGAAAACTATGAAAGGCCCGTGGGAAATCAGAAAAGGCCAAAATAAACACAGAAATACAGGCTCACGGATCAGAATACTCAATGCTCTTAAGATTTTAATCCTCCCCAAACTGATCTAAAGATTCAGTGGGATACTAAATAAAATCTCAGCAGTCATTTTAAAAGATATTGAGAAAGTGATCCTAGAATTTTTAGAGGAAAGCCAAGTAACTAGGATAGCCGACATAATCTTGAAATATGGAAACAAGTTGAAATCTTAACATGACCTACCTTCAAAATTTACTGTAAAACAACAATAATCGATGCAGTAGGTACAGACATAAGATAAAAAAAACCCTCAAACAATTAGATCAATGAAGTACAATGGAAAGTCTGGAAATAGATGCACAAATATATAGTCAATTGATTTTCAACAAAAGATACAAGGAAATTCAATAAGGAGAACAGTCTTTCAACACATGGGGTGGGAATAACTGGAGAGTCCCATGGAGGAAAAGTAACCCCCTATCCTCACCTCGCACCATATAAAAAAACCGATTATCTGAGACAGAAGATGATAGGCTAAAATGTAGAAATTAAAACTATGGAGCTTTCAGAAGAAAACATAGGAAAATACCTTTGTGACCTTGGGACTGAAAAAGTTTCTCAGCGCACAAAAAGCCCTCACCACAGAAGAAAAGACAAAAGATACACTGGACATTATCAGGATTAAAACATTATACTTTTCACAAGTCAGCATTGAAGAGTGACGAGAGATGATAAATATTAGGAGAAAATGCACAGTGTGTACAAAAACACACTTGTACCCGGACTATATTAGAAACTCCTATGATTCAATAATAAAAAGAAAATTTTTTTTAAATGGCCAAATATGTGAACAAACACTACACAGGAAGAAAATATAGGCATGGCTAATGAGGCCATAAAAAGCTGCATAAGTCATCAGAAAAACGCAAAACAAAACCACTGAGAGAGATCATTTCTCACCCGTGAGAGTGGCTATAATTAAAAAGACTGAAAATCCCAAGTACTGGCGAGGATGCGGAACAACACGAACTCTCACACACTACTTGTGAGAGTTCAAAATAAGACACCCATTTTAAACAACTGTTTGGCAGCATCTTAACAAGTTAAACATCCACATCTTAAGCGCCAGCGAGGCTTTCCACCAAGGTGTTCATCAGAAAGACACGAAAGTGCAAATGCACAAAAAAGCTGTGCATAGCAGCTTTATTCACAAAAACCAAAACGTGAAAACACTCAAGGCCCACCAGAGGGATGCAGATAAGTGGACTGCAGTTTATTCAATGGAGCACTACTCAACACTGAAAAAGGAAACTACTGATCCTCACACAAAAATGACACCGAGTGCAAGAAGACAGACACACAGGAGTAAGCAGGGCTTCCATTAAGTGAGGTTGTAAAACATCAGAACTAAGCTATAGAAATCAGATACAAGTAAGGACAGTGTTTGCCTTTGAGAGTGAATGGACTTGCTGGAGATGTGAATGATGGAATCTACCGGGGTCATGAGAATGTTCTATACTCTAACTGTGGTGGCGATTACATGAGTGTGTATAGATGTCTACCTGTCAAAATCCTGAAAGCTATATTTTAAAATATGTTAACTATGAAAATTACTATAATAATATAGGTATATGTGTAAATATTCTCCCTTCCCTCCCTCTCTCACTTATATACACACACATACACACACACACTCAACTGCCACTCACTTCACAGGTCAAATTTTGTATTAGCAAAACAGACCTTACTTTTTAGGCTCAATCCAATCCACAAAAGTGCTGGGAAGTTTTAAGATTACTTACAAAACTGTTAGTTAATTGCTGAGTAAACCATGCTTTGTAGAAAGGGAATGGACTGAGGAGTCAAATGTCCCAAGTTAATTTCCTGGATTTACTTCTCATTAGCAAATGATCTTGGGCAAGTTACTCATCAGCCTCAGCCATTTCTCCCGCTGAAGAAGCTGGGGACGCCACGTGGGCTGTGGTGTGGCTTCAGCGGGAACGGCCCCGGTTCTCGCCAGCTCACGTCATGACCGCCAGCCGCCCTGCACGTCTGTGATGCCTGTGTGCACACACGCCCTGCAGGGCCCGTCACGGCACGGCTCTTTTACTAAGCTCTAACTTCTGAGGATGGTGGAGTGCACCTATGCAAACACTTTGGTGGCCTTCTTTTTTAATGAATAAGTGCCCCGTGGAAATAATGATTTTGAGAATCTAATTTAGGAAAACTTTTTCTTTTCTTCTAGTAGTAGTTTCATTTCATCCTCTTATAAAACTTGATTTTTTTCTACCTTTTCCTTCAAGAACAACTGGCCCGCATGTCTTGCCTGTGTTTTCAGAAATCTCTTTGGCGATTACTCCTCTGTGAAGCGGAGTTTTTACATAAACTTTGAGAACTCTTCTGTTCTTGAAGGAGACACCAAACCAGATAGCTACGGCCTGGGATGTTAAGTTCTTGTCAGGACCAAATTCAGGAAGTTATTTTTCCTTGGAGAGAGTGCAGGGGTAACGTGAAAGACCGAACTTTTCTGAACAGAGGGCCCTGGCTTCCTGGGGTGAGAGTGTGCCGCGCAACTCGGCAGTGCCAGGCTCCGTGAAGCCACTGACACGGTCCTTAGGGAAACTCGCGTTTGCTGCAGTCTCTCCACTGACCAGAGCCGTGGCAAGAGCAAGTCGAGTGCTCCTCAACCCCCTGGACGGATGCGCCGGCAGAGATCACGGTGGCAGCCTTACTAGCAGCAGAGGCCACACTCAGTACCTTTTGCCCGTGTTGGGTGTGCACGGCCATGCTGGGTGGAGCGGCTGCAGAATCCTCTCCAGACACCCTCTGCTGCACTTTAAAGGTGGGTGGGCCCTGTCCTGCATACAGTGCCCCTGACACTGGATTCGGGGTTGGCAGATCGTCGGATTGAAAGAACACGCAGACAAGTCAGGAGGAGAGCCTCATGGTGACAGAGAGGCTGCCGTCAGCAGCGCCGTGCGAGGGGACAGAAGGCGCCATGGGTCCCTGTCTCAGCTGAACGCGCCAACTGTCTCTGGTGAGCTACTGCCTTTCCAGGCTACCAGGAACCAGAAAGGAAGACGTCGCATGCATCGAAACGCAGGTCCTTTTTCTAAACAACACTTCATTGACAAAAGAACAGAAACCCACAGAAAAGTGAGGCCCACCCACTGAGGAAGCAGGCAGATTTTATTTCTCTTAATTGGGTAAGCCCGGCTGTTTAAGAGAGTTCTCAAGCCGGTGATGCTATCACCTTCGACCTGTGGTTTCAAAAAGCGGATATTACACTTTAGCACATGGCTAATAACTACGCCCATGATGGAAACATTTAAGGCAAAAACGATTGGGTTCATTTTCCTAATCACATGGCCGAGATAAGGCATGTCTAGAACCCAGAGGAGTTCTCGTAAACGGGCGCCGGGGGGCCTGATGGGAAGCCCAGCGGAAGCGTAGGATCCTTGCCCCCTGCACACCTGAGCTGCTGGGGTGGATCATGGTAATAATCAGAACTGGTCCAGTCATCAGATAATTTCTGATAGAAAATTCTGAGAAGTGACTTAGGCACGATGCTCGTTTAGTCACTGCTTTTCTCAAAATAGCTGCGCTGTGGAAAACTGAAGCCTGCCCATCCCTGAGCCTGAAGGGCAACTCCGCATCCTCGGGCACCCTTGCTAGGCACAGTTTCAATTCCGTTGGGTTCTCTGACTACACCTCCATCCTCTGTCTACACCGTGGGCTTGAAAAACAAACCTGGGGCAGACGTGAGAGCCAGGCCACTCCCTGGACATGCTCATTCAATTTCTTTTGTGGAAGAAAACAAGAAGACCATCGTCTTGAGTTAACACTTAGAATCAGGCTGGACCTCAGCTGCAGCAATGAATCTGGGAGAGCAGAAAGTGGCCAACACTGTTCCTGCATGTCCAGCCAGCAGAAATGGGGACAAAAGGACAGTCTAGGGCTCTGTTCATGTACATGCTCACGCATCACCGAAAATTAATAACTCGGAAAGCTGAACAGTGCATGTGGTCAGGGGGAGGGAATCCTTTGCCCAGTTGGAGTTGACAGAGGACTTGGCTTGAGTCCAACCACGTCACGACAGAGAGGTGTGTGTACATGTTGTGTGTATATATATATTTTAAGTTAGAAGATAAAAGCTAACTGGGAAATGAAAGTAAGCATGAAAGACTGCCACAACAGAAGAAATTATTCTGTGGCATTTGGGAGTTCTTGGTACTCAAGCGCATCACACACACAGAAAAAGACATCTGCTCAGCCAAGTGACACATTTATCAAGGAAAATATTGTGCAGCGAGCTCAAAAGAGCTGTCTAGAAAACCCTCTGTTCTAGGTTGCTGGAAACCAGAAGTTTCCTCTCACCTGTGTGAACAGAAAGTGTGAAGGGGAAAGATACAAGAAGCAGAGGAAGGTACAGGGTGACAGAGGAAAGGTGATCTCTGGAACCAGGGGAGGATGCTAATGAGCTCAGAGCATCGAGAGAAGGGCCCTTTGGGATGGGTGGGGAGATCCAGACCAAAGACTCTCCCAGGCCAGGAGGAAGAGGCCAGTCTAGGAGACCGTGGGGGCTAGTCGAGATTAAGGCAGCCGTCACGCGGGGGAGCAGAGAAGCGGCAGAGTCTGAGGGAGGGGTGGACGGACCACATGGCAAGCAGAGCCCAGCTGCTGTCGTCCAGTCACTCAGTCACATCCAACTCTTTGTGACCCCGTGGACTCTGCCCAACAGTCCTCTGTGCATGGGATCCCCCAGGCACGAATACCGGAGTGGGTTGCCATTTCCTTCTCCAAGGGATCCTAAATTGGCAGGTGGCTTCTTTACCACTGCGCCACCCGGGAAGCCTGGAAAGTCCAGTGCGATAGCCTTCAATACTCATCTAGATACAAGAAGGAAGACGCAAAGGACGATGTTTTTCAAGCCCTGGCTCTGTGCCGAGCTAGGCCCTGGGAGCTTGACTGACATAAATGAATGTCACTTCTCATTTCAGCCACATGACGGTCAAGAGGGACTCTGTTTTCTGGTTACACTCTTAGGCCAGTCATTTCATTTCACTTTTGTGCACCCTGGCGTGGGAGCCCGTCAACCGTGGAGAGCCCCTTGGTCTGGGTCACTGCTGTTCATCCACCAGGAGGGAGCGGGAGTCTCCCGATCCTAGAAGCTTCTCTGACCTCTGGTCTGTGTCGAGGGCCCCTGCCCTGGTTGCCAGAGAACTCTGCGGTTCCTCTCTCAGCTTCTAAAGGAGGCAGCAAGGACACTGTCTGCTAAACTGTCTGTGGGGTCTTTGAGGACAGGGATATGACATCTTACCAGTTTTTCTACCCAAGCAGAGGGCTTTGCTTAGACTACATCCTATGGAAAAACTGGAACTGACTTTTTGTCCAACTCTGTATAAACGCATGAAGTCCATTCTTTACTTTAGCACTTGCCTTATCTCTTGCATCTCTCCTGTCTCCTGAGCGCCCCTTGCCTCTTAAGTCAGACAGGAACCAGGGTCACTAATGGAAAATGTCTTTCTAGTCCTGGAACTTCCTACATAATTGTCCAGATTACACCGCTGTCATCACCCGTAAAGTGGAAGAGGCAGCAGTGATACAGAGGCGGCAACGTGTAGGTAGACACAGAGGGCGTTATTTAAGCAAAGAAAACAGTCTATTTGTCAAAGACGTGTTTTTATATTGTTGGAGGCCTGGTTTTTTGTTTGTTTCTTTGTCTTTTAAGATCACTGGCTGCTTCAACATCATCAACCATGACTTGTCAAGCTAGGTTAAATCTTTCCTAACCTACATTGACCACATCAAACAACTGAGACCATCATCAAGAGAACCAAGGCTGCGTACATATTTGTTAGAATTAAGATCAGTTTATTTAGAGGTTTTTTTTGCTTTGATATATGAAATTTCTACTGGGGCATTTCAGGGTCCTTAGAAGACGAGCCAGCAGTGGATTCAGAATCATGTGTCATCTTTCAAGATCTGAGAGTCTTTCTTGACCAATTTGGCAAAGAAGGATGTTACAGCAAACAGACAGCCTACCTGCTAATGATGGGCAACTGTTCAATATTTTATGCCACCTTAAAAAAGTTTCAGTAACTCAAGGTGTTCTCACATTAATTCTTTGCATCAATTATTGACAGAGAATTTAATTTAAAGGCAACTAGCCAGTAACCTAGGGGTAGTGCTTTAAATAATTTATAATTGCTGCATGGGTGTAATCACATTGCTATTGACTGCGATCCAGTCACTTCCACGGGTCCGGCAGGCCTCATGCTAATTGCTTTTAGTGAGATCACCTTTTTAACTCTGTACTCCCTGGTAACAGGAACTCATTATGAAGAATAACTTAATGAAGTACAATCTTTCACACTCTGTGGAGAGCTGGGGGTGGAGGGGAGGCATGAACTCAGGAGAAAGGCAGGACTTGAAAGCGTTGTGCTGAGATTTACAGGTAACAGATCCAAAACTGCATATTGTTACCCAAAATACCAGATGGGACTGAGCTGACCGGGGTGAAAAACGGGGTATATTGTGGAGGGATGGTGTAAAATAAATAAATAAAAGGAGAAGATTTAAATAATTTCATTTTTAAGCAAAAATACCTAAATTCCACTTTATTCATCCCCCTAGGATAAATGTTACTCACTGTGAAGCATACTTGACAATCATTTGGAGGGATTTGGAAAAGGTAATTGTGACTTGCTAAAAATGTGGAAGAATGCGGTCCACTGTATGTTCTCTCCTAAAGCTTAAAAATATGTGAAACAATGGAGGTATTAAAGTCTGTATAATAGCTACAAATGCATGTTACTGGAAAGTGGCAACTAGACA
The DNA here is from genome assembly GCA_006410875.1 of Neotragus pygmaeus. Classification (NCBI taxonomy): domain Eukaryota; kingdom Metazoa; phylum Chordata; class Mammalia; order Artiodactyla; family Bovidae; genus Neotragus; species Neotragus pygmaeus. The sequence goes on along the minus strand of SJYV01022987.1, from coordinate 1,003,004 downwards.
TGGAATCCATGATTATCTCTATACAGCTTCCTTGGACAAGGCTAAAGTTCATAATTGGGTAAAATGAACAGTGAGTGAGAAAGGGATCAGTAAAAATAGTACATGTGGTATTCAGGTATGGTGTGATCAGGGCATCGGCTTTGGGAAATACTGGTAAATGAGAAGAGCAAATCCAAATGACATCTCTTTTCTCTCTCTTACTTTGCTCACTTCACCAAGAGAGAGCGACCACCACAGTTATTTGCAAATGGAAGTGAAAGCATCAGCACCATTTCAGGGAATCCAAGAGGTCTGCCCAGTTTGGACAGTGACTTGTGGATGAGCCATCCTGACTGTTGGCAAGGAAACAGCCTGAGAAGACGCAGACAGGGTGGGAGAGATGCTCAGCAGGAAATGAGGGCTGAGAACAACCAAGAAGCAAGGGGTGGGGTAGGAGTGTGAGGGGAGGGCTTTTATTTATGTGCCTTTGCACTTATTTGTATTTCTTTGAGGGGATTTCATTTTTTAGAAAAATCAGATTTCAATCGCAAATTTGTGTCTTTTGCCAAATGGGTATATGTGTATGTGTGTGTATGCATGTGTATATTTGCTTCAAAGCTGTTATTACATTGATTTTGTTTAGAAAGAAAAGTGTGTATGTGTATATAATTATGTAATAAATATGATGTGCCACTTGGTTTCAGATTTTAGGATATTCCTCATATTAAAAAGAAAGAGAAAGATCCATTTTATGAAAGAAGAGACCTCAGGTGGGACACATCGTATTTCATCCACAGAATCTGGCTGACTGGCAAGCAGTGGGAGGTAACAGAAAGTTCATCCTACAGTACGGACTTTTTCCAGAGATGGCAACTGAAACCCTTTTTCTGAAGGTGAGAACAGTATATATCTTCAAACTTTGGGTGGCAGCAATTGTAATTAACATGGAACAAAACACGGACCTCTACTCACAAAAGTTAAAAAAGTTAAAAGAGAGGGAAAAAAAAAAATACCTGCAAAAAACTGTCACCTGCCCACACTGAGAGTTTGCTAAAAAACTAATTCTCACTTAAGCCTAAAAAGGAAACGACAAATTTCTAGCTTATTCCATTTCCTCTGGGCCAGTGTAGAGTTTTCTTCCTGGGCCCAGTTTCCTCCTGCATGGAGCCATGAGAACACAGGCCACTTCTCATGGCGACTGCAGTGCGATGAAACACACTTACAGCCTGAACTAGGCCTAAACTGCTGAGAGCTAGAATTATCACTTGGAGGCACACCGATTCCACTCAGGCTTCACCGCAGCCCCTTACCTGGGGGACCTAGTTTGCAGGGTTCGGGCTCCTGACTCAGGATATAAATCAGGGGTCTGCAGGCGGTTTCCATAAAGGGCCAGAGAGAATATATTTTAGGCTCTGTGGGCCATATGGTCTCTGAGCTGCAAATATGCAGCTCTGCCTTTGGAACCGAAGCAGCCCCTGACACAGAAGGAGCATGGCCGCATTTCAGTAAAATCTGACTTACAAAGACAGATAATGCCCAAAATTTGCTAATCACTGGCATACAGACTTCAACCACTTTACTGGCTAAAGCTCTATTCCTGAAAGATCGGGCAGAACCTGGAGTCCACAGCACAGGTGGTGAACTTGACCCAAGAGTGGAATCCAACAAAAGATAGACTCATTGGAAAAGACCCTCATGCTGGGAAAGACTGGAGGCAAGAGGAGAAGGGGGCAGCAGAGGATGAGATGGTTAGACAGCAGCACCGACTCAACGGACATGGATCTGAGCGAACTCCCAGGGACAGTGGAGGACAGAGGAGCCTGGTATGCTGTAGTCTGTGGGGTCGTGAAGAGCTGGACACAACTTAGTGACTGAACTACAACAACTGTGAAAGGGAAGAGAGAGGTGGTCGATAGAGGTATCAGTCAGCTTCTGGGGGAGCTGAGGGTGGGACGTGGGGGGTTCTGCAGAGAGACTGATCGGTGATGGTTTCTTTGGTATCAGAGGCAAAGCTGTCAGGAGGAGGAGGCAAGTGAAAGGTCCCGGGGAAACAGAGAGGCTTGAAATAGCCACTAAGAGGGCGAGAAGAGAAACCAGACTAAGTAAACAGGATTGCCAGGAAGTGTTGAGAATTCAGTTGTGACCCTGAACTTTTTTTTTAAAGGAAAATCAGTATCTCACAACTGTATCAACAAGCCTGCGAGTGGCAAAGGGAACAGAACTAACCACAGGCTAGTTTGGGGGTGTTGGGGGGCAGATTCTGTTGCTGATGTTGTGTCTCGAGATGAGCAAGACGATCCCACACCGAGCCACAGGAATATCTCAGAAGACTCAGTGGAGACAAAAACAAGCGTCGCCTCCTTCCGTAGGGAGACATTCGAGTCCACTGTCAGAAGAAAAACCTCCCCCAGCCTCAAAACAAACAAACGGAAGTGATCTTTGAGATCGGGAAGAGAGGAGAGCTGGAAACAGGGAAGTTCGCTGCCTAGGGTTGTCAGGTAGCACCAGCTAATGGCCCTTTGTGGGCCGTAGAATTTAGAAATAATAATTTAAAAACCAGCCGTGATGAAGCCTCAGAACAACAGGGCCCCAGGGCCCCAGTGGCTGCCATTGGGCGGTCACTGGAGTTTGAGCTCTGAGAAGAGTGAATCAAGGGGACAAGTTCTCCTTCTGGACGAGGTTACGCTGCATGAGATGAGTTCTCAGGTCACTTTCAGAAAAGGCAAGCCCCGCACCCAGCGGCCTGCACCTGGGGTGGGGTTCAGCATCTTTTTGCAGTCATCAGCATCTTCACGAGGCTCACCTTTTAAGAGGAGCCAGCTTTTTGTTGTAAGTGGCAGTGACACAGCAACAAGAAAGTTCATTGCACGAAGATGATTCATTAAGAAATAAAATATTCATGGCTGACAGCTTGAAGGATCGCCATACAGTTATATTCTAATGCACCTGTCCTCTCTGTCAAGTCCAATGTGCGGTGTCATGTCGCCGGGGTTTTATTTAGAAATTGTTTGTCAGAGTGAGCTTTCTAATGTGAATGAAAAATTCATCCCCTCATTAAGGAGATTTTACATGAAATGTCTAGGATTTTCAATGAACGCCAGGACATGAACCAATTACTGTTAAACACTTAAAGAGACAGAGTCCTAAGCTCACTCAGCAAAATCTTTAATTGCCTAAATGTGGAGAAAATTCGACATCCCGAAAGGCAAATGGGAATCTTGATTTGGAAATATCCTTTTCTTTTGTCACATCTGGAGAACTCTCCTCTTTAAAAGACTTGGGGGAATTCAAACACAACTCATATGGAATTCACATGTATATCATTATATCCTAAACTTCCTGACACACGGACACATGGTACCATGGAATTTGGAATTTTCAGCCACTTGTTCACTTCCCAGGGAAAATGATTACAATGTCTCGAAAGAGTATTGCATTCTTTCCAGCTATTTCCTATGGTTTTTTAAAAAATATACTCCATTGTCTTCATTTTATTCCTACCTTACTTTCACAATTTGTGTAGATATCAAACAGGTGCCATGGAAACAAATATATTTAATGATTCCAAAATGTTGGGAGTGGCAGGGGCAGGGTGGGGAGGAAAGCCACAACAGATTAAAACACACTCGTGCTGCATAGACAGGAGAAACCCACAAGGGAATGGATTGTATAATGAAATAGCATTCTATAGCTATGACAATGGATTAAGTTGACACTGAGACTCTTTTTTGACATATGGTCTGGTTCAGCTTAATCTAGGGTAGAAAATAGTTCACTCTCCAAGCCTAGTACTGGATTCAGGCTCCATTACATACATACGTGTGTGTGTGTGTGTGTGTGTGTGTGTGTGTGTGTACACACACACACAACTAGACTGTCACTTCCAACTTCAGAAAAGGCTTGAGACTGACAACATGAAAACTGAAATTTCTCCTTCTCAACCTGGCAGACTGTAAGCTTTAAGGATTTCATATCTGCTTTCATATTATGGATGCTTTAGTGAATGAGCTCAAGGAAAACACAGACTTAAACACAGAGCTGTTTATGGCCATCTCATAAGACTCTTTCCAAGGGAGGAAGAGCTCTGAGAAAGGCCTTTACCATATAGTTGATATAGATGGGAACCAGATTTTTAGCCTTCGTGCTTGATTATAGCTGACTCTGCATTACACACACACACACACATATATGTACATACATATGTATTTCCTTTTCATTTACACATATTTCTTCTTTTATATATACATGCCTTTCTTCATAAAATTTTATATTTTCTGGAGAACAACTGGAGAGTAAAGCATCAAAAGTCTTAGAACAGTTTAGACGGGAGATGCCATTCTAAGAATTTGTCTTTAAAAATATCTCCAATTCATAGATGGAATTTTTCACAGAGATGTTCAATGCTGTATTATTTAAAATTAGAAATAACTTACATGTCCCAAAGAGGAGGAAAATGCTCCTTTGCTAAGCCACCCAGCATGTTTAGGATTTACTTTTCATATAATACCGAATAAATGAAAGCAGGATATTGAATGCATTGAATGTTTTAAGAGTTTCATGAGGCAAATATAAATGCATTTTTAAAAATGTCTAAAAGGGGTTTGGACATATGGGCCACGTTTTCCTTTCTTATTTTTACTGTTGTAATTTCCCTTCCCGCTGGTGCTGGCATGCTAGGTCACGTGAGCTGCGTCTGACTCTTTGCAGCCCAGTGGACTATAGCTCCTCAGGCTCCTCTGTCCATGGGGTTCTCCAGGCAGGAATACTGAAGCAGATTGCCATGCTCTCCTCTAGGGGCTCCTTCCAACCCAGGGATCAAACCAGTGTCTTTTATATCTCCTGCTTTGGCAGGCAGGTTCCTTACTACCAGCATCATCTGGGAAGCCCCCACTGGTACATGTGGATGTATTTAAAAGACAAGTCTAAATACTGTCAGACTGTACATATGCATATCTAGGCAGGAGAGCAGTGAACTGCTCTTTAAAATATAGACCTAAGTAAGAAAGGGGGGGAAATTCCAATCTTTCTATTAGATAAATCAAATTATCAGTTAAAAAAAAATGGTTTCCCCTTCATCTTCTGCCATACTTGAGATATTAATGTATTGCGTTGTCCCTATGGAAATTGAAAAAACTATTTACATAAATTCTCCAGTCTACCAAATTGTAACTTGCTCAAATAAATCAGACATCGAGCCTCTGGTTTCTGTGAATTTTGGTGAGCAGAACTCTACGTTGGAAATCACATCCAATACATTTTTCACAATCTGCCCATAATTAGTTTCACTGGGAAAACTGTGAAGAACTATTTTGCTGCTTTTAAATTCATAATTTTGGTTCAAGAGCCCAGAATAAGATGTTTAGACAGAGTGAAAACTATTTTCTAACAAATCAATATTAATTTATCTGACTGTTATGGTCTCAGGAGCCAAAAAGTGTTCTTGTACTGAGCTGACAGGAAAGATTTTATCCTGACCAAATGTTATTCAAATATTTATAGGACTGGATAATTTAGTAAAGAAAATACAGATGGAAGAAGGCAAGAACAATTTGTATGTGTGTTCCTTTCTCATTTACAAATAACAAGAACTATTAAAAAAGAAAAAGTGGCAAGTGATTAGCAGCCTCCACCCACCCTGAGCGAGCTCCTGGAGGAGTGGGCTGACCCATGCTCCGCAAACTCCAGGGGCCTCGAGGCAGCTCAGCGGCTAAGGTGATACTTGCCCATTGTGCCACGGGCGTCATTCTGGTCGAGGACAAAACACTCTGCTCTGGGGAGAAAAGCTTCCCAATGACCTGGCTATTGGCCGGATGGTGGCGTCTTTGGGGGCATGAACTGAGGCTGGAAGGGAAATTCAGAAAAAGAAATAAAACGCACGGCCTGTGTTTTACATCCATCACCTAATTTAATTCTCTCAACAGCCATGAGATAAGATTTTGTATATGCCTGTTAACTATCTACTGGAGTTACACATATGCTCAAAACCAAAAAAAAGCACCAAACACAGAGTCACAAAATGAATGCTCACAAACGGGATACAGCCAGCACCCTGACCAAGAAACAGGATATTAGCAAGATCTGAGAGCCCACCTCATCCTCCCCAACAGTCTCTGCCTGTGACTCTTAACACAGAGAGAGCTTGCTTATTGAACTCGTCATAATAGTCACATAGGATGCCCTCTTCTGCACCTGTCCTCCCCCGCCTCCCCCCCCAGCACGGTGTTTGCAAGGTTAATCCATCTTGCTGGGTCTGGTTGTGGGTCATGCCTTCTCATTGGCGTGGGCTGGCCCATTGTATGAATATACCATGGTGTATCTATCCCTTTTACCTCGGACAGACATTTGGGCAGTTTAGAGTTCTGAGTGACTACGATTTACGCTGCTACACACATTCCTGTACCTGTCTTTCAATGAACATATACTTAGGCATGGAATTGTAGGAGGATCAGATTTACTCATGTTCTGGTTTATGTAGACAGTGTTAACAAATCTTCTCAAATGATTATATCAATTATATCATTGCTATGGGCAGAAGGTATCTCCCTGAAATCCCTATGTTGAAGCCCCTAATTTCCAGTGTGACGGTATTTGGAGACAGAATCTCTAAGGAGGTAATAAAGGTCAGGTGAGGTCGTAAGGGAAGGGCCCTAATCTTATAGGACTGGTGTCCTTTAAAAAGAGGAAGAGACCCCCTTTCTCTGCCATGTGAAGACACAGTGAGAAGGCAGCCACCTGCAAGGCAGAAAGAGAGCCTGGAACCAAAGCAGCTACACCTTGACCTTGGACTTCTCAGCCTCCAAAATTGTGAGAAGATGAATTTATATTATTTAATCTCATTGACCTATGGTCTTTTTGTTACCACAGCATAAGATGATTATTACAATTACCATGAAGTCAGTGGGATTATTTTCCTTGCACAATCTTTTTGTTTTAGAATAATTTTAGCTTTACCAGAAAGTTGCAAAGACAGGACAGAGTTCATGCATACTTGTCAGCCTATTTCTCCCAAGGTCCAAGGTATGTTAAAAAATGAACACTGGGGGACTTCCCTGGTGGTCCAGTGGTTAAGAATCCCCCTGCCAATTCAGGGGACACAGATCCCTGGTCTGGGAAGACCCCACATGTCGCAGGGCAACTAAGCCCATTGCTGCAACTACTGAAACCTGTGTGTCACGTGTAGAGAGTCCATGTGTTGCAACAAAAGATCCTACGTTGATGCAACAAAGACCCCGTGCACTGCAACTATGACCTCACACAGCTAAATAAATAGATATTCTAAAAAAGAAGAAGAAATTAACACCAGTACACCACTATTAAGTGAGCCACAGACATGATAAACTTCGGATTTCACCCAGCTTTCTGCTACTGTCTTTTTTCTGCTTCAAGATCTAACCCAGGATATCACTGGCGTGCATTGAATGTGTTTTATCTCTATTCNCTTTTCCATGGGGATGGTCTTGATCCCTGTCTCCCGTACAATGTCACGAACCTCATTCCATAGTTCATCAGGCACTCTATCTGTCAGATTTAGGCCCTTAAATCTATTTGTCACTTCCACTGTATAATCATAAGGGATTTGATTTAGGTCATACCTGAATGGTCTAGCAGTTTTCCCTACTTTCTTCAATTTGAGACTTTACAGTAATTCAGTGACTTAAAGAGTAAAGATGATTACTTTTCATTCATGAAGATTACATAGTGATATTCTAGGTTCCTTGGGCTTCCCATGTATCTCTGTCGGTAAAGAATCTGCCTGCAATGTAGGGAATGTGGGTTCTATTCCTGGGTTGGGAAGATCCCCTGGAGAAGGAAATGGCAATCCACTCCAGTATTCTTGCCTGGAGAATCCCTTGAACAGAAGAGCCTGGCAGGCTCAATCTGTGGGGTCATAAGTGTTGACAGGACTTAATAACTAAACTACTACTAGGTCCGTTATGGTTAGGCTAAGGGGTTGTACTGAAATGGCTGATCAAGCTTTAGCTACTGGCTTCCAAGAAAAATCCTGCCCAGTGCAACTCTAAAAGCATGGAGGAACACACAGGAAAGGCTCTAAAGCCCAGAGCTTCCTGAGTTAGAAAGTATACATACCTCCTACGCTCACTGCCTACTGGAGAAAACTTATGACCATGCTTCAATGTGAGAAAGAGACTAATACATGTGGTGCAGCCATGAGTTCAAGAAGAGAATAGATTTGGACAGACAGCAGCCTCAATGGTTTCTCCTTTGACCACCAAATATCTATGAACAGTCTTTGTCTTACAAAACAAGCACCTTATATATTTCCTTAATGTTGTAAATTCAAAGTCTGCTTGGTTCAACTCAACTCAAAGTCCAGGACCTCTGGATTATGTACATTTCTGTCCACCAGGTCCTTGTAGCCCAGTGACTTTATGAAATAAAAGGCAAGTTATAATGCTGCTCCCTCCTGTTAAGCACATAATAGATAGAGGTGGAGCAGGGAGAGATTAAACACAATAAAAATTTCCATTAAAAAGAGAAGACTAGAAAATCACAGCAGTTACTCTGCCATAGCAGTAGTTATTGATGAAAGCCTGGTGGGCATGTATAGTCAAGACACCTTGATCTGAAAGTTAAGAAAGTTCCTTGAATAGATCAAAGTCCTACTCTCTGGAAGGAACTTTCTTCACCATTATTTTTCATGGCTCCAGATTTGCCCTCTGTGAGCAGTTCTTTCTTGTTCAATATATTCAGATGGCCACTCTGAAGTGGGTGTTTCAGTTGATGTTCTAAGCAGACAGAGCTTCAAAATATCTCCTTCCTCCTGGTACAAGTTTGCCAACTGGGGCTCACTTTATGGTTGGCTCAGTCCCAGACCCTTTCAGTGCAACTTTGTGGTCACTTTGCAGTATAAGTTCCTTGAAAACATAGAAGGCTTCTGATCCTTTTGCTTCTAGTTGTCTGTATGTGTCAGTAGCTACACAATAAACAAATCCTTTTCTGGTCATGCTTATGACACCAGATTTATTTCTTTACTTCCTTGCCTTCATTTATGTTATTATCTTGAGACTACTTGAAATAGTAAGATTTGATGGGGTGACAACACTCATATTTCTATTTTTGCTGAAGGGCTATGTCATGATAGCAAATATAGCCTATGTTCTAATATTTGCTAAAGGGCTATTTTTATGTGAAAATTCTTAATAGATCTCATTGCTTAAAGTGATTTTCAGCTTTATCTCATCACTTCACAATTCAGAAGCCGTTTGGCTTCTCTATTCTATGAAAATGGATGCGAGATTTAGCAAATTGGGAGCTCGTGTACACCTGTTGGGGATTCATGTCAATGTATGGCAAAGCCTATAGAGTATTGTAAAGTAAAATAAAGTAAAAAAAAATAAATAAAAATAAATAAATAAAATTTAAAAAAATGATGCTCAGTTTAGTTAATTTTAGATAAACATTTAATGTATTTGTCATATCCTATGTAATAATTGGAGCATTATCATACTTAAATATTTTTTGGTTATCTGAAATTCAAATTTATCTGAGAGTTGTGTATTTTATCTAGTGAGCTTATTTGTGAAGCCCTTAATCTTTGTATCATCTGTATTTCCCCTTGTTAACCAGCCAGTTTTTATCCATGTTGTCATAAACTTAACAATACTTACATTATTAAATATTTTACTGTAAGTGACAAGGAGCAACCAACAAACAATACCTGCTAATATTTTTGCTCTTGTTTCAACAGTTTTGACTAGATCTGCGAGTTTGGCAAGCTTGTGATCTGCTTTCCAAATAAAGACAGTAAATTTTGCAGTAGCATTGCAAGAATCTCCAACTTTCCACCATATGTATATCTGCTATATCCATCCTACAGCTTCTATTATTGGTTTTACTAAGCCACTTCTGCAGTTATTTGTTATGGAAGAATTCTACTATAGTGTACTAATTTCCTTCTTCTTTAGGGTAGAGTAGCCACTTTAAAAACAGACATTTAACTGAGTTATTTGGAAATAAAAATAATCCAATAGAAAGGTGTCTTTCTTCCATTTTTACTAAAGGCCAATTTACTTAGAGCATTCCAGACACAGACATTTAAGCTTGTTTTCTTGGTCTTTGGATTTGTCATAGTTTGTTTCATTTTACTCCATTAATCCAAGAAGATGGCATTATAATAAGGGTCCACATTACTTTTAGTTGTTCATTAATAAAATATATACCTATTTGCAGGTGAAGCCTACTTGTTGTTGTTGCTTCCTGGATTGGAAGAATTCATTAGTGCTTCTGTAATGAAATTCAAAGATAACTTGTGATTGTATGGTTTAGGTCAGTTCAGCTCATTCACTCAGTCATGTCTGACTCTTTGCAATCCCATGAACCACAGCATGCCAGGCCTCCCTGTCCATCACCAACTCCTGGAGTTCACCCAAACTTATGTCCATTGAGTCAGTGATACCATCCAACCATCTCATCCTTGGTCGTCCCCTTATCCTCCTGCCCTCAATCTTTCCCAGCATCAGGGTCTTTTTCAATGAGTCAGCTCGTTGAATCAGGTGACCAAAGTATTGTAGCTTCAGCTTCAACATCAGTCCTTCCAATGAACACCCAGGACTGATCTCCTTTAGGATGGACTGGTTGGATCTCCTTGCAGTTTAAGGAAGTCACAAGAGTCCTAAACCACAGTTCCAAAAGCAGCAGTTCTTTGGTGCTCAGCTTTCTTTATAGTCCAGCTCTCACATCCATACGTGACTACTGAAAAAAACATAGACTTGACTAGACAGACCATTGTTGACAAAGTAATGTCTCTGCTTTTTAATATACTGTCTAGGTTGGCTATAACTTTCCTTCCAAGGAGTAAGTGTCTTTTAATTTCATGGCTGCAATCACCATCTGCAGTGATTTTGGAGCCCTCCAAAATAAAATCAGCCACTGTTTCCATTGTTTTCCCATCTATTTGCCATGAAGTGATGAGACCAGATGTTATGATCTTTGTTTTCTGAATGTTGAGCTTTAAGCCAACTTTTTCACTCTCCTCTTTCACTTTCATCAAGAGGCTCCTTAGTTCTTCTTCACTTTCTGCCATAAGGGTGGTGTCATCTGCATATCTGAGGTTATTGATATTTCTCCCAGCAGTCTTGATTCCAGCTTCTGCTTCTCCCAGCCCAGGGTTTCTCATAATGTACTCTGCATATAAGTTAAATAAGCAGGGTGACTGTATGGTAGTGACTTTTATTTGAGGCTGGACATCATGAATATAAGATAAAGACCCTATATAAATTATGTCTCTTGGCTTTGATTGAAATCCAAGCCCTATGATTCGTATAGACTTTATACACTTAGGAGTTCAAAACTTCAGTCTGTAGACTTGATGGAGACATACAGTAAAAGCACAAAGCACTGTTGTAATTTCTAGGTGAGGCTCCACTGGAACTAAATTATTCTTTCTTCTCAGGTTTCACCATTTCTTTAGTCTACTGTGAAAAGTAATGCACAGTTATGTCCACAGCCTATATTATAAATTTCGCATGACTGGCTTTGTTAGGTCTTTGTAACTGATGCTTACCAAGGCCTGAGATGAAAACCATATGCTTAGCCATAGCAAAAACCTCAGTTGTTTTCATTACCTCATTATACACTTATTATTATTATTATTTTAATGTCAAGCCAGCTCACCAATAAATAGCATTCTTCTCTTGCTCACCTTAAAAGAGAGAGAGGAAGAGGAATTTTGAGACGAAAACTGACAGGTAAAAACACAAATTTCTACTTCCAGGCTATCTTCCTTGGTGGCTCAGATGATTAAAAATCTGCCTGCAATGAAGGATACCCAGGTTTGATCCCTGCATTTGGAAGATCACACAGAGAAGGGAATGGCAACCTATTCTAGTATTCTTGCCTGGAGAATTCCATGGACAGAGGAACCTGGCAGGCTATAGTACATGGGGTCACAAAGACTTAGTAATGACTAAGTGACTATCACTTTCACATCACTACTTACAGGGCATGATATAAGGGGTTTGGGTATATTGGTTGGCCAAAAGGTCTGTTGCTTTTTTTTTTCCCCCTGGTTATATGACTCTCAGTTCAGTTCAGTCACTCAGTCATGTCCGACTCTTTGAGACCCCATGAATTGCAGCACGCCAGGCCTCCCTGTTCATTACCATCTCCCGGACTTCCCTCAGACTCATGTCCATTGAGTCTGTGATGCCATCCAGCCATCTCATCCTCGGTCATCCCCTTCTCCTCCTGCACCCAATCCCTCCCAGCATCAGAGTCTTTTCCAATGAGTCAACTCTTCGCATGACGTGGCCAAAGTACTGGAGTTTCAGCTTTGGCATCATTTCTTCCAAAGAAATCCCTGGGTTGATCTCCTTCAGAATGGAATGGTTGGATCTCCTTGCAGTCCAAGGGACTCTCAAGAGTCTTCTCCAACACCACAGTTCAAAAGCATCAATTCTTCGGCACGCAGTCTTCTTCACAGTCCAACTCTCACATCCATACATGACCACAGGAAAAACCATAGCCTTGACTATACGGACCTTAGTCGCCAAAGTAAAGTCTCTGCTTTTGAATATACTATCTATGTTGTTCATAACTTTCCTTCCAAGGAGTTAGATGACTCTAGTAGTGTTTAATTGTTCTAAACTTCATTTTAAACAATGTTGTTAGATTGTATTGTGACCAAAGTCATATCAGCATGCATTACAAAAAAATCAAAATTAGTGAATTTTTTTGTGTCCTCTTTAATGTTGAAGATGGAAGGAAAAAAGCAACATTTTGGCATATTATGCTTTATTATTTCAAGAAAGGTAAAATGCAACTGAAACACAGTACAAAAGATGTGTGCAGAATATGGAGAAGGTGTGTGACTGATCAAATTTGTCAAAGGTGTTTTGCAAAGTTTCACACCAGAAATTTCTCACTAACTATGCTACACAGTTGGGTAGACCAGTTGAAGTTGAGAGCGATCAGATTGAGGCATCAATTGAGAATAATCTACATTATACCATGCAGGAAATAGCCGACACACTTAAAATACCCAAATCAAGTGCTGAAAATCATTTGCACTGGGTTGGTTGTGTTAATCACATTAATGTTTGGGTTCCACATAAGTTAAATGAAAGAAAACTTTCTTGGCTATATTTCCATATGAAATTGTCTACTTATTTGAAGAACAAATATATTCTTCAGTAAGTGAGTGTATAAATAAACAGACAATGGAGTAGTAGTCAGTTCAGTTCAGTCGCTCAGTCGTGTCTGACTCTTTGCGACCCTATGAATCGCAGCACGCCAGGCCTCCCTGTTCATCACCATCTCTCAGAGTTCACTCAGACTCACGTCCATCGAGTCTGTGATGCCATCCAGACATCTCATCCTCGGTCGTCCCCTTCTCCTNCTCTGAGCCACCAGGGAAGCCCTGATTTAAACTTTCGTCATCTACTGTGTATAAATCTTAAAAAAAAACCAAATCATAGTTAAAACGCACAAAAGAAAGTTACTATCCCCTTTCCTTTTTAGGTGCATGTTCCACAAGTGGTGTGAACTCAGCCTCCTCACTCTTCCTTTCCTTTTTTTTCTTTGTACGGTCACTTTGATAACCACTGGAGTCACTGCCGTGGAAAACAGGCTCTTTTCCTGGTGCTTTTTCTCCTTCTTCTTTTTCTTTGGCTCCTCCTCCCAGAGGCCATTAAGTACTGACTAAACTGGAGAGGACAGAGGAGTGATGAGGAGAAGATGAGGAAAGAAGAGGAAGGATCGTTACATCTGTTAAAACATCAAGTTTTTGGAAAAAACTTACAAAAGGACTTCCCTGGTGGTCTGCTGGCTCAGACTGTGCGCTCCCAACGCAGGGGCTCGGGTTCCACCCCTGGTCAGGGAGAACTATACCCTGCCTGCTACAACTAAGAGTCTGCGTGCTGCAACCAAGACCCAGAACAGCTAAACAAATGAACACATAAATATTTCTCTAGAAGTCACAGAGACAGCCTGACGGAAAAGCGGACACTGAATTGTGAATCAGGAGACACTGTTCCTGGCCATCACCAGACCTTCGAGCCGGGGCCTCAGGCTACTCATCTGTAAAACGAGAAGACCAGAAGAAATGCGTTTTAATGGGCTCACAGGAATCTAAAGGGCTTCCCTGGTGGCTCAGTTGGTAGAGAATCTGCCTGCAATGCTGGAGACCAGATCCCCTGGAGAAGGGGTAGGCTACCCACTCCAGTACTCTTGGGCTCCCCTTGTGGCTCAGCTGGTAAAGAATCTGCCTGCAATGTGGGAGACATGAGGTTGACCACTGGGCTGGGAAGATCCCCTGAAGAAGGGAAAGGCTACCTCCAGTATTCTGGCCTGGAGAATTCCATGGACTATATAGTCCATGGGGTTGCAAAGAGTCAGACAAAACTGAGCGACTTTCACTATGAATGTAAAATTTGAACAACTTACAATTCTGAATTTATGTATAGCTTTATATGTGAAGCTGTATGTTTTCATATGTAGAAATATTTCTAGTTTTAATCCAAAAACACTTTGAAGAGCACAATTATTCTGTATACATGTAGAATATGAGCTTTGCATGAGATGCAGATCTCTGATTGCTGAGAAAATTATATGTATTTTCAAATTAGTGAAATGTATTAGAACCACATATATTAAATGTCAAAGTTAATGTTGTTCTTTTAAATGTTATCTTAATTAAAATTATTTTAAAATAAATATCTTGTTTCATTAAAAATGTTTATGATTCTAAGAATGGACAAACATGATATGTGTCTACATATTTAGAGAAATGGGGGTCACTGCCATCAAACAAAGCAGAAACCCGAGTACTGGATGTATACAGAGCGAATCCTGAGGAAGGCACCACCTGCCTTTCAGAAAGCCTCTCTTAGAGAAGTAAAGGGGTTTCCCCCTTCCTGTTTGAGGCTGAAGTCCTGCTCTGTGGAAGCACTTAAGCCTGGACTTACAGATGGACAGGCAGCAGATGGAAGCTTTGATCAGTGATTTGCAGTTGGCATAAGAAGCCCCCTGGAGGAACGGAAGATGGTTAGGTCCTGGAGACTTTGATCCGTGTCACTCAGCTTTTAAAACCTTTGAGCCCATGTAAACACAGACTCCTGAGACAGCGATGTAAATGACAGTTGCCGAGTTTTCTGAATGTGGTGACCCGAGATTATCTGGAGAAAAAGATCGTGGAAGATAGAAATAAACTTGTACATGCAAACTCACTCCAAAGCAAAATGGCTGACTTTGTTGTTGTCGTCGTTGGCTTTCGGCTCCGCTAAGCGGCTGTCTGAGGCAATGCTTACTGTTGTCTGAAAAATGAGATCTACAACTATGCAGCACATGTTCACCTAAACCAGGGTGGGGTACACTTTATAGGAGGCCCCCACTCCCCACAATCCGCAGAAATGCAGCAGACTCCGCCACTGATCATGATGTCCTCTCCCAAAGGGCTCCCGTGCCACTTTAGACCCTTCTCAACACACCACACCAACTGGACCTTTAAACCGACCCGATGGGCCCATGAGATGAATCCACTTTGCATCCCTGGCCTAGACTGCTCCTGGGTGAGGTGAGAGGAAGGTGTGTATGCTTCTTGGGAATAAGCCTGTGTGGATGATTATGGTCCAGTTTCAGATAAAATAAAGACACCCGAAATACGGAGAAGTCATGACTGGGATGCCCCCTAAGTGGGGACACTTGGGAGTGACTGAAGGTCATCAGAGTTGACCCCTGGGCAGTCCCAGCATATGCTACCCAGAGCTCTGTGTTCAAGACCTCAAGACCAAGAAAAGCTTGGACCCCACGGTCTAGAATCCAGAGGGGCCTAATAAGATAGCTTATGGCTGAGTGAAATGTATATACAATTTATATTATCATTGTGGTTGAAATTAATGTCATCTAAACTACACAAATAAACACAAATATTTACAGTGGCTATCTCTGTGATTGGAGAAATGTGTTTCTACAACCCAGAGTTCAGTCTACCAGTTCTAGGAATTTACATCAGTAACTCATTTAACTTCCTCAAGCCTGTTTCCTGTCTGTAAACCAGACATTATACGAGCTACAGATGAGGGACCATCATGGAGTGAGACAGTATATGTCAAGGCCTGTACTGAACTTCCAATTCCTTTCCAGAACAAAGAGCTGACCAACAACTCTGAAAATGCATGAGGATTACGTTCATTTTTGCTTTTAACCCAGCAAAGATGACTATTCCATTTTATTTGGCACCTAAAATTCTGGCCTTATCCCCTCTGAGCCACATGCAAGGGACACTATTTGGCCTTTTCGTGTTGACCTGTCTTTCTTCTCATTGACCCTTCCTTCATGAGGCACACTCACTGAGCAAAGTATGTCATGGAATGAGTACTTTTTCAACTGTGAACACTTAACTCCTCACTGAGCTCCAAGGAGAGAAAGACTAGATCTAGCCTGCAGGGAGAGCCTCTGTGAAAGAAAACACAATTGTGAAACCTTCTAGCTGTAACATTTATGCAGCCTGTATCCAGAGTACAGACTTGAATCTTTAAAGACAGAGCCTGCTCCCAAACCACAATGGTGCACATTTGGCCTCTGAATGTGGTCACCTACTGACCCTAGTATTGGAAGAAATACTTGAAACATCAGTGACTTGGATATGGTCCTACCGTGAGGTGCGTTACAGACCACCCCCAGTTCCCTGGAGACATCGTCGCTGGGGACATAGTATTCCTGGTTCACAGCCAATGTCCTTCATCTGCATGTTCTGCCATTTGCTTGAGCAAATAATGCTAAGTTGTAAGACAGGACAACAAAACACTGGCAGGAGCCGACCAGCTCACAGGGGATGCCCGGGGTAGCTTGGTGGCCCTGAACACTTAAGTGATCTTGTTCCCCATCCAATTTCCCGAGGTACATTAACTTTTATTGATAGCTCAGAGCTTCCGCAACTGGTCTTGATTTTACTGACCTGAAGGACAGAGGAACAAGAGGCACCCACACAGCTGACGTGCGGCAGCAACAACACCACCACCAACAAAAAAACCCAGCACAGAACGTCCCGCTCAGTCTCAGTGGGTTTTCCCTTGCTACAGTGTTCTTTTAATGAGGGAGTCAGCGTCATTGCAGGTTAATCATGTCTTGGGTCCCCGAAGGGAGGGAGGCTGAAATGACCCTTTAGAAATCTGGCCGAGGCTCCCTCCAGCAGACTCCTGGAGACACGGTGAGGCATGTGTGAAATCGCAGGCTGGGATTTCTGTCACTGCTTTGGAGACTGGCAGGAGGATTCTTGGCTGTTTCCGTAATACACGTATTAAACAGAAGTTGAATCAGGGGCTAGGTGGAAAAATCTATGTAATGGAAGACAGAGACACCAATTTTATCATTGCTTTGAAGAACTCAACACTTCCAACTAGAATCTGCATCTCAGAGCAACTTGGTGTGTTTTTGACTCACGGACACTGAAAATGGTATAGGTGTGTTTTCCTTTCTGTGTGGAATGCTATCAGCTTCAGCTTAAAAAAAAATCACATTATTATTAAGAACAAAACACCACCAGATATGATTTGCTGAGCACCTATTATAGGCCAGTCATCATTTTTTACACTTCACAGGTCCTATGCTTCAATTCATCCTCATAGCAATTTTAGGAAGCATCCGTTAGTATTGTCATTTTGTCGCAAAAGGAGAGTGAGGTTCAGAGAGCATCTGTAAATCGTCAAAATCCTCAGTCAGGAGGAGTCAGGGTTAGAATCAAAGTCAAGGTAAAAAACAAAGAGATTGCATCCAAGGCCCAACTCCTAAACTTATTTCCATCCATACATGCACATGATCCCTACCATGTTAAAATGCATGGTGCTAATTTTGACATGCCAAGTGCAAGAAACAAGATGTGAGAAGCCATATATCTGCATGACAACCCTAATGGAATGTGGGCGTGTCTTTTGGAGGCCCCCATGCAACCCACTGTAACTGCTAAATCTGTGATCATTTTTACAAGGACGCAAAGTATGGGAATTCAATTGCTTTCAGAAAAGGGGACTGCCATCCATCCATCCATCCATTCACAGATATGTACTGAGCATCGACTGTGGAGAAACTGACACACAGTATAAATAGTAGTGTATAAATAATAGTATAGCATCAATAAATTTTGATAAAAGCCTCTACACTAATGAAGTTTGCATCTTAAGAGGTGAGGATGAGAGTTACTTCAGATCCCACAATTCCAGCCGAAGTTTATATATTTGTTAATAATGCTACCATGTGCCTGGGAATTCATTACAATTTCTTTCTGAAGATTAAATGAAAGGTTTATTCATGAAAATTCTACTTATCTAAGCTATTAGTGTTGCCGACGTCAGCAATTAGAACATGTCACCAAATTCATTATGATTTCTCATTCAAGCAAGAATAAAGGGTGTTTACTTGGAGACTATGTACTTATGAGTAAGTGAAATACGAGATGCGAATACTTTCATTAAAAAGCAAAAAAAGAAAATTTCAAAGTTACATTACATTAAATTGTTCCGATACCACTTTCCTTGCTTTGAAAAGAACTATTAATAACTATCGCGTTTTATTTGCCAGCTGTTACAACCTTTGGCACAGGAGGCCATGGACAATTACTTTAATATGATATTACTCTCCCTTCTCTCAGATCAACAGAATCACAGTGGGATCATGAGTTTCAGGAAACGACACACAAGAGGCTGAACGCTAAGGTAATTTCCTTAAAACCAAATCTACAGCAACAGAAAAAGCTTAAAAATTTACCAACGGCAACTGGTCCTCCAGAATGGGTACTACTGATAAAAAGTGAGCTTTTATACATTCCATTTTTAATTAATTTTTTATACTTAAAAAAAAAGAAAAAAAAGCTTTCCCTTCTACCACAAGACCCACTTCTTCCTGGTGAGCTCCCCAAAGGGAGGTCTGCTCTTTTCTGGAAGGCATCACTCTTCTAATTAATTAGAAATTGTGCAAGGCAGGGGAGGGGGCAGGGGTAGAAATCAGCAGGGGGTGAAAACATCAAATTCATTCCTGCCTTTTCTACTTCCCGTCCGGAATCTCAGTCTCAGCTCTCTGTTTGGGGGAAACAAACAGCTGAAATTAGCCGAACTGATTCCAGGCCAGTTCATCCTGCTTCTGTGCCAGGCCACACCCGCTGCACGTCTCAAAGGCACCAGAATGTTATGGGGTCCTGTGTCTTTCAGGGGCCACTTCAACAGTTATATTTGTGCCATTTACATCTTTGTCCCCCTCTTTTCTCCCTTAATTCCCAAAACTGAACATGCTGATGGGGGTGGGATGGGGTGGGGGAGGACAAATTCAAACATAACAGAATTACATTAAAAACAAAAATGCAATCCCATCCTTCACAGAGCCATCTCATCTCCCACTTTTTCCGCCTTCCTATCAAGAAGTGACCTCTGTTAACTGTGACTGTCTGTTACTACAATCCCAGACCACGTGATGAACACACACAAAAACATTCAGGCACATCTAGAGCTTTCTTTGAAAACAAAAGTGGAATAATATACGCGTTGTCCTACAAGTTGCTTTCTCAATCTACATGATATTATGGGCAGCCATCACATATATGTGCATGTGTATATTTAACCCATAATATGCATATTAGACTTAGCTCTTTTAATAACTTTTCTTTTTTTTGCTATGCAGAATACACTAGACATTACCCACTGATAGGACTTCAGAATTAAAAAGCAGAGACGTTACTTTGCCAACAAAGGTTCGTAGAGTCAAAACTATGGCTTTTCCAGTGGTCATGTATGGATGTGAGAGTTGGACCACAAAGAGGGTTGAGGGCTGAAGAACTGATGCCTCTGAACTGTGGTGTTGGAGAAGACTCTTGAGAATCCCTTGGACTGCAAGGAGATTCACCCAGCCAATCCTAAAGGACGTCAATCCTGAACTTCACTGTGTAACAGGAGGGAAAGAGGCACAGCTTCTGAAAGAATGACACGGCCCCAGGCCACGACATAAGCCCGTTAGAGTCAAGTGGGACGGAGACGGCAGGCAAGACCAGACGTGATCCTGAATCAGCAGGCGGCACGGTCCACGCAGAGGTGCCATGACAGTCCCAGGGCACTGGGAAAAGACCAAGGAGCGGGCGGTGGCCCGAATCCTGGAAATCCCCACCCCTTCCCCCAAACAGCTGGAAGAGCCCTCCCACTCATGAGCAGATGAGCGTACCCCGCCTATAAAGACTGGCCACACCAATTTCAGGGCCACGCTTGTCCTCTGTGATGGCACAGACTCTGTCTGTGGAGTGTGCTTTGCTCTGAATCTGAATGAATCCATTTCTTACCTATCACTTTGTGTCTCACTGAATTCTTTCTGTGATGAAACATCAAGAACCTGAGTTTTATTAGGCCCTGAAACCAGGTATCATGGATTTCGGCTGGGTTCGAGCGCCAGCCACATGGGTTCAGGTCCCAGTCTGAGGTAAACCGTTTCAACTGGAAGGACTGATGCTATGGCCACCTGTTGCAAAGAGCTGACTCATTAGAAAAGACCCTGATGCTGGGAAAGATTGAAGGCAGGAGGAGGAGGGAATGACAGAGGGCGCGATGGTTGAATGGCATCGCCAACTCGGTGGACATAGAGCAAGCTCCAGGATATGGTGAAGGACAGGGAAGCCTGGCATGCTGCAGTCCATGGGGTCGCAAAGAGTTGCACATGACTGAGAGACTGAACAACAGAATTCACAGGTTAAAAAATAAACAGTGTGTGTGTGTGTGTGTGTGTGTGTGCATGCGCGCACACACACATGTGTAAAATACTAAAAAAAAAAATCAGTGATTCTTCTCATTGGGAAACTGCTTATTTATTACAATATCTCTGTGTTTTCTGGTCTCAGAATGGAATTGCTCAACCTAAAAGGTATGTTTAATTTGTAATGAAACTGCCAATTAGCTCTCCAAAATGACCCCAAACAATTCATGTTCCTTTTACTAACGCATGTTCTTCCTCCCTGCTAAGGAAAACTTTTTTAGAAAGTCTTGCTATGAGCATGAGTCAAACCTCTATTGCAATTTTGCTGCCAGGAAAAGGTCTTGAGCGGATCAGTTCACAGACTCACTCCTGGTGGCGATATTTTCTAGAGAAAGGGAGTGATAAGATAGTCAATGTTAGGCTAGATACGGAAAGAGAAGAATATTCGGTTGAAGGGGACTAGACTCTTGAGTGACAGTCAGTTGGCTAGCTGGGCGACTGATTTTTCAGAACAAGTCTTAATCCCATTAGGGTTTATCAGAAAATTGCTTAAGCAATTTATCAGGAATGAAGCTGAGAATTATATTATGCAAAAAGCTTCTCTTCCAGACCAGAGTTGGGACAACTTTTCTTTTTCATACCCTTTTGTACTCTCTACATTCACCAACAGGGAGGTTATCTGTCTTCTTAATTGTTTAATTTCTCATTGCTTAATTTCTGTTTCTTGGAATTAACGGTAAGGCTGAGGCTTTTTTCAGGTTTGTCAGTTTTCTTCAAGGAATTTCTCCTTCATTGACTTTGCTCATTTTTCGAGTGGGAGGTTCACATTATTCTTTTTGATTTGCAAAAACTCTTTGTATATTTGGGGTAAATTATTTAAGGGTGTATGTGTATGTGTATTTTTTTCTCTTACTCAACCATAAAAAGAAAGTTTGGGAAAAAAAAATCACTTATGTGCCACCATCTCACAGTATGTGGAAGAGAATTCCTCGATTTCTCTTTACTATAATGTCACAACAGTGATGCCCTAAAGCCTTCCCTGTTGCTGTATCTTCTGTAAAGCATCCAGGCCTGTTGCAAGCCTCTTCACCATGTGGTCACAGCCTCAATCTTTAATATTATTCTTGATCACTTTGCCCCGACCCTTTGTGACCCAACATCAGTAATTTCCAGTGGCCCAGACAGATGGTCTATTTCATCCCTGATACCTTTCACACGCTAATCCCTCTACAGTAGAGGTCCGTAACCTTTTTGGCACCAGGGACTGTTTTCGTGGAAGACAAAGCTTCCATGGACTGGGGTTGGGTATAATTTTGGGACGACTCAAGCATCTTTTGTGCACTTTATGTCTATTATTATCACATCAGCTCCATCTCGCATCATCAGGCATTAGATCCTGCAGGTTGGGGACCTCTGCTTTACAGCATCTTCCTGGATACTCTCTCCCCTTAATAAGCCGCATTAGTCTTCCCTGATGGCTCAGCTGGTAAAGAATCCGCCTGCAATGTAGGAGACCTAGGTTCGACCCCTGGGTTGGGAAGATCCCCTGGAGAAGGGACAGGCTACCCACTCCAGTATTCTGGCCTGGAGAATTTCATGGACTGTATAGTCCATGAGGTCGCAAAGAGTCAAATTTCACCTCATCTTCTTGTCCTCCCTCTTCTGGAAGAAACCCTCCCTCATCACTCACCTTGCTCCACTAGAGACAAAGTCGCTCCCTCTTGGGTACCTTGTATGCACCTATTTTCCCCAGAGAAAGCTCATTTTATTTGTTTCTAAGTCTGCCATCCAGAAAAGACTTTAAGCTCTTTGAGGGTAAGGAGTGAATCCTAATTCTTCCTATACCACCTGAGTTTAATACAGGATCTGACTCATCCAGAGCAGAAGCCCAGGAAATAATTGTCCAAGGACTGAAATATCCTTCCTGACACACATCTTGAGGGAAGGATTCACGGAGTGGAGAACGGGGGTGTCTGTCTTTCCTCCACCCCCTGCTGCTTCAACTCTGACAGCAGACCTGCAGTTGGAAGCGAGCAGAGGCTGTCCTCTCTGTTCTGCCACCCCAGTCTCCAGAATTTGAAGGGCTACAACTCTGTGTAGGAAGTGTTAACGCAAACATCATTGGAATGCTGGGGGGCACTTTGTCTTCTGCTGGATTTACAAATTAGAATCCATCTTCATTCAACCAGTTTCACCCAAGATTCTGTAAAGTGGATATAGCGAAAGATAGGTGCCTTTCAGATCACCTGTGATTAAACTCACTGCATTTGTCTTCAAACAAGTGTTTTTTTTTCCCCTGCCCGCAACATATAATTTTAGTCAGCTAACACTAAATTAGACACCCACTCAGATTTATTATGATAAGAACATTCAGTAAGCTAATTTCAAGATGATGACTCCTATAAATTCTTATAATTTATTATTTAGTACTTTGGGTTTTAATCATTAAGTACGTGAAGACTTTGTAGGTCAAACCTGTATTAATGAAGACAGTAATCTATTTTTCAAACTCTGCTCCTTCACCCACCTTTCAAATTGTAAATTAACAGAAATGGATTTAAACACACTTGTAAGAACAAAGACAGTAATTGGGGGTGGGGGGGTACTATCACCCCCAATTGCCTAATTTTCCTAGATCGATCATCAATCATAATTCTGACTTATTTAAGACACATCATGCTTTTCTTTCAATGAAATAATGGAGTCTAAGTTTGAGAAGGCATTAATGCACTAAGAAAATAAAACCCATCACCCACATTGAAAGTTTCATTAAAAAAACAAAGCTGTTCAAATATTAGCTGATGCAATTTCATTAGGTGTTAATCTTAACCCAATGCAGCCATTTTTTACTGCTTTTCTGTGAAGGGTTACAACTTTAGAGAAGCACAGACAGGGAGTAAGATATTAAGTAAAAATATATTTTAGAAAGCTACCGATGTTATCTAAATGAGAGTCTTCTTTATCTCCCAAAT
Organism: Neotragus pygmaeus; assembly: GCA_006410875.1. Classification (NCBI taxonomy): domain Eukaryota; kingdom Metazoa; phylum Chordata; class Mammalia; order Artiodactyla; family Bovidae; genus Neotragus; species Neotragus pygmaeus. Next base: position 979,371 of record SJYV01022987.1, on the reverse strand, counting down.
TCATTGCCAAATTAGAACTTGTTTCCTGATCATCTCAAATGTTCAGTGCTAAAAGACTTAAGGGTTTTATTTTGCTGAACAAAGGGATGCGTTTGATAAATTGCAGGTAAACAGTAAATAAAGTTACCTGCATGGTAATCTCTTTGCATTTTGCCCACAATGAAATTAATTTTTATCATGTTCTAATACAACCTCTACTGGCTCAGACGATAAAGAATCTGCTCACTATGCGGGAGACCCAGGTTTGATCTCTGGGTTGGGAAGATCTCCTGGAGCGGGGAACAGCTACCCACACCTGTCTTCTTGTCTACAGAATTCTGTAGACAGAGGAGTCTGGTGGGCTACAGTCCATGGGGTGGCAAAGAGACGGACACAACTGAGTGAGTCACAATTTCATTTCAACTTTTGATAAAAGCTCATCATAAGCAACTTGAAAAACAGAGTAGAAAAAAGAACAATGTTCCCCGTGATACTTTGAATAGAAAAATAAGTATCAGGACACAACATGAAATAAGCCTTCAACAGAGTCACTACTATGTGAAAACAATTGTGTATATGCTGAGAAAAATCTAGGTCATACAGCAAAGTGATAATAGCACTTATCTTTAGAAGACGGTACAACAGACAATCTTATTTTTCATTTCCTTTGCTCATTTTTAAATCTAATATTCTGGAAATGCCTTCAGAAATAAAGAGGCATATGTCTGCATCCATAATATTGAAAGCATTTTAAATTATATCAGTGTCTGAATCTCCACATGAGAGAGAGACCATGTTACCTGGAGACTTACAGGTGAGGGGGGTTCCACTCATTGATTACACCAAGGACTGCTCATGGGATATCACATATGCTTCCAAGTTGGCCTTCAAAACAGGAAGCCAGCTATATGCATTTGTACTATGCTTTCAGCGTGCATGCCGAATTATTTTAGAAGTCTGTTTCCTCCTCTCCTATCCACTCCGGGAAGGCTGAAGTATTTCAAGTTTTTAAATAAAATCCTTGATGAGACGAACACACAAGATTCTACCTCACGCTTGGAAGGATTCACGAGTGATGGAGACCAATGAAGGGGTTTTAGCGAACTGGGTTATAGCAAGTTTACTAAAACTTGATTTCTGGATTTTACGTGTTATTAACTAAGTAAATAAGAATAATGAGAATAGTAAAAATAATACCTATTATGTAGTATGAGTTTGCCATAGCTATGTGGAACACTGAATTAATAAACCTCTTGCAAATCTGAAGTTCCCACACTAACTAAATGAATGACTCCTATTTTACAGATGAGAAAACTGAGTTATAACATCACTAATGATCTGCATGTGACCTTAGGTCAGCCAATGCTTGGTAGAGCTGAGATACACATGGTACTATCTGACTCATCTCCAAGATACCTTTTAATCATCAGGAGAAAGAAGCCTGCCACCAACAACCTTTTGAGAAAGTGATAGATACAGGGGGGAAAACAGACTGATTAACTTCTAAAAGTTTCCGTCCAAAAATGTGTAACTGCTAAAATCACAAAATAGCTAAAAACATTTAGTTACTTTGAACTGTTAAGCTCTTGGATTATTTATCCTGTAGGCAGGGTCTGTACTAACAATGATGAGTAACATATCACATCCAAATTTAGCACATTCTAAATGACAATAAGAACTTCATGTCTCATACAGTTTTGGTGGGTCAGGCATTTAGGGGCAGTGTAGCTGGATGGTTTACAGCCCCCTCATCATGGCAGGCAAGCTGGTTCTGGCTGTTGGCTGGAGGCCTGAGTCCTTCATCACGTGGAACTTGCCACAGGGCTGCTTGAGCATCCTTACAACATGGTGTCTAACTCGCCCCCACCCCTGGAGCGAATGGACCCAGAGACCGCAAGGCCAGAGTGTCAGTGTCTTTTGTCCCTGAGCCTCAACAGTCATGTTCATATTCCCTTGTCAGTCCTAGTCAGAGCAGGAGGGAACTGCAGAAAGTGCAAGAAATCCAGGAGGCCAGAGTCTTTAGGGGCCACCTTGGAGGCTGGCCATCGCAGAATCTCTTCCCCCCTTGATCTAGATGACCCTGGGACTAGGAAGTACGTAAGGCTGCACTCTGACGTTTGAGCAATGAAATGAAGTCAAAGTGGGTCAGATAGGAGAAGGAAAAGTCACCCTAAGAAACAAGGGTACCTCATTCAGTCACCCTGGATTGCAGGACCAGCAGTCCATGGGATCAGAAAAGTACTGTGTTTCAAAGAGCTAGGGGAGGAGTGAAGTTCACTGCCAGCGTCTATGTGTTTGTGTCTTTGTGTATAAAATACCAGACAGGGAATGACAGAAAAGGGAAAAAAAAAAAAAAGGAGGAGGAGGAGAAGTGGACTCCATTAGAGGCTCCAAAAGAGGTTGTACTGATGATGATGAAGAGTGTAACATTATTTTATAAAATGCAGGATAAAAAAAAAAGAACTCCAATATTTAAAAATTAATATACCATGTGTGAGAATACATCAACAAATAAAATCCGACATGAAAAATTTTGAACACTTTGTCTATTCACCCTAAAATGTATAAAATTGGGCAAAGAGTTGGAGGGTGTCTCACCAGGAGAATGAACAAACACTTTGCACTTGGGATCACCTGGTATTTTGAGACCCACTGGGTCAGCAAGTAAGTACAAAGCACCTCCCTGTGCCCGGCACCATCCCAGGTCAGTGGACAAATTAATGAACAAGACAGACAAGGTGCCCCAAGTCCTAGTTTGGGAGATGGGTAATGAACAGATACAAGTGTGCAGGATACCCCCATCATGAAAGTATTGAGCTTGTTATCTTATGAGGCAACCAAGCTTTTGAGTCATCCAGGCAACTGACCTTTACTTGGCTCCATCCCTGTAATTCTACCAATTAGGAAACACTGTTCTTTCTGCTCAAATTCACAAGAGCATTTCAACCTATGTTATAATTACAGCCCTCTTTGAAAATGATTGATTTGGTACTTGGTCTATATATCAGTCTCAATGAGTTTGATTACTGTGAGTCTGCAGCAAGATCAGCTCTTTCTGGGTTGACAAAATCTAATTTCAGAGTTAGCAAACTTGAAGGCGAGATTCATACTGTTAATGGACTCACCAAGGTAAATACCACCTGGGAAGCTTCTGGAAAGTCATCCATCTGGCTTCCATTGTTCACACCTGCCCACTTCTTTCAAAAGATAACTGACATTTTATACATTAAAAAAAAAAAAAATTGCCTCTAGGAACCATGAAGAAAATACTGCACAGACAAATCCAGGATACTCAGAGAGACTGTCATGTTCTGATTCCTTATTCATGGTTGATATTAATAATTGATCACAGAAACCTTCTGGGTTGAGCCAATATGGCTTCTGAGTCCTGCTCACATGTTGCCACATAAGGACACTAACAACTGATCTGTGTTTGGATATGGTGAGGCTCAAAGACCGGAGATGTCAGTGTCTGTTTGTCCCAACTGGGTTCTCCAAATTGAGCCCTGAGTCCGTACACTTTGGGCTCATAGGCACTGATATACGAGGCACAGAGAAAGCCTGGGTAAGGCTTGTTGTGATGTTAAGATTTCAACAATCGTGAATGTGGATGGTGATAGACTTTGATTAATAAGAGGTAAGGGTGGGACTCTTAGGAATCCTGAGTAATGGAGAGGAGAGGAATAAACAGCTTTATATACCAGAGTTTCATTTCAACATCATTTTAATAGTGAGGAACTATAGATAATATATTATATTCCCAATAACTGCAGAGTAGATAAGTTATAAGAACTTTCAGTTAATAGTTTTCTATCTAGCTGATGCTTGGCATTAATAAAGACTGTGTTATGATAGGTGAGTGTACTGCTATAAGGTTAAGTGAAAAACTCAGGATACAGCATCAAATATAATACAGTACAAATAATGATATTAAAAAAAAAGTAATAAACCCAATTATAGAGGGGTAAATTTGAGTGGGATCAAGAAAACATTGACCATGGTTGCTGTCTAAATGATGACACATTAGCTAAGTATTATTATTTTCTTCTCTTCCATTTTTTTTTTCCCTAGTCACTCACTTCCTGTTTGGTATTTTATACACACACACACAGAGGAACTGGTAGTGAAAACTGCAGAGTAAAAGTCAAATTCTCACTCTACTTTCTGTGAGGTCTCTTACATTTCGGTAGGAAAAAAGCAAACTTCCTCCTTTGTTCACTGCATCAAGATTAAAGATCTAGTCTAGTGAGAAAAACAAGTGTACTGGGTTTCGTCATGAAGTTTGCCAAGGAAGGCCCTTTCTCAAAATGTGGCTGTGGTTTTTTTGTGTTTTTTTTTGACAATTTTGTGTGATTTCACAGTTCCTAAGAATGGGTGAATCGGAGGTCACTGCAAGTGTTTTTTGGACCTTTTGCAAACCTCAATGGATCATTGCTCCTGGCGGGAAAAGAGGTCTGCAGTGATGCCTGACCAGAAGGGAGGTGGGGCTGGGAGCGTTGCCTAACTTACTGATGAATTGCTAAATCGCTTAAGCTTCCTAGGGGACACCAAGTAGACTCGGGCAGCTGTGCTGAGGGCACCGGCCTTCCCTGGGCAACCACGGCCACTTCACCATGGCGCCCACCTGTCCTACTGCAGGTCAAGGGAAGGGAGCCTTTGCCAGTTACTCCCAAGTCTGCACCTTCACCGCTAAATGGAAAACGCAACCACGGGTAGCAGGAAGAGAAGCACCCTAACTTGTCTGCAAGGGTTAAAGCATGTGCTAGATAGATGCATCGGGCCATTAAGGAAAGAGAGGAAAGGAAGGTACGGGCCTCTTGGCCCAACTCCCATCTATTTTGAGAGCCTCTCTGAGACTGAGAGCTGGTGATCCAACCTCATCACTACTTTCACTGGTAGAAGGAGAGCGGACCCATCAAGCCTTTGCTTTCTGCTTCAGGGTCAGCCCTAGGCAAATCTGTTAATTAGGCTAAATCTGGTCTGCTTACATATGCTCCGGCTTTCCTGCTCTGTACCTTCTCCCCTCTCTCCACCAGGACCGGCTCCCCATACCCTCAGGCGACCCCAGATTAAGAACTTTCCATTCCCAGGGTGTTTACAGGGCTCACTCCACCTAGAGTCCTGCACCTACTGAGCTCTGTCTCAACCTTGGTGTGAGCTGATGAATACACAGTCTTCCACGCCCACGGGGATTCTTTCTCAAGAACTGATCCAGACCAAAGGACTGGTTCTGACTGTTAGCAAATGCAGTACATTTAGTCAGACTGGCTGGGAAGGTATTTGGGGGCAAAGAGAACTGAAAGCTTTTCTCAAAAATAACACTAATAACTAAAGTGTTAGTTGCTCAGTAGTGTCCGACTCTCTGCGACCCCTCCAGGCTCCTCTGTCAATGGAATTCTCCAGGCAAGAATACTGGAGTGGGTTACCATTCCCTTCTCCAGGGAATCTTCCCAGCCTAGGGATCGAACCTGGGTCTCTTGCATTGGCAGGTGGATTCTTTACCATCTGAGCCACCAGGGAAGCCCATGGAAAACTAAAAGGAGCGCTTATGCAGAAGTCAATCTGTAAATGGATACTGTGCTACTTGCTTTCCGTACACTATCTCCAAGTCTTCTGTATTCACTCAGTTCAGTTCAGTTCAGTCGCTCAGTCGTGTCTGACTCTTTGCGACCCCATGAACCACAGCACACCAGGCCTCCCTGCCTATCACCAACTCCCGGAGTTCACTCAAATTCACGTCCATCGAGTCGGTGATGCCATCCAGCCATCTCATCCTCTGTCGTCCCCTTTTCCTCCTGCCCCCAGTCCCACCCAGCATCAGTAGCATTTGCTATATAACAAGCCACTGCAAAATGCAGTGGATAAAACAGCAACCACTTTTTATAAAAAGGCCAGGCTTGTCTGCATGGGCTGAGTTCTTTCTCTGGTGTGAACTGTCTAGACTGATTTCCGCTGAGCTCACTCTTGTGTCTGGGGTCATATGTTGGCTTAGCCAGTAGCTGGAAGACTCTAGAATGGCCTCACTCACATGACTGGAGGTCAGCAGGCTGTCTATTACGGCAACGAGGCTGCCTTCATATGTCTCTCACGTTCCAGCAGCCTAGCTCAGACTTGTTCTAGTGGTGGTTTCAGGGTCCTAGGCAACAAGAGAGCAAATCCCGATAGCTAAGCGCTTTTCATGTCTGTGCTTATATTATCTTTGCTAAGGTCTCATTGGTCAATGCAAGTTACTTGGCCAACCTGATTTAAGTGGTGGACAATTAGATGCCATCTCTTAATGGGAGGATGAACAACATCTTATAGGGTGGGTGTGGATGCAGTGGAGAGAAAAATGTTTTTCTTTTTTAAAAAGAAAACCAAAAACCTACTATCTTTACAATCTACCCTACCTTCCTCGAACCTTAAATTGTGGCTGCTATTATTTCCATGTTACATAAGAACAAAATGAGACTTAGAAAGGTTAAATAATATCCTCAAGAAAAGTGAGATGCTGTTTGATTGGAATCAAGTATGAACTCATTTTTTAAAATATGTATTTCATATGGATTAGAATCAGGATTATATTGGATATGAATTGGGTATGAACTCATATTTAACTATGCATGCATGAATGCATTGCTAAGTCACTTCAGTTGTGTCTGACTCTGTGCGACCCCATGGACAGCAGCCCACCTGTCCACGGGATTCTCCAGGCAAGAATACTAGAGTGGGCTGCCATTTCACTCTCTGATTTTATCACTAAGTCACGTCTAACTCTTTGGAGCCCCATGGACCATAGCCCACCATGTCTGTCCACGGGATTTCCCAGGCAAGAATACCAGAGTGGGTTGCCATTTCCTTCTCCCATATTTACCTATAGATTGCCAGGAGAAATACCAGTAACCTCAGATATGCAGATGACACCACCCTTATGGCAGAAAGTGAAGAAGAATTAAAGAATCTCTTGATGAAAGTGAAAGAGGAGAGTGAAAAAGTTGGCTTAAAGCTCAACATTCAGAAAATGAAGATCATGGCATCTGGTCCTATCACCTCATGGCAAATAGATGGGGAAACAGTGGAAACAGTGTCAGACTTTATTTTTGGGGGCTCCAAAATCACTGCAGATGGTGATTGCAGCCATAAAAATTAAAAGACGCTTACCCCTTGGAAGGAAAGTTATGACCAACCTAGACAGCATATTAAAAAGCAGAGACATTACTTTGTCAACAAAGGTCTGTCTAGTCAAGGCTACGGTTTTTCCAGTAGTCATGTATGTATGTGAGAGATGGACTGTGAAGAAAGCTGAGCGCCAAAGAATTGATGCTTTTGAACTGTGGTGTTGGAGAAGACTCTTGAGAGTCCCTTGGACTGCAAGGAGATCCAACCAGTCCATCCTAAAGGAGATAAGTCCTGGGTGTTCATTGGAAGGACTGATGTTGAAGCTGAAACTCCAATACTTTGGCCACGTGATGCGAAGAGCTGACTCATTTGAAAAGACCATGATGCTGGGAAAGATTAAGGGCAGGAGGAGAAGGGGACGACAGTTGGACATGGGTTTGGGTAGACTCCAGTAGTTGGTGATGGACAAGGAGGCCCGGTGTGCTGCGGTTCATGGGATAACAAAGAGTCAGACACAACTGAGTGACTGAACTGAACTGAACGTATATTTATAAATATACAATTTGTCTACGTATAAATACCTTAAGATATATAACATACACCCACACAGATAGAGTAATAATAAAGATATGCATGTAGGCGTGAGTTAGTATGCCTACATGTACTGATACTTCCAGACTCTGCCCACTAAGAGGTCCTAAAAGCAATGATCCCCAGGGAGTATGGTGCTAGTAACCTAGCACCCAGATCTTGGTTTCTAAATACCATTCTCCAGTAAATGCAACCAAGATTCCCTGGAAAAGGAATTAACTCCAAGAATGGGACAGAGAAATACAAAATGACAGGGAACCTCCCATGGTGTAAAAAAGTAAGGAAGTGCTCAGAAAGTGATGGGGTATGCTGAAAGGGTTCAGAAGCCGACCTGGAAGAGCTCTTATTGGCCAAAGCTGGACCAGTTTGAGCACCAAACTGCATAACAGCGTTATTGTATTATGACCTATAAAACAAAGTAAATATCTGTGTCCATACCAATACGAACGAACACTTGATTAAATAAATAAATGAAGAATGGATAGCCTTCCATGGAGAGAAACTCTGATAAATAAATGTATAAGGAAAACAAACTTATGGCTAGCAAAAGGGAATGGGGGGTAGGGATAAATCAAGAGTTTGGGACTAACATATACACACTACTATATATAAAACATAACCAACAGGGACTTACCGTATAAGCACAGGGAACTCTACTCAATATTTTTGCAATCAGCTATAAGGGAAAAAATTTTGAAAAAAGATATATGTATATGTGACTGAATCACCTTGCTCTACACCTGAAGCAGTGGAAATCAATTACATTTCAATAAAAAAAATAAAACAAGTTTAGATGACATGACGGAAATCGAAAGTTATCAGAACAACCTGTTTGAGGCAAGATCCACAGATAGATGCTAAAATTAGTGAATGAAAATTTCAAGAGAAATAGTCTCAAAGCAACTCCCTCAAGATATGCACTAATTACAAATGGGAAAAAAGTAACTTTCAGTGCATAGAGGACAACACGTTGGCCAAGAAATCAAGCCGAACGCCACCAGTAATGAGACATTTTGATGCCACGTACCATTCAATATGATGGGCTGAGCCAGGGCAAACCACATGTGGGTATTCTTGCCAAAAATACAAAACCTCATTCTAATTAGGATAAAACATCAAACAAATCTGAACTGAGGACACTCTACAAAAATAATTCACCAGACTCTTCAAATGTGTCAAGATCATTTAAGAAATAATAATATTAATGAAGACCAAGAAACGAGCACGAATCGGAGGAGGCTGGTAAGACAAGACACTAAATGGCAGAGTGGTACCCAGGTTGAAACCCGAAATAGTGAGAGAACCTGAGTAGAAACACCAGAGAAATGCAAATTAAATGTTAGCTGAGTTAACAGCATTGCACCAGTGTCAATTTCTAAGACTGGGGAAAACACACCATGTTAGTATCAGGAAAGGTGGGGAGCTGGAAGAAGAGTGCATGGGCGCTCTGCATTATTTTTGTGACTTTCCTGTAAGGCGAAATTGATTTCAAAACAAACAAATTAAAAAAAAGAAGAAGTGAAAACTCAAACTTCCCCAAGGTCTGAATTCAAACCCAGTTTTGCCTGATTCCAAAGTCCATGTTTTCCCCCTCGGCCATGCTTCCGCATCCAACCCTGCACAGCCTGCTGTCTCAGAACTGGTTAAGCCTGGACGAGGACAGCACTTCCAAACGAATCATTCTACGGGAAAAACTGGCGGCACAGTGAGGCCCAAACCCACTTACTNAATCAATCCAGAAATATTTCTAGTTAAGAAAAAACTCCTTGTGTGGACTTTGTTTGGTTTTGTTTTCTTTTTTGCTTTTTCTATTAAAACTAGACTATTCAATTATTGGGTTAAGAGCCAATTAAGCAATTAATCAGTAAAATGGTAATTAATTAAAAGTCTTTAAAAGTATGTCTAGGGGAATAACTTTAGGCAAGAAAATTGAGGTTCTAAAAACATGTTCAATTATAATTGGCAAAAGTATCATTTGGAAGAATGGTAAACTAAAAATCCAACGTTAATCACTATGAAAGCTGATGTCAACACTCTATGACCCCCCTCTCTCAAGAAAAAGTCCTGAAGTAGCAGGAACCCATATGTCCAACTCTTACTAAAATTCAATGTTATTAAGTTCATTTGTTTAGCCTGAAATGAAACCAAGAGATGAGACGCCATGTTTGACACTGAAAAGAAAGAGTAACAGTTTGGGGAAACTAGAGCTATTCCCTGTAGTAAGTAAAAGTAACATTTCTGTGTCTTCTTTTGAAACTGAAAGGAAAAATGGCAACTTAGATGGGTTCATCTTTGTTCCTTAGGAGCATTAATACGTAATGTAGGGGACAAGAGAAACTGGGAAACAGCAGAATAGAGCAGTGGATCAGGAGTGGAGGCAGAGACCCAGGACTGCTTCCATCGTGTCTCTNGGGCCTTTGGGGCAGGGGGTGAGCTGTCAGACCCTCAGAGGGGCTGTGTCCACAGCATGGGCGCTTGGGGGGCCTTTGGGGCAGGGGGTGGGCTGTCAGACCCTCAGAGGGGCTGTGTCCACAGCATGGGCGCTTGGGGGGCCTTTGGGGCAGGGGGTGAGCTGTCAGCCCCTGAGAGACATGTACACAGAGGGGGACGGCGTTGCCACCCGGCTGCTAGCCTGTCCTGAGGACAGGTTCCTGAAACCTTTCAGCAGGCAGGAGCAGTTGTGCAAGTTCTGATGCATGTCATTTTGGGAAAATCACTCCCGTTGATTTCTGCGTAGTTACTTCATGCTCCCAATTGGCAGTGAAAACCAGAGGCACGGCTGGGCGTCTGTCCCACGGGGAGATGCACGCTCAGGCTCGGGCGCGGCCGCAGCTGGGGGCAGACGGGCTGTGCGGGGCACCGGCAGCCACTTGCGGTGCCTCCCTGTCTGGGAGCGGGCACAGACCAGGGAGACCTGTGGTGGATCGGGGTGACGCACACGTCAGGAGCCAGGGCGCCCCCGCCATCCCTGCTGGCCTCTGTCTGCGGCCTACTTGTTGCCCGTTCCCCCTGCCTGGAGAGCCCTGGTCCTGGAGGCCTGCGGCACGCGGTGTGTGCTGGGTGCCCGGGGTGGCGCAGGGCCCTCGGGCACAGAGCTGCTGCCGGCCGTGTCTGCCGAGCCCCAGCCCCTGCCCCTGGCGGGTCTCGGCACAGTTGTTGCGTCCTTGACCACAGGGACTCCTCTTGGCTTTCCAACCCTGAGATTTCAAGCCTGTCGCAGTTTCCATGGAGACGGGCTTGGTGAGAAGCCGTCTGCTTCGGGCCACGCTGGTCAGCGTTGCTGCGTCCACGTGATCTCCTGCTTTGCGAGGATGCTTCTGTGATTCTGACCCGTCACCGTCCAGCACCGGGTGCAGGGAACTTTGTGCCGTTAGGGCTTTTCTGGAAAGTCTCAGATTACTTCAAAATGAAAGGTCAGAAACGGAAAAGCATCTCCTTACCTAGAAACATTCACCTTTAAAAAATTCTGGGTGCGCTAGACTCCGTTCCTCGAGTCTCCTTCCTCGAGCCCTGGCAGGAACACGCTGAGATTTGTGCGCTTTAATTTTTCAGTATCATTTGGCTGCGCCGAGTCTTTGCTGCCGCACTTGGGATCTTCTGTTGCAGCTGGTGGGATCTAGTTCCCTGACCAGGGGTGGGACCTGGGCCCCCTGCCTTCAGAGTCACTGGGGCACCAGGGCGGTCCTCAGCATGCGCCTTTTGCTGCCTGTGTTGCAGACCGAGTCTACGTGGGGCCGGGGCAGCTGTATCAAGACCTGCAAAACTTGCTGCATGACCTCAGCGTCGTCGGTCACATCGCTCAGCTGGTTGGAAACCTCAAAGGAAACTATCAGGTGACGGCCAAATCTTGGGTTTAAATTCTGTTTTAGTTTCTAAACCATCGTCAGAAGGGGGAACTGGAGTGACTCCCGTTTCCGAGGAGCTGAAGCGTTCCGGTGTAACCGTCTCCGCCTTGAGGCTGACTCGAGCCTCCGTTCTCTTAGAGCCGTCCTGGCACCATGTGACCCTCCTCCCGAAGGAGCCTTTCTCCTGATGTGAGGAGTGTCACTGGTCTCCCTGGGTCTTTCATGTCACGGCATCGCTTTTTTCCTCTCCCTCGGTTCGGTGCTGTCTTCCTAACACCTTTCCATACACTCGTGCGTCTCCTCCTAGAACCTGAACCCGTCGGTGGCCCAGGACTGGACGTCCGGCTTACAGAGGCTGATTCTGAAGAAGGAAGAGGAGATCCGAGCGGCCGACTGCTGCCGGGTGCAGCTGCAGCTCCCGGGGAAGCAGGACAAGTTAGTGGGCCTCCGCGGGGGGCCTGCGAGCTCGGGCCTCTGTCCCAACCTGCTCGTCTTCACAGTTCGGGGACTGTATCCTACAGGCAGGCCCCGGGACTGGGTTTCACGTGTTGGAGCCCACTTGCAGAGTGAATGGCCTTCCCTTCTTTCTGTAGGTCCGGCCGGCCGACTTTCTTCACCGCTGTGTTCAACACCTTCACTCCCGCCATCAAGGAGTCCTGGATCAACAGCCTGCAGATGGCCAAGCTCGCCCTGGGTAAGACGGGTTGAGGTCAGCTGATGAAACAAGGGGTGGCATGCGTTCCTCTCTTATGATGGTGCACGCCTGGGAGGGTAAGACCGCGGCTGGGAAGGAAGCTTAAGAAGGGGTTCGTCCGGTCACCCGCAATAACGTCTTCACCTCTGTCCATTCTCCCTGGCGGCTGCAGAGGAGGAGAACCACCTGGGCTGGTTTTGTGTGGAGGACGACGGGAACCAGATCAGGAAGGAGAGACACCCACTCCTCCTGGGACACATGCCCGTGACGGTGGCCAAGCAGCAGGAGTTCAAGGTGGGGCCCGGGCAGCCTTGGGTGTGGCCTCCGGGCTGGCGTGTGTAGAGATCCTGCAGGATTGGGGTGCTTCAGGCCAGAGGCTGCTCGTCTCGGCCGCTGCCCTGCCCTCCTCCCAGGCCCCTCGCCCGGCAGCTGGGCTCCCACATGGGCCATAGTTGGGGGCCCTCTGCCGGCCTGGGCTGTGGGGCCACTCTTCACTGAAGCAAACCCACCTCCAGCTGGCCTGGTACGGGTGTGCCTGTGCTGTGCACTCAGGCGGGGTGACCAGCGACTGCTGTGACTGCTGAGACACGTGGGTGCATCTTTCTTTAAGAGACATGTTACTATTTCCCACGTGGTCTCTGGCTGACACTCAGACCCGGAGCTCCCTCGGTTTACAGGGACCCCTGCAGTGGCAGAGCCCGCTCCCTAGGAGAGGCATGGGCCTGTCGATGTGGCCTCCCCCGTGGGGATGCAGCCCCTGGGCACACTGAGCCGTTTTGCTTCTAGAAACGAAGTCTCTGCAACTTGTACATCTGTCTTTTCCTCTCTCAGTCTCTGTCATTTCCGTGGCCTATGTCAGACACTGTTATCTTTTAAAAGACTTGCCTTCCAGCCTCCTCTGTGTCCTGTTTTAAATTCGGGTCTTTTATTTTATTCCCCTTTAGATTGAATGTGCTGTTTATAATCCTGAGCCATACCTGAATAATGAGAATCAGTCAGACTCATTTTCCGTGGCTCACGGTTTCCTGTGGGTAAGACACCTTTGTTTGTTTTTAATTCAGGTTCGTGAAGAATCCATATCCACAGTTAATGAGATGAAAAACTGACAGGGCCGTCCCGTAGATTGCTGTGACTGGTCAGTGCACTATAAACATGGAAGTCCCAGATGGTAAAAGGACAATCCTAGAGTGAAATGTTTCTCTTTTTTCTTTTTCAAATAAAACTTCTCCAGATTAGTTTCAGTCCAAAGACAACTAACTTAAATAATAGAAATATTTAAATGTTTTTTTTTCTTTCAACTGGGGCAGTTCTCGCCCCTTTTCTCCTCTTTTTATATCCTTGTTTTCTTAGGTAAGACCTGGTTTAAGACTGATTCTAGTCCGTATTTCCAGACTTTGAATTACATATCGATGGGCCTCTACTATAGTACTAGGTGTTCAGGTTTTAAAGGATATAAGTGTGACTTTTACAAGAGCAAAACTGTTCTCTCGTTACTTAAGTAAAGGAAAAGTTTACCTAATTGAACAGAGGGTGGCAGAGGAAGCATACGTGGAAGGTCATTCCACGCTATCGGGAGCTGGTTCGCACTCCAGAGCTGGGTCTCGCTGTGGCCGTGGGGGGTCAGCTGTGCAGGCACCGTGGGAGCCCCCCGCTCACTTCCCCCCCTGACCCCCAGATCGGGAGCTGTACCAGTCAGATGGGCCAGATCGCCATCGTCTCCTTCCACAACTCCAGCCCCAAGGTCATCGAGTGCTTCAACGTGGAGTTCCGCGTGCTGTGCATGGCGTACATGCCTGCTGAGGACAGGCCCCGCGAGCCCGAGGGTGGGGCCCGGGTGCTGGGCGTGCCCGCTGTCTGCCTGGGGACGGAGGAGGGCAGGTGAGCGCCTCCCCCGGCCCTGGGCCTCGCCACTGCCCCTCCCTGGCGGCTCTGCTGGGGTCTGTGCGGTGAGGGTGGAGCAAGCTGGGACTCAACTGTGAAGGAGCTCCTGTGTGGGACGTTCCCGGGGAACCCCAGGGGGTGGCAGCACCTGTCAGGGAGAGTTCTAGTTCCTGCTGCCCTTTGCCGCAGATGCACTTCCTGCTGATTCACGCGTCTAAGTGCACATCACTCTTAGACTTCAGGATGAAACGGCTGTGCTCTGTGTTAACCTCACACTGAGCATCGTTCAGAGTTTAAAGGGAAGTTGCGTTGACTTTCCTAGTGTGAAGTCCCTAGATCTATAGGAAGAACTGGGCTTAAAAAAGAATCCAGAACTTGTCTTTTAAAAGAGAAGAGAGAGATGAGAGGGTCAGCAGCCTTTTCAGTGAAACCAGGTGTTTGCAGAAGGAGCGGGAGGTGGGGAAGGGCAGGCTGGGGTGGACAGGCATCTCCTGCTCCGTGGCTGCGCCCTTCCGTGTGAGCAAGCGCCCACCGGGTGATGTGTCTCTCAGCATCTCCATCTACAAGAGCAGCCAAGGCTGCAAGAAGGTGCGGCTGCAGCACTTCTTCACCCCGGAGAAGTCCACGGTCATGAGCCTGGCCTGCACATCCCAGAGCCTGTACGCCGGCCTGGTCAACGGCGCCGTGGCCGTCTACGCCAGAGCGGACGGTGAGTGTTCCGGGGTGCGCCGGCACACAGGTGTCACTGCCGCATCTGGGGTGCGGGGTTCACTCCAGGCCGAGTGGCAGTCCCATCAGTACCTGCCACCCCACATCCCGAGGCTCCCGTGACTCAGTCAGTCCCGAAGGGAGGACGTGGACAGAGGCCGGCCACCCGGTACAGCGCCAGCTGTTGGGTTAGGGTTAGGCCGCTCAGCACAGTGCCAGCTGTTGGGTTAGGGTTAGGCTGCCCGGCACGGCACCAACTGTTGGGTTATGGTTAGGCCGCTCAGCACAGTGCCAGCTGTTGGGTTAGGGTTAGGCCACCCAGCACAGCGCCAGCTGTTGGGTTAGGTTTAGGGTTAGGCCACCCAGCACAGCGCCAGCTGTTGGATTAGGATTAGGCCGCTCAGCACAGCGCCAGCTGTTGCACACACTTCACTGTGTCCCAGAGTAGAAGCCTGTGGCCCTGGGCAGGGGCGGGTTAAGGCCCGCGTGGAACTCCTGCAGAGGATGAGAGGCACGGCAGGATCCGGGGTCCCTCAGGGAGATTTCACTCTGCAGAAGACCCATCGTTTTGCTCCTGCTTGGTGTGATTTCGTGTTTAAATACACACTTATTCAAAATCACATGACTGTTTATCATGGGGTTCTCTCTGCTTCTCTTCTCTGTGACCTTTGTTCAGCATTACTCACTCAAGTTGTTTTTTCTGCTGTTCCAGTAGAGTTTAAATTTCATGGGAACTATTGACTATTTGAAAGTTTGAAATGACTATGATATATTTGGTCTCCAACTTGATTTGGGGTGTCCNTGGAACTCCTGCAGAGGATGAGAGGCACGGCAGGATCCGGGGTCCCTCAGGGAGATTTCACTCTGCAGAAGACCCATCGTTTTGCTCCTGCTTGGTGTGATTTCGTGTTTAAATACACACTTATTCAAAATCACATGACTGTTTATCATGGGGTTCTCTCTGCTTCTCTTCTCTGTGACCTTTGTTCAGCATTACTCACTCAAGTTGTTTTTTCTGCTGTTCCAGTAGAGTTTAAATTTCATGGGAACTATTGACTATTTGAAAGTTTGAAATGACTATGATATATTTGGTCTCCAACTTGATTTGGGGTGTCCATGTCCATTTCTTCCAGTGTTAAGAATTTATTCAGGCTTTATTTTTGTTTATTGGGTGACCTTAAACCTACCCCCCACCAAAGTTTACTGAGATATGACTGACATATAACACTGTGTAAGTTTGAGGTACACCATATCTTGACTTGATACATGTATATGTTACAAAGTGGTCACCACCACCTGCTAACTCTCACCCCATCGCATCACGTGCTAGCCACTGCTCTTTTTGTTCTGAGAACATTTAAGGTCCTTTCTCTTAACCGGTTTCAAGTATGTTGTTAACTGTAACCATAATGCTGTGCATTAGATCCTCAGAACTTTTCATCTTATAACTGAAGTCTGTGCCCTTTGGCCATCCTCTCCCTGTCTCCGCCACCCCCAGCCCCTGGCAACCACCCTTCTGCTCTGTTTCTATGAGTTTGGCCCTTATAGATTCCACATATAAGTGAGACCATAACAGTGTTTCCTTTTCTCTGACCTGTTTCACTTAGCATCGAGTCCTGCTGGTCCATCCATGCTCTCTCAAGTGGCAAGATTTCATTCTTCCTTATGGCTGAGTAATATTCCATTGTGTGTATACATATCATGTTTTCTGCATCTGTTCATCCATCAGCAGCTTAGGTTGCTTCTGTGTCTTGGCTGTTGTAAATAATGCTGCAGTGAACATTGAAGAGTGTGTTACCATTTCAGAGTGGTGTTTCTGTTCTGTGTGGATTGATACGTGCCCAGCAGTGGCGCTGCTGGAGCGTGAGGTAGTTCTTTTCAGCTTTCTGAGGAACCTCCATACTGTTCTCCACGGTGGCTGCAGTGGAGAACATTCCCACTTACATTCCCAGCAGCAGTGCACAAGGCTTGTCTTTCCTCTGCATCCTCAGCAGTGCTTGTTATTTCTTGTCTTTTTGGTGATGGCCATTCTGACAGGTGTGAGGTGATATCTCACTGTGGGTTTGGCTTACATTTCCCTGATGATGAGTGATGCTGAGCATCTTTTTATGTACCTGTGTGTTGTCTTTGAAGAAATGTCAGTTTGAGAAGTGAATTTGAATGAAATTGGAAGAAATTTTTTCTTTTAAGATGGATCCTGGAATTCCGAGCCTCAAATGGTGATTAAGTTGGGCGTCCTCCCAGTTCGAAGTCTGCTCTTGATGGAAGACACGCTCTGGGCGGCGTCTGGAGGTCAAGTTTCCATCATCAGTGTGGAGACTCTCGCTGTGGAGGTAAGTTGTTTTAAGTGGCGACGCCATGTGGGAAAGATGCCGTGCACCAGTGCACTGATTTCCCAGGCATGGCTGAGGCACGCCTCTCGCCTGTAGAAAGCTCAGGCAGCGTCTTGCCTGCAGCCACTGTGCTAAAGGAGAGCCCTCCTAGTTTGGCATGGGAAGAAGGATTAACTTGAGGATCCCACGGCCCTTTTCTAGCCACACTCATGGGATAATTATGCGTTGCATACCTGCTGATTAGTATTAATGTTACTTTAAAAAATGTGTTTGGTAGGAACTTAGTGGGAAGTCTTCAGGGACATATGGAAGCTTAGTGTTTGATTAAAGAGCTATTTCTCATCAGTGCGGTAACCAGATTTATTCAGTAGAGATGACAGCTGTTGGAGAAATCAGAGCTGGGTCTCAGACCCCGACTCTTTACCCTGGAGGCATTATGGACAGAGGGATGTTAGAGCCCAAAGAAAGCCACAGACACGAGGTGCAGACAGTGGGGTGTGCTGGCCATTGGACCACAAGCCACTCCTCCGTGTTTCTGATGTGACCTCCCCAGGGCCCGCAGGACAGAGCCTCCTCGGGTGACAAAGGGTCAGCGCTCAACAGGAGAGGAGGCGGGGCTGATGGCAAGAGCGGAGACAGGAGAGAAACCTGGCTTTGCTCAGTATTTCCTGTTTGTTTTCCATTTGGCTGTGGCCGCAGGGTTTGCAGGATTGTGGTTCCGCTACCAGGGACTGAACCCAGCGTCCCGGCAGTGAAGGCGCTGAGTCCCCACCATTGGACCTCCAGGGGAATCCCTGCTTAGTGTTTGTGTAGTGACTTGTTTCTGCTTCAATGCATCTGCTCCTTCTTACTTCACGTACCTCAGGGTAGTAAGACACCCTCAGTGGAGCGTGAAGAAGTTACTGACCGCAGTGCTTGCACAGGAGACTCAGCAGCATGGAAGCCTCCTGCTGGAACCACGTTTCCCCGCTGTGCACCTCAGCAGCATCACCTTACCAGTCAGCTAGTGAGAGTCAGAGTTTACATCCCGGTCAGCCCCACACTGCACGGTGGTCGTATTTCAATTTCTTTTCACACAGAAGGAATAATAATATAAGAACCTTTCATTAGAAGAGGGGTCCCCAACCTCCAGGGTCTAGTGCCTGCTGACCTGAGGTGGAGCCGATGTGATGATAGAAGTAGCGTGCACAGTAAATGTAATGTGCTTGTCTCATTCCAAAACTATTCCCCCTCCACCCGTGGAAAAATTGTCTTCCATGAAATCGCTCCTGGTGCCAGCAATGCTGGGGACCGCTGCTTTAGCACATTTCTCCAAAACCAGTGCATTAGTTTTGTCAGAAGTTCATACCAAAAGCCGGAAAGGTGGTTTCTGTAGCCACCACCAGGGCAATTCCAGGCTAACGTGACAGTACGACCTTATAATCATCACAATATATTCCATTCAAAAATTCCAAAGAGTGTGTATGCTGTAAATCTTGGGTACTCAGAAATAGTATATTTGCATTTAAGTAAGAGCCTCCTTTCTGTGCATTTTTAGTACCAAAATGAGTAGATGTATTTATATATATAGAGAAGCTGTTATTAAAAAATGTCACTTGTCCCATGGTTCCGTCGTGCAGGGAGACCACAGTGGGCTGTTGGTGTAGCTCTAGAGGTCTGAGTCACGGTGGGCTCCACCCCCTTTGGTGGGGGTGGGGGGTGTAGGGTAAATGTGGGCAGCTATTGCTGGGAGAGTTCCCGGAGGTGCCGTGGGCAGTCATGGCGTGCTGCCGTGACGGTCACGAGGCTGCACTCTTTCTGGGTTGGGTCAAGCAGGAGCTGAGGTACGATGTACACTCGGAAGGAAAGGGTGTTTGGGGTTCAGCGGCATACGAGTGTGCTGGCAGTGACCTCTGCTCGGCGGCAGTTGGCCCGGTTCTAGGTGGTGGTGGGGCTGCAGGGCCAGCTCAGGGTCATGGTGCTGCCGTGGGCGGGCCGTGTGCCCAGCGCTGCGGGAATGGAACTCCCCGCCTGCCCGCCACTGGGTCATGGAGAGCGGGCGGAACCATGAATGCTCAGTGCGCAAAATGGAGCTGCGTCACCTGGATTTGGGGGTCAGGCTTCTTCCTCCTTCCCAGCTACGAAAGCCTCCCTTCTGGGACTCATTTCATGCCTTTTAGGAAAATATCGAGCTTCAGGAACCCGGCTGCAGCTCGGAAGGTAGCCTGACGTTTGGGAGCAGGTGGAACGTTCCGGGCTCTGCGGGTGCTGACCACGCCGCTTTGTGTCTGGGAGCCATGGTTTAATTTCAGTCTCAGTTTTCTTACTGGAGCTGTTTCCATTAAGGCCTGGTCTTCCTTACTCTTGATTGTCTGCAATGTGCAGTGTTCCTGACTGCAGACAGACAGACAGAAGGAAAGAAGGACAAAAAGCTTTCCTTCTCCCCCCACCCCCGATGCTGAAGGGGAAAATGGGAAGAATGAAACGGAAACATTACTAAGGTAGCAGAGTGTTTTCTGAGTTGATGCATCTCTTCCTAGTTAATTCCTGTCACTCTGTAGAAGGGCGGGACGCAGGGCACAGTGGGGTCCGTGCTGAGCCCACGGGTGGGCTGGCTCTGAGACACCCACTCAGGGTCGGGACCCTGCCCCTCCGGAGGCCTCTGGAGTCCGGAGCCTCACGATCTCGTGGTAGAAGGGGACTCAGGTGCCCTGTTGCCCACACTTCCCGTTTTCAAACAGAAGCCCAGGCCTCTGAGATAGCGGGAGGCAAGCCGAGCGTCCTGAGACGAGCTCTTATTCAGTGCTGTCACGCGGGGAGCCGTGTCCTGCGCTCGCCCTGTGCAGAGCACCGGCACACGGGGAGAACTCACGGGCGGGCCACGGTGCCCGGGGCGGGTGAGGGCGACGCTGGCTGCCGGCCCTGGGGGTCTTGTCTCGGTGAGGACAGCTGTGGGTCTGCCAGACCCCACGTCCTGCCTCCAAGATGCCAGCAGTCAGGCACTGCACCAGGCAGGGGCCCTCTGCGTGGGGAATTGACCCCCAAAGCGGCCCTGTCCGGGGGAGCGTGGGCTTCCCCAGAAGGAGGATGCAGTGCCCAAGGGCAGGGCTGACGGGTGCCAGGACGTGAGCAGACGGTTCCGGACCCTTATGGCCCAGAAACGGGCTGAGCNCACCAGGCAGGGGCCCTCTGCGTGGGGAATTGACCCCCAAAGCGGCCCTGTCCGGGGGAGCGTGGGCTTCCCCAGAAGGAGGATGCAGTGCCCAAGGGCAGGGCTGACGGGTGCCAGGACGTGAGCAGGCGGTTCCGGACCCTTATGGCCCAGAAACGGGCTGAGCGTGGGCGTGGGGGCGTGAGGGGCACAGGCTGGGCCGGGGCGGAGGCCTGCCTGGGTTCGGGGGCTGTCAGCCTCTGGCCCGTGAAGGGCTTGGGGGCACGGCCCGCCTGGGCAGGGCTGGCGAGGCGGAGGCTGAGGCCAGGAGGCGGTGCGCTGGGCTCTGTTTCCGGAACCAGCTGCCGCGTGACCCCGAGCCCGTGCTGTGCTCCGGAGGCGGTGGGCGGGCAGGGATTTAAACCCGGACCAGATGTGAGGAGATCTGTCTTCTGGGAGGATTTTCTGCGACGCGTTGAGGGGAGGGGGGTGAGGTTGGCCGCAGAAGACGCACTGAGAACGTTACCACAGAGCTCCGTGGGAAAGTTCCCGTGCCTGCGGGTGGAGGGCAGCGGGGCGGGGACTGAGGCCCTTCTGGAGGGAACGCGGCGCTGGTGGGCGCGGGCCCGGGGGGCCCCGGGACTGGCCGCTGAGTTCCTCCTGGGAGATACGTGACCGGAGGACGCGCAGGACGGGGGTCCCGGAGAAGCAGCGGGCCTGCCCCGGGCGGGGCGGGGGCGGGACCAGCCGCCTCCCCAGACTGCGGCCTCGGGGCTCCTGCAGAACCCTCAGCACTGAGCTGAGACAGTCGCCGCCAGAGGGCCGCGGGCACGGCGCTCCGTCGGGCCCTGGGAGCGCGGGACGGCCCGCGGCGCCCTGTGCCTCTCTGNCGGAGAAGCAGCGGGCCTGCCCCGGGCGGGGCGGGGGCGGGACCAGCCGCCTCCCCAGACTGCGGCCTCGGGGCTCCTGCAGAACCCTCAGCACTGAGCTGAGACAGTCGCCGCCAGAGGGCCGCGGGCACGGCGCTCCGTCGGGCCCTGGGAGCGCGGGACGGCCCGCGGCGCCCTGTGCCTCTCTGGGGGGCCCCTGGCCCTGCCTGCCGGGGCGGCCCCGCTGTCCTGAGCTCTGCCTCGGAGGTGACCGGACACGGGAGGTCAGTGTCCGCACGCGGGCCTCAGGCCGGCCGCCCACCCTCTCGGCGGTGCGGGGGGCGCGGGGGTGACACCGGGCGCCCGCTTCCTGCAGCCCCATCTGGGCAGTCCGCTTCCCGAGGGGTCTGCGCCGGTTCACACAAGAGGGAGGGAACCGCTGTGTCTGTCACGTGGCGGCGTGGGTGGGGCAGCCCAGCCCCTCCACAGGCTGCCGACAGAGTGGAAAGCCGACCCTCGGGACGCAGGACGTACCGACAGACCAGTCACGGGCCTGCCGAGGATGTACAGCAACCAGCTCACGTAACTGACGGCTCCGCAGGTGGAGCAGGAATAGCCCAGTTCAGAAGTGGACCGAGGCTCTGCACGGACCATTCCACAGGGAAGACACCCAGTTGGCCCGCGCATGCAGGGAAGGGCGCACAGCCTCGTTAGTCCTCAGGGAAACGCAGACGGAAGCGCCCGCGAGACGCCGTGTCACCCCCACGGAGACAGGAGCGGCCGCGGAGGCGCACTGGAGCGCCGAGCTGCTGCGGGAGCGAGCGCCGAGCTGCTGCGGGAGCGAGCGCCGAGCTGCTGCGGGAGCGAGCGCCGAGCTGCTGCGGGAGCGAGCGCCGAGCTGCTGCGGGAGCGAGCGCCGAGCTGCTGCGGGAGCGAGCGCCGAGCTGCTGCGGGAGCGAGCGCCGAGCTGCTGCGGGAGCGAGCGCCGAGCTGCTGCGGGAGCGCAGGCGTCCTTCCCCAGAAGGCGGACCGTGGGGTTCCGCGTGCGCTCAGGAGCACCTCTCTCTGAGGACTCGGAGCGCCTTCCTGACCACGACACCGGCCCAGCCCGCTGACTTGTTTAAATTGCACGTGGGATCAACGGGAGACTCTGTGGGAGGCGCGCATGCGCGTGGGAGGGGCCTGCCTTTGGAGGAAAAGTGGCTGTGGCTCGCGGCGGGACAGAACTGCGTGCTGCAGCTGCCGAGTGCCGCGGCTCTGGAATCTCGGTGGTGCCGGAGTTCTGGCTTCAGGATGACCCCCAGCCATTCTTCCCCAGGCTCTCCAGCCCCTGTGCACGGGCCTCAGAAGCCCCCCAAGCCCCTCGGGGCCACCTTCACTTAAGACGGGGTGTGAATGCCTAGGGACCGGAATCCCCATCCGAATAAAAGCACACTCACAGGTCCGCCTCCGGTCCAGGTCGGGGGTGCCCGGCGGTGTGGGTGCGGCGGGAAAGTTTGCCAGCAGACCCTTCCGTGTGCGTGCGAAGACGGTGCGCAGCGCGCCTTGCGGGTGGTGAATGCCCCCTGCTTTCAGCGCTTGAGGAGCAGCCCCAGGACAGGGGTGAGCCTGCCTCCTAGTTTTAGGGGTCTTCAGTGACGTCTCTCCAGGGCAGGGAGTGGGGTGGGATTGTGATCCACTCACTCTGGACTAAGAGGGCTTCTGTGGGCATGCTGTTCCTTGTCCGGGAGTTGCCAGGCTTCACCCCACCTGCCCCCCGGTCCTTGGCAGTGACCGCAGCTGCCCAGCACCAGCTGTCCACAGTGGGGACAGGGTGCAGGGGTCCTCCTGGGGTTCTCCCAGAGCAGGGCAGTCAGGATAGAGGAGGGGGCACGCTCAGCCCAGAGGCTCGGGGGGACCCGGTCAGACGGAGCAGCAGCAGGTGGCCATGCAGGGACCAGAGCGGGGGACACGGAGGGGCACCGAGAGCGGGCAAGCATCCCGCTGCCTCCCGGGTCTCCCCACGGGCAGTGTGGCCCCTCACTCCCTTCAGGTTGGGGGCTGACGGGCCCACACACGTCCAGGGCCTGCTGCTCAGCGCCCCTGGGTCAGGGTGACAGTGCCCTCGTGGCAGGTGGTTNTCTTTCTTCTCTTTCTGCTAACCTCTGACTCTGGTTAAAAAGAAAAAAAAAAAAAAATGTTCTTGGCAAAGGCCCATCTACTGCCTGGCTCCCTCAGCTAAGAAATTCTATTTCATCTCAGTCCTGTGATTAGGAATCCAAACCACAGGGGCTTTGGAGGCAGAGAATAATTAAGGTGGTCTGAATTTAGATACAAGATCTTGGGTTCCAGCCTCATCTCTGCCACTCACCAGCTGCCTGATCTGAAGCGAGCTGCTATGCATGCCCGCAACTCCCCTTCTGCACCAGGCAAGTGGTCTAACGCCATCCACCGGGAGGGTCGTTGTGAGGATTAAATGAGGCGCTGCCTCCGCAGGGCTCATAGTACTCACTCCCTTTCTTTCAGTCTGCATGCATGATTATATGCCGGGAGCAGAGGTGTCTGAAGATACTGAGGTGGGATCCCTCCTTCCCAGAGTCAAGGATGCTCCAAGCCAGAGTTCCTTCAGGTGGGTCCACGCGAACTGTGTTGCTGCTGTCATTTGGGCATTCGGTTGTGTTTGACCCCATGGACTGTAGCCCTCCAGGTTTCTCTGTCCATGGGATTTTTCCAGGCAAGAATACTGGGGTGGGTTGCCATTCCCTTCTCCAGGGAATTTTCCCAACCCAGGGATCAAACCCACATCTCCTGCATTGGCAGGAGGATTCTTTCCCACTGAGCCACCAGGAAGTCCCCGCGGTACTGTGCCCTTGTGCAAATGGGAAACAGCAGGATTCAGTCCCATGGGAGCCACTGTCCAAGTTGCAAAGAAAGCTCCTTTGCTCCGGCTACAGCGGGGGATTGTTCACGTCTATGGAAATCCAACGCCTGCCCCAACATTTGCCTTCTGTCAGGGGTCCTCACATAGACACACCCACCCAGCCCCACAGAAGGCTCTTTCCAAGGGCTCTGAGCCTTCGAGAAGGGAGAATCAACCCAGGTGTGAAGCAAACGCCTCTGGTCCACTGTCATTCCTGCTTCTGCGCAGAGAAGGGACCTTGTGATATAGATCTCTTCATTTTCATGTGTGCATACAAGGTCACTTTCCCAACCAATCAATAGAACAATCTGAATACACAATTTTCATGTCACAGTGTATTTTGGAATTGAAATACATGGGAGGCAACAAGGACAGCGAGACTGTGAAGAAGCCCGCTTCAGTAGGTGTATCGTTTTACACTGTCTTCTAATTCATCTCAAATATATTTGACGATATATCTGAGATCCCTGCCTTCATGGAAAGTCAGAAACAACAAACATCTGAATGAGTTAAGATTCGAATTTGGCCTCTTTTCTTACTAAACAAGGTCCAACAGATTTTTCTGTCTCCTAGCAATATTTTGGCAATAGTTTTTATTTTTCCTCCATGTTACTTTCCTCTTCTAGTCCAGTTTGTCTAACTCTTCAAGACGTAAGGCTAGTAAAGGATGAATACCCCAGCGACGGTGTGTTCTCAGACAAGTCACTGAACATCTCTGTTTCTTTCTCTGTGGAATGCAGTTATACTAAGTGGTCTAGCCCACAGGACTACCACAGGGTCCAAAGCTGCTCTGTGTATGAAAAACTGTGTTAATATTTTTAAGTGCTCAGTTTGATTTCACGCCACGTCCAGCATACCTCCACCAATTTATAATTCACTAATACATGCCAGTGGACACTTTTTATTTTAAAGGATGTTTCCCTTTTAAAGTCATCTTTGTGACTGAGCCCCTTTAAGAGGATTTGATAAGTTACCAATATGTAAGTTTCAAGTCTCTATTTACTATTAGGGTATTTTGCATATCACTTTGAATGTCGTAGCTAAAAGAACAAAAGTTAGATTGAAGTATCAAATAATTTGACTAGGCAGAGACATTTTATTAGAAGGCTGGCACTTGTTTACTCAATAACACAAAGACCCCTATAATAATGAGAGGATTGAAAAAAAAGCCGGAAAGAGAGAAATTGGACCCAAATCCATATATTAGCTAGTCCTTCTTGGGCTTCGTTTCTAGAGCTACACTTGCCTTCTCTGTAAAATGGGCACATTTACAACAACATCTAGACCTCCTGAAAGGATTGAGTCCTTGAAAAGACTGGAAATAAAGCTTGCTGTGATCACTCAGACAAATGCAGTATATATACATGCCTGTTACAAACAGTCATGATAATAATAAAAACTAAGCCATTGTATTTATGTATTTCCTAATATTACTGGCTCTGGATAAATAAGTCTAGCCATTTGATACATGTAAAACACCAAGGTTAGCTTTCCTCTTTGTCTGCTTCTCCTCCAGGCCTTAGATTTTCTGCCATACACAAATTCCTAAATCTATTTAGAAGCTGGAGGGACATCTAATAGCAGAACAAGGATTTCTGAAATCCAGCCTCTATCTGCAACAAAGGAAACTCTACCTAACGAATCCTCAGCAACCACACTCCACGTCCCAGACCATGCGGTACCTGCCAGCCTCCATCCCCATCTGCACACCTGCCTCCCGTCAAAGATTCACTTTTCGCATTTCCTGTGTTTCTCCGGATGGCACCCTGCAGACCTCTAAGGGAATGGTGGTTTGCCTGGGAGCTGACGGGCACAGAGAGAGATGCAATTTGTGCCGATTTATGAGGTACATGCACTGCCGTCCTGGAAACTGTTCTGGGGCTCACTTTATAAATTAACCCCTTACTTCAACATTCTGCAGACTCAGCACAGGCCAGGGGTAGATGGGGCTGGTGGCCCAGATCAGCCTTTCGGGTCTCCTGGTATTGGCGGTCACTACTCACAGGCTCCCGCTCAGCACAGACAATGCTGATTTACGAGACTTGTGAGAAGAGGGAAGTGTCCGCATCTCTTTGTCATTCAGGCCACAGTGTTCCTGGTCTTACAGGGCTCCAAAATACCAACTTCCAGCTTTCCGTAACTGAGGTGCATGTGAAGGCCAGCCTCGGGGCTGTGTGTGTGAGCAGCGTTTGGGTGTGACTGAGGATGGCTCGGCTTCATTCATTCACCTTTGTCCATTTGTTCACTTGAAATGTTAGCCAAAGCCAAAGGGAGACAAAGCAGAATGAACCCCACACCTGGCCTCAGAGACTTGTACGGTCTGCCTGTATGTTATGCTAGGAAAAGCACAAAATCTATGAGCCAGCAGGGCCTGGCTGGAAGGCTGTCTCTTCCGCCTATCAGCTGTGTGATTCTGAGTAACTTCCCAATCCTCCCAAAGCCTTGGCATCCTCATCTGCAAAGTGGGTATCATCCCACCCCATTTCATAGAGGATGCTTTGAGGAAATGATGCTCAGGAAACTGCTGTGAAAACTCTTAAGCATTCAGGATTCTTACACATGTGTCAGCAACCCAGAGGAGGAAGGAACACAGCGGGCAGTAAAGGAACAGAAAAAGAAAGTGAAAGTCACTTAGTCGTGTCTGACCCCACGGATTTAGCCGTTCCCTTCTCCAGGAGGTCTTCCCAACCCAGGTTTCCCGCATTGCAGGCAGATTCCTTACCAGCTGAGCCACAGGGGAGCCCAAGAATACTGGAGTGGGTAGCCTATCCCTTCTCCAGCGGATCTGCCTCAACCAGGAATCCAACTGGGGTCTCCTGCACTGCAGGCGGATTCTTTACCAGCTGAGCCACCAGGGAAGCCCCAAGGAACAGAAGAGAAAGGAAAACCAGAAGCAGGAGCGCAGAGCCTAGTGGTGGTGTAACGACCTCGCGGCCCGCACTGCATGTTGTGGGTGCCGAAACCGATCTTTCCTCGTGGTAACGCAGAGTGAGGGCGAGGAGGCAGGGGAAGAGAAGGAGACGGCCAGCTGTCCAGCAGAATCAGGTCTGCGCTGGGGTGGGAAGCAGTAGAAAAGGAAGAGCGTGAGCGGAGGGAGCTGGTGTAACAGAGAGAGGGGAACGGTGCTGACGCTGCTCGCGCTGTTCCCCGTATCCTGCCAAGGCTCAGACGAGTCTGATGATGGCGGACCTACCACACTACTCAAAGTGACTTTTTGAGGCAAGTTTCTTAACTCTCAGGGGAGAAAATAAGATACCACTGGTGATTTAAAAGCCACTGCTCTAACGGTTATAAATGGCTGGTACCTGTCTTCGAAGAACTTCTCGAAGGTTCAGGACTGAAGGAGCTCAAGGGTGCATCCCTGCAGTGACCGCCTCTGCTGCCCACCGGCCTCCCCGTGAGCCACTGCTGCAACGGAGACCTTTGGGGAGTCCGCGCTCCCATTACAACCACTCCCGAGGAGGCGACGCCTCCTCTGATGCAGAGGGGAGACACATTTCCTCATACGCTCCATGCCTCTGCCAAGGGCTGAGCCTGTGAGCCTATCACACGTCCGTGAGAACCCACGGACGGAAGTGGCAGATGGCGGTCATGCGAAAACAAGCTCCTGGACAGCTGCCCCTGCCGAGTGGAGTCAGTTTCCCCTCTCCTTAAGCACAGTCTTTGGTGGCTCTCTTCCAGTGACTAGAACGCAGGTGAGGTTTCAGTGCCTGACCGTGTGTGATGTCTGAGATCAGTGTCTGAAAGGCGCTGGAGCTGCCTCTTGTACCCTGAGGTCATCACCTGGCCAACTGCCATATGTTGAGGAAGACCAAGCATCTCCATGGAGAGGCCCACACGGTGAAGCTCTGAGCCTCCCTGTCTAAAGCCACGTGTGTGCCAGTTTGGATGTGAAACCAACAGCCCACCAAACCTTGAGCAGCCACAGCCCCAGCCAACAGCGCGACTGAAACTTGATGAGAGACCCCGAGACACAGCCATCTATCTAGGCTACTCGCTGACGTCTGACCTACAGAAACTGTAAGATATGAAATGTTGTTTTAAACCATAAAGCTTTAGGGATAATACGTTAGGCAGCAGCAGACAACTGCTATGAAGACCAAGAAATGAGCACATGAATCCAGGAGAAACAGAAGCAACCCAAGATAAGAAGAAGGTCATTCAAGAAACAGAATTACACAGGGCCCATCAATGCTGCCGTCCATGGGGTCGGGAAGAGTCGGACATGACTGAGTGACTTCCCTTTCACTTTTCACTTTCATGCACTGGAGAAGGAAATGGCAACCCACTCCAGTGTTCTTGCCTGGAGAACCCCAGGGATGGAGGAGCCTGGTGGGCTGCCGTCTCTGGGGTTGCACAGAATTGGACATGACTGAAGCGACTTAGCAGCAGCAGCAACAATGTCAGAACCCATCAAGTGTGGTTCTCTCCCGCCACCAGCTCCTGAATCTTCTTGGAGGCTTCGTTCTAGGGCATGGAATGGACAGCAACAGGTGCTCATTAAAAGCTTCTGGATGTAATTTTAACAATTGCTATTTCTGCAAACATGTAATGAGCACTTGTTATGCCCAGGGATGATACTTCATGCTTTTTAGGAATTTTCACTTTCAATCTTCTCAATGCTCCTAAACACGTAGAGAGCATTATGATCATGGTATCATAGACGAGGGAAAAAAAATTCAAGACAAGGAAGTGTAAGTGACCTGCCCGAGGTCTCACCTAGTACTGGGCAGCCCACTCTGACCGTGGTGGTCATGGATGCTGACACCATGCAGCTGGGCACATGCACTGAGATTCCCAGGTTGGGTACCCAGCGGGCACTCCAAGCCCCAGGATAAACACAGTGCATCTTCCTGGAGCATCAGTGCTATTCACAGCCAAGCAAAGAAAAGCCTCACTTTTGCATTTACAGGGACACAGGTAATCTGAGCGGAATGCAAAGTTCTCCTGGAGCTTTTAAGATAAGTCACTCACAGTGGGCTACTAGAGGGGATGTCCCAGCCCCCCAGCTGCGCATGTGCAGTCTTTGTTGGAAATGTTGGCTGGCACACTACTTGAGGAGGAGGACATGAGG